>CM062516.1:6872384-7395715 GCA_031439585.1 Pterocarpus macrocarpus | reverse complement strand
TGTGACTTTTAGTGTAGTTTTGATAAGAATCAAACACTTTTAATAATGTGATAATACATAATTAACTAACTACATAACATTGACACTCCATAAAAAAATTTATGAGTAAATTACTCCCTCCCTTGAGAGATATTCTTGTTATACTTCTCTCCCCTCTGTTTTTAAAACATACAATCTCCTTCTCTAGAAGATGAAAATGCACTACACTTTAATCCACTTTTGTGTTTTCTATTAAATCAATATCATCTTATACTTATTACCTTATTTTTATGATCGAAATGCCCTTTATTAATAGTATATTGAAATGTTCTTTATAAATACAAAGTAAATTATGTGACTAATAATAATATAAAGACATTGATGTATTTATATATTTATATAAATTTTATTTGTTATAATTATCAATTATTATATTAAGAGAATAAATTAGTAAAAATATAATTTTTTATAATTGTTTGAAATAAAAGGCAAGAATTACTTACTTTTTCAATTTGTTGGAATATTTTTACACTATAATTTGTGATAACTAATGTTAATATATAAATGTTAATAAAATAATTAAATAAATATCAAATAATTTTAATAATATAGTGTCATTAATACTAGCATATTAATTTACAAGAATTTTAAAAAACATATTAATTGTAATAATATTAAATATTTAGTAATTAAAATAATAATAAATATTTTAAATAAAACATTTATGCAATTAATGAAGTACTTTGGAGTAAAATATATATTTTAAAAATAGAGGGAAGAATTATGTAATAAAATTATCTCTTAAGGGAGGGGGAGAGAGAGAGAGAGAGAGAGTGTGTGTGTGTGTGTTTCCTCTTATCTTGTTTGTTCATTCATTACAGGGACGATTTTCAACTCATTGGAAGGGTTGTTAATGATGTATTGCAAAAGCGAAACCTAAGACGTCCAATTGTTGAACTAAAAGGTTTTGTTGGTACTGAAGAAATCTGTAAAAATGTTGAAGTATACATGAACAGAGTTCGAATACTAGGAATTTGGGGTATGGCCGGAATAGGTAAGACAACAATTGCTAAAATCTTGTTTGCCAAATTCTTTCCCCAGTTTGACAATGTTTGCTTCGCAGCCAATGGAAAAGAATATTCACTTCAGAGGCTTCTTTCTGAGCTATTAAGGGAAGAAATTTCTACATCTAATGTAATAGAATTCACATTCGATATAAGCAGTCTTAGTAGTAAGAAAGTTTTTATTGTACTGGATGATGTGAATAGTTCAAATCAATTATTATTAGAATCATTGTGTGGAGGTTATAATGGCCAAAGTCAAGAAAGTAAACTCATTATAACAACAAGAGATAGGCATTTGCTTGAAGGAAGAGTCGATTGGATATTTGACGTTGAGAATTGGAACAATCAAAAGTCTCTAGAGCTCTTTTGCTTAGAAGCCTTCAACAAAAGCCCTCCGCCAAAGGTTTATGGGGATCTCATAGAAAGGGCTGTTATGTACGCAGGGGGCATTCCATTAGCTCTTAAAGTTTTGGGTTCATATCTTCGTACCAAAAGCCCTCAATTTTGGGAAAGTACTTTGAAAAATCTTGAGAAGTATCCTCATAAGCCAATTCAAAATGTGTTAAAAGAGAGCTATGATGGATTAGAAGACCAAGAAAAGGAGATATTTCTAGACATAGCATTTTTTTTCAATGGAGAAAAGAAGGATCGCGTCATAAGCATACTAGATGCTTGTGGTTTCTCAGCAAGTAGTGGAATAGTCGTCCTTGTAGATAAAGCTTTGATAACTATTTCATATAGTGGTATAATAGAAATGCATGACTTGCTACAAATAATGGCTTTTGATATAGTACGTCAAGAATCTAGTAGAGACCTTGCAAGACGTAGCCGATTAAGGGATTTTGAAGAAGTTAGTGCTGTGCTTAGAGATAACAAGGTAAAGAAAATATACACTTGTTTTACACAAGCTTTTATATGGAAATTGTAGTTTATTTGACAGCATTTACTTTCTTTTTCTACTGTTTTTTAGGGGACTGATGCAATTGAAGGCATAATAGTAGATTTGTCTCTAATTAAAGATATTTGTTTGAGTGCTGACACATTTGAAAAGATGAAAAACTTGAGATTTCTAAGATTCTATATCCCCTTGGGTCAAAGTTCTGGTAATATGTCTCTTCCTGGATCCCTTAAGCCATTTTCTGCTAAATTGAGGTACTTTGAGTGGAATGGATACCTTTTGGAGTCTCTTCCAGCAAAATTTTCTGCTGAGTTGCTCGTCGAGATTCGCATGCCCCACAGCCATGTCAAGCAACTTTGGAATGGGATGCAGGTAAAGATATATACACACGTACGATTATGTTTTTGTTTAATTGAAATTTGAAGATTTTCCAATCTGATGTCTCCTTTTGAATTGGTACAGGAACTTGATAATTTAGAGGGAATTGACCTAAGTGAATGCAAACAGCTGATAGAACTTCCAGATTTGTCTAAGGCGTCAAGACTTAAATGGGTGAATCTCTCTGGTTGTGAGAGTTTGTGTGTTCTTCATTCATCTGTTTTATCCTCCAACACACTTGTTACTTTGATACTGGACAGGTGCACCAATCTGGAGAGTGTTATAGGCGAGAAGCACTTGATATCTCTGCAGAATATCAGTGTCAACGGCTGCTCTAGTCTCAAGGAATTTGCAGTGTCGTCCGATTTAATTGAAAACTTAGATTTAAGCAACACAGAGATCGAAACATTGGACACATCCATTGGGAGTCTATGCAAACTTGGATGCCTCAATCTAGAAGGTTCAAGAGTAAAGCATCTTCCGAAGGAGTTATCCTACTTGACATCTCTTAAGGAGCTGAAGCTTTCATACAGTGGTCTAGAAATTGACAAGCAGCAGCTACATGTGTTGTTTGATGGCTTACGATCTTTACAAATACTACATTTGAAGGAGTGCAGTAATTTGTTTGAATTCCCTGACAACATTCATGCATTATCAGCATTACAGGAGTTAAGGCTAGATGGAAGCAGTGTGAAGAAGTTGCCTACAAGCATCAAGCATCTTCAAGAGCTGGAAATTCTGTCCTTGAAGAATTGCAGGATGCTTGAGAGACTACCAGAGCTTCCACCACACATCAAGGAGTTTTATGCTCATAACTGCATTTCATTGGTGTCTGTATCAAATTTGAAGACTTTTGCAACAAAGATGGTAGGAAAGACGAAACGCATCTCATTCAAGAATAGCTTGAAATTGGTTAGACATTCGCTGCATTCTATTATGGAAAGCCTCCATTTAACAATGGTGAGTGCTGCATTTCACAATGTGTTAGTAAGAAGATACGGCTTGGACGTCCATAGCTACAATTATAATAGTGTGGAGGCTTGTTTACCAGGAAGCACAGTCCCAAGGCAATTCGCATCACAAACAAACAAGTCCTCCTCCATTACAATTCCATTTCCTGGGCGTTCCGACTTTCTGGGCTTCATTTATGCTGTGGTTCTTTCACCGTCTCATGAAATGAAGAAGCATGGTACTGTAATACAATGTGAATGCTACGAGGCAGGAGGCACAAAGGCTACATGGCAGGATAAGGCTATCAGTGAATTGAACTCAGATCATGTTTATATATGGTATGATCCATTTCATTGTGACACGATTCGCAGATTTTATCCACCAAGTGCACGTTTTGAGTTTAGTGTTACAACTGATAAGGGGGAAGTTGATGTCTCAATCCGTATTAAAGAGTGTGGTGTACACGTCATAAGTGCTTCAGAATCGCAGAGTGTTTTACTGCAATTGGACTTGGATTCAGATAAGAGAAAGGACTTGGAGGAGGAATTTGAGATGGACTCTGAAGATCACAGCCAAGCTCGTATCCCCCCTTCTCCACCACCACCAAAGAAAATGAAGAAAGAAAGATTTGATGAGAAGGAAAGCAATGGCGTGACAAACCAGATATCGAATCAACAAAGGGACTTGAGTGAACAATCTTCCCATGATTGGAATGTCGGTATGTAACTTATTCTTCTCCTCCACTAATCTCATAAAAAATATGCTTATGTTGTCGTTGCTTATCCTAAAATAATTAAGATTAATTTCTATATACCGAGAGTCTAAATCTTACACCATCAACCAATATTATTTAAGGAAAATGTCAATTATAATAGATAATTATCATAGTGAGTAGTTGTTTATCATGATTTCACATTTTGTTTAAATTTTATTGATCGATATTCTAATAATGTGAAATTATTTTATATTATTAATATATAAAAATTAAATAAAAAAAAATGAATAATTGAAATATTTTATGAAAGAATAATTTTATTTCTTCGTTTTCATATGTCTAATAATTATAAAATATATGTATTATATAAATATATTGCATAATAATACCAATTTTCATATTAATTATATAAATATAATAATCGAAGATAATAAACATTAGATTATATTTTTGATTTAATACTAATAACTAATTAATAATTAACATTAATAATATTGTAAAATATAAAATATTCACCCTCGTTCTACGCGTGCAAGTCTAGTTGGTTGAAAGGTGATATTCTGTTCGCTACCTGTACTGCATTGATCGCTAAACTCAACTTCTCTATTTTCTTTGTCAATGTAGAACTCCTATTGATGAAGGTATATTCTACGGTGAAGATAGCAAAAATATTTTTACATAAAGATTATCTTTATTTTTTATATGTGGATTTTACTATTTTGTGTGTGGATCCCATATAAATGTGTGGGATCCACACACAAAAAGTAGAGACAATCTTTATGTGAAGATGTTTTTATCATCTTCACCATAGAAGCCGTCATTAGAGATTAATTTTGATATATTATAAGTATAAAAGAATTTTATATTATTATCC
The DNA here is from genome assembly GCA_031439585.1 of Pterocarpus macrocarpus. Taxonomy (NCBI): domain Eukaryota; kingdom Viridiplantae; phylum Streptophyta; class Magnoliopsida; order Fabales; family Fabaceae; genus Pterocarpus; species Pterocarpus macrocarpus. Next base: position 7,390,856 of record CM062516.1, on the reverse strand, counting down.
AATCACATATTTATAATTGTGAGACTTTTAATATAGTAAATGATTAAGTCAAATATTTTTATTGGTGTGATAATATATGATTAAATACCTGTGTAAAATTTTTTTACACAAATAATGTATCAAATTAAATTTTTTATTATTAAGAATTTAATTTTTATGCACTAATAGTATAAAATAACTTTTATATTGTTAGTCAATAGAATTTGAGAAAAATATAAAATTATGATAAATAACTATCCTTTATGATAATTATCTATCATGATTTGGTATTTTCGTTAAATTTTATTGATTAATAGTGTAAAATTATAATAGCTAAAGACAAAATAATTTTTATAACTTTTATAAATGTCTATTAATTTTTAACTATAATTTTAATTCATATTTATTTTTTATTTATTATTTATTTTAATATTTCAAATATTTTTATGTTCATAAAATATAAAAATTAACAAATATATAATCCTATTATATATTTTTAATATTTTTATTTGTACTTTTTATCATAATATATAACAATTATATTAAAATGATATTTTTTGTAATTATTTAAACTTATATTAATAATGAATATATTCTAAATTTAATTTTTTAGATATAAATATTTTAAATATATTTTTTGTTATATAGTTATATTTTTTAAAAACATTTTTTATTATTTATTCATAATAGTTAATTGTTATTTACTGATGTATTTTTTTGTGACTCTAAATAGTTATTTTATATTAAATATTTTTTAATAAATTTTTATTTTTATTTATTATTTAATTATTCATTTAATAATTATTTTTATTAAAATATAAAAATATAATTTCGAGAAGTAAAGCAGAAAAAATGAAAATAGATATTAAAATTATGCAACAAAATAACCACAATACCTTTAATTTAATAGGTCCTGCTTTATCAACAAAATAAAGTCAAGATAAAAGAAAAAAAGCTAAAGTAGAAAAAATAAATAAAACTAGATACTAAAAGTATACAATAAAATGACCATTACACCCTTAGTGCAATGGCTCTTACTCCATTAACAGAATAAAACTAAGGTCAATAAAGTAAAATAAAAGATTTTTGTCTGAAATTACAATTTTGACTCTAAAACAGGAGGGAAAATGGTTTCCTTGAATAATGACAAGCGCATAGTTGTGATATTATGCCACCATTTTTAAATTTCCTCAAAAGGGTGTGCCATTAATTACCGTCTCAAATCTATTCTTTTTCATCAACTTATCATTTTTCTTTTATCTCTAGTCACAAAAGAATCAAAGTTTGGGACGGTTGAAACAGATCCTAGGAGTTCAGACCATTTATCTGATGCACAAGAGAACATGGAATCAGCTCGCAATGAATCTAGGACTGGCGCTAGAAGAGGTCACGAGGAGAATGACACAGAGGCACCCGAAGCGGTAAGTCAAAGGATTTTTTAATGAGATTAATTTTTATATATTGATAATATAAAATAATTTTACAATGTATAATAGAATTAAAAAAAATAATAAATTATGATGCATAATTATCTATCATAATTTATCACTTTTTTATAATTTTAATGGATATCAAGGTTATTTTACATGGCAAACTCATAGAAATTCTTTTATAATTTGACAAACTTTGTCTTCCATCTTAAAACGTGTCCTAATTACAAAATATTTTCATTTTACCACTATTTCTATCACTTCGAAAAAAACAAAACAAACCACTATTTCTACAATGTCATTTTGTCAATATGAAGTTTTCATCGTGCAGGTCAAAAGCAAAGGAAATGAAGGAACACCAACTGAATCTGATGCCGGATTGCATCTACCTATTGATTCAGTCGACAAAGAAAATGTGTCTGAGGACACGTCAATTGAAAATTATTATGATCAGCCAAATAATACAAAAGAGGTCAATTATTATGAAAATTATTATGATCAACCTGCTGATTCTACCACACCTCCATACGGTAAGTTCCCTTTAACCCCTTTATTTGTCATTGTGATGAATGGAAATATTTTTTGTACAAATTAACTACTCTTATATATCTTTTTTGCAGTGAAGATGACTCCCAAATTGTCTAGCCGGGAACTTCGCCGCCACTTGAAGGAGGTTGCCAAACAGGCAAAAGTTGAAGGCAGCTCTATAAGAGCAACTCAGGCTGCAGATTTATCCATGGGAACGTCTCATTTTTCGCGTTCGAAAGGTAAAGGCAAAGGGATAGAACATATCCATTCGGACCCGGTTCCAACCCCGACTTCTCTTTCTGTTGCACAGAGGCATGAAGGAACTACCTTTCCCTTGGAAGATCCTCAAGTGGCTTTGGAACTATTAAAAGACTTTGATGCGCCGGCTACTGCTCCTGTCAGCTCGGTGTGGGATAAACGCTTCCAGACGACAGAGTTTGTGGACAAGCATGTGCTAAATCCATATGATCGTTCCATAATGAAAGGCCTTGGAGGTCCTGCGCTTTGCCGCTGGCTTGAAGTTCAAGCGCTCCGATCGATGAGTGTTGCAAGATACGCTGAGCTGGAGTTCGAAGCAGCTGTACGGAGCGTTGTTGAGAAAGAGGAAGAATTAAGACTTGTGAAAGAAGAGAAGGCCAAGATGGAAGAAACATTGGAAAGAATGGAGGATCGGATTTCACGTGTTGAATCCTTGGAGAAAAGGGTTGAGGATTTGAACTCCCAGGTGGCTTCTTGGAAAAGTAAATATGAGGAAGCTCAAAATAAACTTGCAGATGCTCAAAAGAAACTTGAACATGAAAAATATCTGCAGGCTCTTTCACTTCAGGAGTGGCAAGAGAAGGAAGCTTCTTGGAACGCAAGAGAAAGTGAGTTAAAGACAGAGGCGGTAGCTCAGTTGGTTAGCTCGTTCGAAAATTGCATGTTGCAGGTGTACACTTTGTATCCTAACATTGATTTAAGTCGGCTGGGAGCATTCAAGGAGATTCGGAATGGAGAGATAGTATCCCCTTCTGATTCTGAGGAGATTGAGAGTGAAGAAGATACAACTGCTTTGGGGAATGTTGAAGATGATGGTCATGGGGATGCCCCTGCAAATTAATGTGCCTATTGTTTTTAGTTGTTTAGACTGTTATGTACGTGTTTAAGCTTTGAAGTTGTTTTGTTTCTTTTTGTAGTTTGTTTTCTGGCGGCTGAATCTAAACATATTGATCTAATTTATAATTGAGAATTTTCTTTATACATAAAGAGACATACATTATTGATAGTCATCACACTTAAAATAAGTATAAATTTTAATAAGTATAAATTTTAATCATATAAGTGTTAAAAACACAATATTAACTAAAAAAAGATATATAATATTACGAAAAGTAATATATTCATTTGACGTTTATATATTGAAATCCAAACTTAATTAAAATGCAAAGTCGATTTAGATATCTAAATCTCTAATCTTTTGGAAAATCTTAGCATATTCCAAGCATCAATTTTGACAATCCCATGGGAAATCTTAGCATATCCCCAGTATCGAACCCACATCTAGTTGGACCAAATGATCATTAAATGGCAGCACTAAGGAGTACTAACGCGAGATTGCCTGCTTGTATAATTGATGGGTTCTCTAATTAAGTTGTCTGTTCATTACACTCGTATAAAACACCCTAGTCTCGATAGAGGGCTTGGCATGTTTCCATAAAACCTTTATCGAAGTACAGTACATCAGTGCTTTCTGTAACTTCTTAAAACTACTTGTAAATCATAAAGTGTGACTGTTGTTTTTATAAAGGTACTTTTAGTTTGGGAATTATAATAAAGTGAAATTTTTTTTTTCGAATGAATTAAGCGAAGTTATTTTTCTCACTGATAGCACTAAAAAAATTCAATTTAATGAAATTAATCAAATTAAATGATTCTTGTGGACAAAACTTAAACAACTAAAGCATAAATATGGGGTAAAAATTATTATTTTTCTCAAGTCATCACACCTCCAAACTTAAATTTTTGCTTGTGCTAACGCAAAATAAGATGTAAAAAGAAGAGATAGGACATAGTCTCAGGACTTTGCAATGACGAGATTCATGTTTTATAAATAACATGCAAAACTAAAGGTGGTAGATTCATAAATATCAACTTTTCACTACAAGAAAAGTGTGAATTTGCAGTAGACACAATTGCACGCAAATTTGCAGCGGACTTTGTGGTAGAAACATTTGCGGTGGAAATTCACAACAAGTATATAAATAGATTGAAAATTAGAAAAATATTGTTTCTGGCGAAAAATTTCATTGCTAATTTACCGTTTTGTTAAATAAAAAAGAAAAAGAATGTTTGATTACTCAGTAAATTTTCATAGTTTCATTCAATTTTCAACTAGATTCCTATAATTTAAAAATTTATAATCAGATATATTTATTAAATAAAAGTTTGTAATCAAACTCCTAGAATTAATCACCATTACAAAAATATTTGATGGTGGAGGTCATGTTTTATGGTGCACGTACCATCTCAACTTTGGTGCACCATGCACCGTCTTATATAAAGTTTCAAATTGCAATCGTGCGTTTATATATTGGTCACATTTTATTTACTCTAAAATTACTCATATTCTTTCCTTTCCCCTCACTGCAACTCCTCTAGCAGGCTTACTATCACTTCCCCACCCACCACCAAACCAAAATCAAATAGAGCAATAATTAGAGCCAAACCAAAGGATGTGATGTCACACTCTAAACCAATATCATTTCCAAACCAAAAAATGAAACCTATCCCCAAATGACAACCAAGCTCCCAACAAGCCAATCAAGCACCCAAAGAAAGAAAAAAACTATCATTGTTTTGAGCCAAAACAGCTTCCTTCTTCCTCCTTTCAAACCAACCATCGTGACATTGCCTATTGGAGTTGTGGCCGTTGGATGGTGGTTCACAACTAGCTTTGATTGGCGACCAACGTTTGTTTAGTATACCAAACAAGTTTTTGTGTGCATTTGATAATTTTGCCATTTACTTTACTCATATTTTATATTGAGAGGAGTATTGGTTGCTATAATCAGAACAACATATGATATGGAAAAGGGCAACTTTGAGCCAAAACAGCTTCCTTCTTCCTCCTTTCAAACCAACCATCGTGACATTGCCTATTGGAGTTGTGGCCGTTGGATGGTGGTTCACAACTAGCTTTGATTGGCGACCAACGTTTGTTTAGTATACCAAACAAGTTTTTGTGTGCATTTGATAATTTTGCCATTTACTTTACTCATATTTTATATTGAGAGGAGTATTGGTTGCTATAATCAGAACAACATATGATATGGAAAAGGGCAACTTTGTTTTTGAATGTTTAATTATTCTGCAAATTCTTATAATTTCGTTCAATTTTCAATTAATTTTTTATAGTTTAAAAATTTAATCGGATTCCTAGATTAAACAAAAAATTTATAATCAAGTCCCTAGCAAATATGGAATGAGAGGAATATTTTATGAATATCCTATTTAAATTTATGTTTTTTGTAACAGTAGATATAGATAAGGACTTAATTACATATTTTTATTTAATCTAAGGATCTGATTACATATTTTTAAATAATAAGGATCTAATTGAAAATTTAATAAAACTAAGAGACTTATAGAATAATTAAACTAAAAAGAAATTATTTACGGTGACAAATGCACTGCTAAAGTTTTTAAAAAATTAAAGAAAATAAGAGTTATTTTGCGGCAGCATTAGTGCTAAGAAAGAAAAACAAAAAATTATATAGTGAGATGGTTGTGCTAGATTTTTTTTAAAGAAAAAATTTAAAATAAAATAACAATTTGCAACAGACTTGATTGTCGAAAATTAGGATTTTTTAAAAAAAATGGAAAATTAGAATAAAATAACAATATGCAGCGCCTGCCCACTGCAAATTAGCAGGATAATTTTCCGAGCAAATTAGTGGGGACTTGGCTGCCATTAACTACCGGATTTTTTAACATAAAGAAAAATTAAAATAAAATAACAGTTTGTGACAAACTTGACCGCCGCAACTTAGTGGAAGAATTTTTCACGTAAATTAGTAGGAGACTTGGCCGCCACTAATTGCTAAATTTTTTAAAAAATTAAAATTAAAATAACATAATAGTTTGCAGCGGACTTGCCTGCCACAAATTAGTAGGGAAACTTTCCACAATAAATTAACGGGGGCTTGTCCGCCGCAAACTACCGGATTGTTTTTTTTTTTTTTAATAAAAGAAAAATTAAAATAAAATAGCATCTTGCAGCAGACTTGACCGTCGCTAACTACATATTTTAAAAATAAAATAAATAACAGTTTGTAGCCGACTTCGTTGCCGCAAATCCGGAAAAAAAAAAAAGTAAAACATAAAAATAATTTAGTGGCGGAGAACCCCGCAGCAAATTCAAATATACAAATTAAAGACTCAATTATATCAAACACAACACAACACAATATCCTCCTCCACTCCTCCTTTCTTTTCTCCTACTCTTGCACCAACTACTGCCTAGCCCACTGTGCATGGTCCACCATCAGCCAACCTACCACCACCCGCGGTCGCCACTGCCTGCACCACGCCATTGCCGTTGTCATCACCGGTAGCTGCTTAACCACCAATTTTATTTTTTTTTAAATTATTGACATAATGAAATACATATTGGCATTTTGTTATTATTCATATTATTAAATGTGTACTTGCCTTGCTTATGTATTGTATAAAGCTTTGTCAATTGCTGAGAATTGTTGGATAATTATTAGAGCATTATCATATTTTGTGTCCTTTGTTTTATTGAGATATATTAAATTGTGAGTTGTACTGAATTGTGAGTCAATGCTATTGTTGGATGAACTTTGTTTTGTTAACGATTTAAAGCTTAATATTATTTGTGTTTATTGTTTTCTTCACTAGGATGTCACTTTAATTCACTAGACTTTTTCTTTTTCTTGAATTGGTCATTTGTGGTGGATGTTGCGAAGGATATGTTCCCCACTAATTTACAGCAGCAATATCTGCTTCTACTTAGAGAAATTATTATTTCCTTTATGAACTTGAAAAAAGTTGGTAAATTATTAAATTTTAATTATTATAATTATTTTTATAATAAAATAATTCAAATAGAAAATGAATATAAATCAATATGTATTACATTCAGAGTTGTAAAATATTTAATGTTCAAATATATTATAAATTAACATTATTGTATATTAATTAATATATTAATGATAATAACATGTAAAATGATTTTTTTTTCAATTTTCAGTTAAGTTACTTTACTAGTGTAAATATAAATATTTTTTATGTAAAATATTACGATTTTTCTATTTTATTCTCTAAGATATTATGATTTCACCTTTTGTCCATCGTGGACCGGGCTAATGCAGACAAAGTTGGTTCATCCACCTCAGGGAGAAAACCAACAATAAGATAATAGAGTAGTTCCGGGGACTAAATGGATTTTTTTTTTTTTTTTTGAAAAAACAGAATCAAATAAAAAAAATCGTGATATTTTGAGAACTTAAAACACAGTTAAGCCAAATCTTATATACATGTAAAATTGTAAATGTAAGTGTATAGGTGTTTATAATTTTATGAACAATGGTACACAATAAAATTTAATAAGAGTATTTTAGTAAACCTATATCATAATTATGTATTGATATTAAGTTTCTTAATTTACGTGAAAATGGCTAAATTGACATTCTATCCCTTCACTATTCCCCCATTTGTTATTCTTCAAAAGTAAACTTATGTTCAAAGGAACCTTGGTACTAGCATGAGACTCTAGTGACTGAAATTATGTTCAGAAGTTAGGAAAGTGTATGGTTTTATTTTGCTTTTTCCTGGTGAAAAGAGTTTACCAATATGAAAAAACCAAGTGGTCTAATTGAAGTATTTTCCTTGAAGACATAGACTTATATGAACTACATTGGTATTTTACAATGCTTAAGCCATGTAAACTCTTTACATAAGCCCAAGATAACAGATCCTACAATAATGCAAGGTTATGAATATATGGCTTACAAATGCTTCAACTCTTGTGCATCTTTCTTAACCTTCATTTATCATCCATAAGTAATAAATTTTTCTCAATGGGGAAAAGAAAAGAATGAGAGGCCACACCAGAGCCATGATGATCCATCAAAATCTGCAGGAAGATTTGTACAAAAAAATTTTCACAAGACACACAATGTAAAGCCTAGACTCTAGACAATGCGTTTCCTTCTTCTCAGACTTAAAAGAACTGGGAATGAGTATCAATGATCCACACATCTACAAATTCAACTCATGTAAAAGAACACCAACCAAGCCAGAAGGGTGATGCCCCACATCTCAAACCATAACAAAACTTGTAAAAAATCAAAACCAAACACAACTGTGTGATTGTCATTAAAAAATGAGAAGAATTCATATGATCTATCTATAGTGAGGGCACTGCCTTGCCCTATGGTAATGTGCAGATACAAATTTGCTCCCTTGTTGGCTTTCAATGCCCATTAGATCCCATCCTGTTGCTATTGAGAATAGAATGAAAGAATGAATCAACTTACTTTCATAAGATGGTTACACTGTTTATATACATGTGGGCTCAAGACAAACTAAAACAAAATGAAAACCACAGTTGTCAAGTAACTAACAATTAACCAACTAAGCTAATTAAAGTAATTAACTTAATATACATCCTAATACTCCCCCTCAAGTTGGCAAGTAGATATTGAGGATGCGAAACTTGGAAATAAGACCACGAAATAGAGATGCAGAAATAGGTTTAGTCAACAAGTCTGCAAGTTGATGTTGGGATTTGACATGGACGAGCTTGATCAAACCATTGGCCACTCTTTCCCGAATGAAGTGGCAATTAATCTCCACATGCTTGGAGCGTTCATGAAATGTAGGATTGGTGGAAAGGTGGATAGCCGATTGGCTATCACAGAACACCATGGAAGAATCAAGCTAGACTTCAAATATCTGCAATAATGTGCGTAACCATGAGAGCTAACTTGCCACTGCTGCCAAAGCTCGATATTCAGCTTTTGCTGAAAAGTGAGACACCGTAGGTTGTTTCTTGGATTTCCATGAGACCAAAGAGTTACCAAGAAATACACAATACCCAGTGACACTACGCCTTGTATCTGGACAATTTCCCCAATCAGCATCAACATAAGCCATCAACTTGAGCTGAGAAGAGGAAGAGAATAAGAGGCCTTGACCAGGAGAAGATTTAAGATACCGCAGCAAGTGATGCAAGGCATGTGAATGAGGAACCTGAGGTTGAGACATGTACTGACTCAACTTGGTGACAGCATAAGTGATATCTGAACGGGAGATAGTCAAGTACATTAATCTTCTTATGAGTGTACGATAAACTGAAGAATCATTGAGTAACTCACCATCAGCTGCATTGAGGTGAAGATTAGGCTCCATAGGCAAGGCAGTAAGCCTACAATCAAGAAAACCAGTGTCTTCAAGGATGCTGAGAGTATATTTCCTCTGACTTAAACATATTCCTTGAGGAGATCTAGCAAGTTCAAGGCCTAGAAAAAACTTGAGATCACCAAGCACCTTAAGCTTGAAAAGGGACTGTAGTAGTTGCTGGACCTGAGATAACTTGGTAGGAGACGGACTAGCCAATATAATATCATCTACATATACAAGTAGGATGACTAAATTTTCACCAGAACCATATGTGAACAAAGAGTAGTCACTCTTAGATTGAGTGAAACCACTGGCAATCAATGCTGACGAGAATTGAAAGAACCATTGACGAGAGGCTTGGCGGAGTCCATAGATAGATTTGTGCAATTTGCACACTAGACCCTCCCCCTTTCGGCTATATCCAAGAGTTACATCCATATAAACCTCTTCAAACAAATCGCCCTTAAGAAAGGCGTTATTAACATCCAATTGGAGTAATGACCAGCCCTTAACAGCAGTTATAGCTAGCAAAACCCGGACAGTTGTGAGCTTTGCAATGGGAGAGAAAGTGTCTAGGAAGTCTATCCCGGCTTGTTGGGTGTATCCCTTAGCCACCAATTGAGCCTTATAATAGTCTATTGATCCATCTTGCTTATATTTGATTTTATAAACCCATCGACATCCTATTGTGTGCTTTCCTTGGCGAAGAGGGACTAAGGACCATGTGTTGTTGTCTTCCATAGCCTTAAGTTCCTCATCCATAGCCTTGCTCCATTCAGGAAAAGTAACAGATATTGAGGAAACTTGGCACACCAAGGATTTGTTCTAACAAGGGAATCAAAATCAGAAAGAGGATCAGTGTCAGCAAGCTAATGACATTGATAATCTTGTAGATAACTTGGTGGTCTATGAACCCGAGTTGTTTTTCTGCAGATAATGGAGGCAGCAGGTGGATGAACAATGTCATTGGCAGAATCTTCTGTAGATGCAATGGGGGCTACTGCAGGTTTAGTAGGAAGAACCGTAGAAGGTGCCGAGTCAGCAGCAGGACAATGCAACACCACCCCAAGAAATTCATCAATGGAACTAGACCCCATAGTGGCATTGTGAAAGGGAAACATGTCCTCAACAAAGGTAACATCTCTAGAAATAACGAATCTCTTCTGTTCTAAATCATACAACTTATATCCTTTGTAACCAACAGGATATCCAACAAAGATTGCAGAAATTGCTCTTGGAGTGAACTTATTGCGTTGAGATAACAAGGTTGATGCATGACACAAACAACCGAACACCCGAAATGCATGATAGTCTGGCTTCTTCTTAAAGAGTTTCTCATAAGGGGGCCAGTCTTTGTAGAAAGGGATTAAGTGACCTATTAACCAAAAGGTAGCAAATGTAACACATTCACCCCAGAATTGGAAAGGGACTTTGGATTGAAAAAAGAGAGCTCGGGCTACATTAAGGAGGTGCTGGTGTTTCCTCTCTACCACCGAGTTTTGCTCAGGGCGCTCCATACAAGAGAATGGATGAAGAATTCCCTTGGAGGTCAAAAATCAGCAATGGCTAGCTCTTTGGCATTATCTGAATGTATCTGCTTGATTCTCACTTGAAATTGAGTCTTAATCAAATTGACAAAATTAATCAACAGAGAAGAAGCTTCAGATTTAGAATGCATAACAGTAAAACGGGAATGGTCATCCACTAACTTAAGAAAATATTTCTTTCCATTATAAGTTGGTACACCATATGGTCCCCAAATGTCACAATGAATTAAATTGAAAGAAGATTCTGAAAAATGATTATTGGATTGAAATGATAGTCGCCTAAGTTTGGCTAAGGGGCATACAGAACATTTAGAATGATCAAAACGTAAAGAAAAATCATATATGTGTGGACAAACTTTATCTAAGACTTTATTGGACAAATGGCCTAATCTAGCATGCCATATTTCAACAGTTACATGAGAAACGAAAGAGGGAAAAAGGGATAGGGAGGAAACAGATTGTAGGATATAGAGACCTCCAAACTGATTACCCCGTCCAATCACCTTCTTGGACAGCAGATCCTATATGACAAAAGAGGCATTAGAGAATTGCAAAGAATAAGCAGAGGAATGTAAGAAAGCTGAAATTGAAAGCAGATTAACATGAAATTGGGGTATATAAAGCACATAAGAAAAGGGAACGAAAGCCTCAGAGAAAAAAATTGCTCTGATACTATATTGAGAACATAATGAAAGAATGAATCAACTTACTTTCATAAGATGGTTACAATGTTTATATACATGTGGGCTCAATACAGACTAACAGAATGAAAACCACAGCTGTCAAGTAACTAAGAATTAACCAACTAAGCAACTAACAATTAAACAACTAAGCTAATTAAAGTAATTAACTTAATATACATCCTAATAGTTGCCTTACCTTTTCCCTCAACACATTCACATCATCCACATTCCCCTCCACAGTGAACCCGTAAGGGTCCTGGAATTTCAGTTAGATTTGCTCTTGGTGGTGCTGTTGCTGTCAGAGCCATGACCTTTGTGGAGTAAAAGCAGATGCCCATGATGGGGAAGAAGCAGTAATGATGATATTGATGGATCAAGAGAAAGATTGGATTTTGGATACAAAGGAAGACGATGAGTTATCATTCATTCATTAACACAGAGAGAGAGAGAGAGAGAGATGAAGGAAGGGATGGAGTAGGGAGGAAGAAGGAGAGGGGGTGGTGGTGTTACGCGGTTAGAATGAAACAATGTGGTTTTGAACACATCAGCACCACACTGACGGCGTTTTAATGGATTTTCTCCTTGGACGAATGTGATTTACTGTTTTCAAATTCTAGAATTAATTAGTTAATTTTTTAATTTTAAGGATCGAAATGAGTCATGGGTATAATTTGAGAGACCAACTTAAGCATTAACTCAACCGAAGATAAGGAACTAGACGGCTGATGCAACATTAATGAAATTCGTTAAATTCTAAAAACTGAATCATTTATTTTCTTTTAATATTCCAAATGCAAGATTTAATTTATCAACCAAAATAATTTTCAATTTCTGAACTTCCAAATAGAGTCATAAAGAAGAGGGGAAAAAAATAAAAGCACATTTAATTTCGAAAAATATTTTTTATTTTTATTTTCAGTTTTTAATTTCAATTAGAAATATCACTTTATTTTTATTATATTTATTGAATTTCTTGAAGATATATTAGTTTTTAAGAAATACTTATATTAGACACACTTTTGATCGGATCTACTAGATACATTAGTCTCTAAAAAAGACTAAAATTTAATTGAAAGTTCTTAATTCTCACGAATTATGTTAAATATTTTTGTTAAGACTAATTTTTAAAGAATTATTGAATAAAAATTTAAAGAAAGAAAGAAATTTATACCGATTACCAGAATTCCTTGAGTTTCGTCCCTTCCAAATCCAACCCCACGTTCAGAATGCACCAACTCAAGAGTATCAATGCTTCTTGGTTTTCATGCCCAATTCCAATTCCATCTGTTTGATGCAATTATCAAAGGCATTTAGTGGATAGAAACCACACTCTTTGATCAACTTGTGAAGATCCTTAACCCACTGAACCACAGTCAAATGACCGAATTCAAATGTGACCTTTCGGTTGCAACTATAAGTGGCACTCTGATTATCAACCCTCTTTCTTTTTTCGATAGAGCTCTGGTAATGGTTATTTACTGTGGTTTTCTTAATTTGAGCCAAGACGCCGCCTCTATCAAGTGACATATAAACATGATCGAATTCCCATTTACTCATAGTAAGCTTAAAGCTACCAGTTGCATATCTACCATCTTTCAAGCTGCATTTGTATCGAATTTCTGATGAGAACATTAGTACGGGCCAAAATGGAGGGAGAACAACAGAGAGAAGGAAACTAGAATAGTGATCCAAAGGTTGAGCAAGTTCAAAAGTTATGGAAGCCCTTTTGTCCGATATGTAAACCACTTTGGTACCTTGCAGCTTGGGTAACATATTCCAAAATTGTTACTCGTATCCTATCGTGTTGTTTTGCTTCTTAATTCATGTCCATGCGCTAGCTCCCTTACATATTGATGGAATGAATACATACATTTCTCTACATCCAAATTTACACCATTATGGAATGAAACACATTTGTGTTCTTGTTCTTGTTGCCTAGAATTCGTTAAACTTGATGTTACTATCCACAACAATGTGTAGGTGAGGGCTTCTAATTGAATAATTGATGATAGAAGCTTCGGCAAAGACTGAAGCCTCCTGCAGTTGAGCAATGACAGTGTTTCCGGCTTTGAAAGATGCTTGATGCTCTCAGGCAACCTCTCCACATGGCTTACACTCAACACTAGCTCTTGTAACGACGATAAGAGGTTGATATTGTTGGGGAGTTCAAATAAGTGAGGACAGTCTATGAAAAGTAGTTTTTGCAAAGATTACAAGCCATTAAATATCACATGTAGGTGTTGTTTGGAAATTTATGGACCGCATCTATAAAGCCAAAGTGTCTCAAGAGATTTCAAGCAAGACAACTCCTTTGGAAGATTTTCAAGTCCACGTCGATCTACATATATATCTTTTGTAGGAAGAGGTAACATGAGAAAAGGCGTTGAATCATGCTTCTAAAAGCTTTTTATTCCTAAAAATCTTTAAACAAATTTTTTCTCAAGTCTTTCAACTTGGAATGCGGAAGCGTTTAAGTTAGAGACAAAAGTTATTGTTCCCACAATACTTTTGTTTTGGTAGCAAGAATACACACACACACACACACACACACACACAAAATAAAATTAAACTGGTTATGAAGATAGTGAAGGTGATAAGGATAGAAAATTACACAAAAAGATTTTATACTGGTTCAGCCAAACCGTGTGCCTACGTCCAGTCCCTAACAGATCAGTTGAGATTTTATAAATTGAGTATTCTTTGTGCAAGCTTCTCTAAGCTTTTACAATTGAGTACTTCTTCTTAGCCTCTCCAAACTAATTTAATGAGTAGTATTTACCAAGCCTTACCAAACTAACAATGAGTAGTGTTTTATTTTATTCTATCCTCTCCAAGCTCATAGCGACCACTAATGGGTCAGGTTACAATGTATATGTTGGGTATATGATTTTGATGATGAATAATAAGTGATGATTTCTAGTCTCCATTAAAGTGAGATACTATATTTAATCATTTCCTTTCTTATCCTAGTGAATGGTTTTTTATTCAAATCTAAATTAAATTAGAAATATACCTAATTTGAAATTATTATCTGACCTATTTTTACTTTGAAATATCATGTCTAAGGGATGAAATCATGGAACCAATGTTCAAATGAGTGAAGTGTGGCATGGTTATGAAAGCAGAAAGAAACAGCAATTAAAGTAGCAACTAAGGGTCATGATCTAGCAACTACTGACTAGTTACAGCAGTTACGCAAGATTACATTCCTTTGCCCAAACTCTAGCCACAACTCTCTCCAATAGCTAGTAGGATTCAACAGTTTATTATCTATAAAAAGCCTTCAAGATTGAAGAAGAGGAAGAGACCTTCCATCAAGAGAAATTAGAGATTAAGAGTGCTATTCTTTGTTCTTACATTTGTTCATTCTACTCTTAGAGAGAGTTTAAGTCTTTTCTTGTAGCTCATATTCAAGAGCAACACTTTGCTTTCATAATTGAGTTGTTAGGAGGGAAGAGTATGGGTAGCATTCTAGGAGTCCTTTCTATCTAGAATCACTCTACTTGGAAGATAGGTGGAGGACGGTTGGTTGAAACCCTTGTAAGATAAAATTCAACTAGTGAAGAAAATCCCAAGAAATTGGGGACTGGACATAGGTTGCGAATTGTAACCGAATCAATATAAATAGTTAAGCATTTCTCTTCACCCTTATCTCTTTTAATTTTCTACTATAGTGTGTTTAACTATTCAAATCTTAATTTTGAATTGTTTTCTGTTTAAATTTTGTTTAAGTTTAGAAATTTCTATTATTGAACAATTCACCCCCCTTTTGGTTCTATCACTTGGTATCAGAGCCTAACTTTCTATAAGGCTTAACAGCTTGAAAGAATGATCTTTATAGGGTAAATGGCAGGGAATTTGATGAATTCAACTATCATGGAAGGGCAATCCATCTCAAGGCCTCCATATTTTGATGGAACAAATTGCACCTATTGGAAGGAACATATGAAGATCTTCATACAATCCATTGATCACAAGCTGTGGCTTATGATTAAAAATGGACCAACAATACCAAAGAAGATGGTAGATGGCAAAGAAGTGGAGAAAAGTGAAGAGGAGTTTAGTGATGAAGACATGAAAAAAATGAAGCAAAAAGAAAAAAATATATTATATTATGCTGTCAATCTTGATGATTTTAGGAAGATTTCGAGATGTCAAACTGCTAAGCAAATGTGGGATAAATTGGAAGTGACATATGAAGGTACTAGTCAAGTTAAAGAAGCAAAATTGACATGCTAGTACATGAGTATGAACTTTTCAACATGAGGGATGATGAAAAGATAGAAGAGATGTTTGAGAGGTTCTCAAACATAGTCAATACTCTAGATGCCCTTGGAAAGGTCTACATAGATAGAGAATTGGTAAGGAAAATATTGAGAAGCCTCAGTAAGGAACGGCAATCAAAGGTGGCTGCAATACAAGAAGGACGTGACCTCAACACTATCACCTATGATGACTTGAGAGGTAATCTTATAACTTATGAAACTACTTGTCTTAATAAAGTTCATGATGAAAACAGGAAACAGAAAGGGATGGCATTAAAAGCCACTTCTAGCTACCATATCAAAAAAGGTGATGAAGAGAGTCAAATGAATGAAGATAAAGAAATAGCCTTCCTCACCAAAAGACTGTACACCCTTCAAAGGAAGAAGTCTCAAGTAACAAGGAGACAAAAAGTGAAAAAGGAACCATCCAATGAAGAACTCAACAAAGATCAAGTAATATGCTATGGATGTAAGGAACCAGGCCACTACAAGTCCAAATATCCACACATCTTGAAGAAAAAATTTAAGAAAGCAAAGAAAAAGAAAGCAATGGTGGCTACTTGGAGTGATAGTGATGACTCCTCATCAGAAAGTGAACAAAAAGACAAAAAGGAAGTTGCAAACATGTGTTTCATGGCAAAAAACCATGAGGAGGTAAGTGATGAAGATTCCTTTTATGCATATGATGAACTAAATGAAATGCTTGATCAAGCACTTGAGGATTCTCAAAAGTTAACTTCCAAATATTTTCTTTGAAATCAAAATACGATAGTGCTTTGAATGAAATTGAGAAACTAAGAAAAATAATTGAGACACAAAAGCTAGAAAGTGCTCCAAGTGAAAATGAAAAAGTACTAGTTGTTGAAAATGCCTCTTTAAAAGGAAAAGTTGATGAACTCACTAAAGATCTTGCTAGCTTTGTGAAAGGAAAGGAAAATTTGGATATTCTATTAGGAAAATAAAAGTGTTCTTTTGATAAAGCAGGATTTGGATTCAATCAAGGTAAAACTAAAAAATATTATAAGAATTTTTTTGTGAAAGCAAGTGCTTTAACAACACCTTACATAACATGCAACTATTGTGGAAAGAAAGGTCACTTTGCATATGCATGTGTCAACAAGAAAAATGATTCCAACAAAATGTGGATAGCTAAGGGATTATCTTCAAACTCTAACCTCCAAGGACCAAAGAAAATTTGGGTACCTAAAATAAGATAAATTTGTTTTGTAGGTGTGCTTGAAGGCAAACAACAAGGATCTATGGATTCTTGATAGCGGGTGTTCAAAACATATGACTTGTGATCCTAGCAAATTTGTTTCCCTTAAGTCCAAAGAAGGAGGAAATGTCACTTTCGGAGACAATGGTAAAGGCAGAATTATTGGTGTTGGTAAAATTTCAGTAAACTCCACTTCCTTTATTGACAATGTTCTCTTAGTTGAAGGTCTTAAGCACAATCTTCTTAGCATTAACTAATTATGTGATAAAGGGCATAAAGTAGTCTTTACATCATCTCATTGCATCATTCATGGCATTAATAATACTAAAGTATTATGTGTTGGCCATAGATATGATAACCTCTACATTATATGGTTGGAAGACATTCAATCCAAAAATATAAAGTGCCTTACTTCAAAAGACAATCAAAATTGGTCATGGCATAGAAGATTAGGACATGCAAGCGTGCATCTTATTTCTAAACTTTCAAAAAATGACTTGGTTGTTGGTTTACCAAAAATAAGTTTTGAAAAAGATCATATTTGTGAAGCATGCCAACAAGGAAAACAAACTAGATCATCCTTTAAACCTATCAATAAAGTTTTAACACAAGACCTTTACAACTTCTTCACATGGATTTGTTTGGTCCCACAAAGACTGCTAGTATGGGAGGTAAAAGATATGCTTTTGTTATTGTTGATGATTTCTCTAGGTTTACTTAGGTGCTCTTCCTTGCTCAAAAGGATGAAACATTTGAGGTCTTTAAAAGTTTTTGTAAAAGAATTCAAAATGAAAAAAGAATTGTTATTTCTTGTATAAAAAGTGACCATGGAAAGGAATTTAAAAATAAATCTTTTCAAAATTTATGCAATGAAAATGGCATTAAACAGAATTTCTCTTGCCCAAGAACACCACAACAAAATGGTGTTGTTGAAGGAAAAAATAGAACCTATAAGAAATGACAAGAACTATGATTTGTGAGAATAATCTACCTAACTATTTTTGGGCTGAAGCTGTAAATACCTCTTACTATATTTTGAATAGATGTTTAATAAGACCTCTCTCAAAAAAGACTCCCTATGAGCTTTGGAAGGGTAGAAAACCCAATATTAGTCATTTTCATGTGTTTGGTTGTAAGTGCTATATTCTTAATACAAAAGATAATCTTGGCAAATTCGATTCCAAATCGGATAAAGGTATCTCTCTTGGCTATTCAACTACAAGTAAAGCTTATAGAGTGTATAATAAAAGAACAATGGTAGTTGAAGAGTCTATGAATATTGTTTTTGATGAATTCAATGATTTTTCTTGGAGTAAGTCTATTAAAAAGAAAGAGGATGATGAGGTGAACTCACCACTCAACAAGGAAGATGAAGAAAGTCAAGACCAAAAGGAAAACCATCACATGAAACAAATGCAACCAATGAGGTTCAAGAAGAACAAACAAATGAAACTCACCCAAAGTTACCAAGAGAATGGAGACACTCATCAAGTTATCCAATGGAATTCATCATTGGAGACCCTTCAACTGGAATGAGAACAAGATCATCATTTAAAAACATGAACAACCTTGGTCTTCTCCCCAAAATTGAGCCGAAAAATGTAGAAGAAGCATTGCAAGATGAGGGTTGGATCATGGCAATGCAAGAGGAACTCAACCAATTTGAAAGAAGTGAAGTTTGGACACTTGTTCCTCCTTTGGAAAATCACATTATCATTGGCACCAAGTGGGTTTTCCGTAACAAACTTGATGAAGAATGTAATGTGGTAAGAAATAAAGCTAGGTTGGTTGCACAAGGTTACAACCAACAAGAGGGTATAGATTTTGATGAAACTTATGCACCGATAGCTAGATTAGAGTCCATTAGAATGTTTTTGGCATATGCATGTTTTAAAAACTTTAAGCTTTATCAAATGGATGTAAAAAGATGCTTTTTTAAATGGCTTTCTAAATGAGGAAGTCTACGTAAGACAACCTCCCGGTTTTGAAGATGATAATTTCCCAAATTATGTTTATAAACTTACTAAGGATCTTTATGGTTTAAAACAAGCTCTTAAAGCTTCGTACGAAAGATTAAGTAAGTTTTTGATTGAAAATGGTTTTTCAAGAGATAAGGTTGATACTACATTGTTTACAAAGTCTCTTAATCATGATATATTAATTGTTCAAGTTTACATTGATGACATTATTTTTGACTCAACTAATGAGAACTTGTGCAAAGATTTTTCAAAGCTTATGCAGGGTGACTTCGAAATGAGTATGATGGGGGAGATGACCTTCTTCCTTGGTTTTCAAGTGAAGCAAACAAAAGAAGGTATCTTTATTAGCCAAGCCAAATATACAAAGGAACTCCTAAAGAAATATGGAATGGACAAGGCTAAGCCCATAGCTACACCAATGAGCCCAACCACCAAGTTAGAAAAGGATGAGAATGTTAAGGCGGTAAGTGAGAAGGTCTATAGAGGTATGATAGGGTCCTTATTGTTTTTAACCGCAAGTAGACCAGATATTCTATTTAGTGTATGCTTGTGTGCTAGGTTTCAAGCAAATCCTAAGAAATCACGTCTTATGGTTGTTAAAAGAATTTTCGTTACTTGCTTGGAACTCAAAATTTTGGTATGTGGTATGCAAAACATGTGTCTTTTGATTTACTTGGTTTCGCATATGCTAGTTATGCCGATTGCAAATTTGATAGGAAAAGTACTAGTGGAGATTGTCAATTTTTAGGACCATGTCTAGTGTCTTGGCACTCAAAGAAACAATCCTCAGTGGCTTTATCTACTGTAAAGGCCGAATACATGGCCATTACAAACTGTTGCACTCAAGTTTTATGGATGAAGTATCAACTCCTAAATTATGGTGTTAAACTTGACAAAACTCCTATTAAATGTGACAATACCAGTGCCATTAACTTGTCAAAAAGTCCTATTCAACACTATAGAACAAAGCACATTGAGATTAGGCACTATTTTTTAAGGGATCATGTGCAAAAAGGCCATATTGAACTTGAATTTATAAGCACAGATTTTCAGTTGGCAGACATATTTACAAAGCCACTTAATGAAGAGAGATTTTGCTTCATAAGAAATGAAATTGGTTTAACAAGTTTAGAATAAGAATATTAAAAATGCATTTATGTCTTAAATTATATCTATTATGTGAATTTTTGCAAAATTAGTTCTTGTTTGGTAGAGTGCTTGAAATGATGATTTACATGATATTTTATGCAAATTCTAGTTGACTGGAACCATATCTAGGGCTCTATGAACTATTTCCTAAGTGTTTTTCATGTCTATGCAAGTCTATCAAAACCGGCAACTAGTATTGCATTATTGGGCAAAACCAGCAACTATTAACTTTTCTGATTTTTGTATGATGCCGCACATTTCTAGTCTCTACTAAATAAGCGCAAATATGTGTTTTTGGTTTTTATTTGAAAAAAAAAGGGGGAAAGGGAAGGTAAAGGTACGTTACTTTACTCTATCTCTTTGATCTCTCTCTCTCCATCTCTTATTCTTCTTATTCTTCAACCTAGCCCCCAAAATTTGAAGACAAGGAAACTTACCTTAGCCTCCACCATTTGCTTCTGCAATGGACCCCACTGCACTAGTGGCGTCTCTTCCTCTCCAGCAGACCTCAGTCGCGCTTCTCAGCAGATCAACACTGTCGTCATCTCAATAACGGTGGCATCTCCTTCTCTGGCAAATAGCCACGACTTCGTGCAATGCTGTTTGCTCTTTTACCACAGCTCTCATCATGTTCATTCTAGCCACCGCAGCAAGCTCAAACCAACCTCCTTAATTGTGCGTCAGACCATAGCAAGCAATTATGCGTCAACTCCTAAGCTTCGACCTCCTTCTTTGGTTTGTGAGTTAAGAACTTTTAATTTCTTAAGAAAATGGTAGAATATCTTTGGGTCTTGCTATTTGTGGTGTTATGATACGTATATGCTATGGATGTGATGCTACTTGTTGTGTAAAGTATGTGTCTGAATGGAAGTGAGTTTTTCTGAGATATATTGTGTTTAGTGCCTTATGTTAGGGGACCATTATTTTATAGTGGGCCTATTGTGTTATTGAGACAAAAGTAGGACACTGACAATTGGTACTGTGTTCAAAGTACAGTGTTGAAATTTTTTTCTCGACATGGCACCTAAAAAAGGTAGAAAAAGTGTGAAAAAGCCCAAAAAGAAGGCACTCCAACCCAAGAAAATTATATCAAAGAGACCTTAATCATCTTCTAAAATTGGTCTGTTTGAAGCTGATTTATTATTGTTTAGAAATGGAGATGCTAAAGGGAAATTCCAATCTTTTGGGACAAGTCAATTGCTTTTGAGGAGAATGGTGAATCTGAAATTCTTTGAAAATGAGAATATACAAGCATTCAAGAGATTAGAAAATATGGGTTGGACGTCATTCTTGCAACTTGATGAAAAGGTATATCCTCGGCTTGTTAAACTCTTTTATGCCAACTCATTTTTGGATGAAACTGGGACCCAATTAAAATCTTATATGCTTGGGACTGAAATTTCCTTAGATGCTCATAGTCTAAATGATATTTTGGGGTGTGACAATTCTAAAGCTGAAGCTATCTACTTTGCTAATGTTGTTCCTCGCTACGAAGGGTTTGAGTATAGTGGTGAATTATCTAATCTTACACATTGTTATGCTACTTTCAAACCTGACGCAACAAAGCTCGTTAGTGTGGAATTTGGACTATTGTTTCACTTCTTAACTCAAGTGATGATGCCAAAATATGGCAGTCAAAATGAGATCACTCTCTTCTCTGTCTTCTTTATATGGTGTGCCATGAAAGGCAAGAAGCTTGACCTTGGCCATCCGATCTTCAATGGGATGACAAGATTTTTAAAGAAAGCAAAAGGACAATTCCCTTATGGTATGGTTATCACAAAAATTCTTCTCCATTTTAGTGTTGACATTCCAGCAAATGAAGCTATTCAAGAAACATACACTAGGGGCAACTTTAATGAAGAATTAATGAGATATTTGAGGTTCAAGAAATTGTCCACTGGCAAGTGGGTTTAATCATGCTCTCAAGAAGAAGAAGAAGAGGAAGAAGAAGCCAAAAATAGTACAAATCCATATGAAAAATCAGAATCTACATCCTCCAAAGAAGCAAGCCATGGATCTCATGAGGACAACTCAAAATCCGATACTTATAATTCTGATTGTACTCCCGCTGCTCCTTCCAACATGCCATCTCTCTCTCAAACTGCTTTTGGAGAAACTTAGGGACTTAGAAAATCAATTAGCCCGTGCACGTGATGACATTACCCTTGTTTTGGAAAACCAACAATAGCTCAAAGCAAACCAAGAAACTATGCAAAACCTATTAAACCTCATTGTCCAAAAACTGAGCTAGATCTGCTTCTCGTCTTTTTTTTTTTTTTTGCTTTCATAGACTCTGGATATGGTGACTCCTCAACATTAGTTTTTGTGTTTAGCACTCTAACTAGTGTTTGTATTTGGTTGCTTACATGGTACTTACTATGCTACGAATAGTACTTAGTTGTTGTCATTTTCTTTTAGTTACTATGCTTATGTAACTTCCTAGCTTGCATATTCTTCTCTATTTTCTTTTGTTTATCCTTTTTGATACTGAAGGGGGAGAAAAATATGGAGTTCTTTATGAACAAGTATAAGCGCCAAAGAGGAACAAGATCATAGATTAAAGGGGCTAAGCATGAGCTAAGGGGGAGCAACGTCCAAGAAGATCATGGATTAAGGGGGAGTTCTCTTTACCTTTTACTCTTTAATACTAGTTGGTAAATTTGAAAAGATTACACGCTGCTAACTCTAATACTTGTTTCATATATACCTATTCAAATATTAGAAATCATTTTCATCATCAAAAAGGGGGAGAATGTTGGGTATATGATTTTGATGATGAATAACAAGTTTTGATTTCTAGTTTCCATTAAAGGGAGATATTATATTTAACAATTTTCTTTCTTATCCTAGTGAATGATTTTTTATTCAAATCTAAATTAAATTAGAAATGTAACATCCTCAATTTCTTATCGTGCCAAATTACCTCAGTAACCTTGAGTAATTAGGCGCTTAATGAGAAATTATGAGATTAAGGCATAATTAAGGGATTAACAAAGTGTTTATGAGTTATTTATGAGAAGAAAAGTTAAGAGAATACTTAATTAAGATTAGAGAATCTTTAATTAAGCGAGTCAGACTCTTAATAGCTTAATTAAGTACTAATCACCCTTAATTAGCTTAATCAAGTTTAATTAAGGACAATTCAGTTTAATTACAAGTTTAATTTTATTAAACATTTTATTGTGTATTAATCATTAATTCTTGCTTAATCATGTTAATTAAGTTGCAAGAGCACTTATTCACATCATTAAATTCAAATTTAGTTAACTAGACAATAAAGCATTGATGACATCACTAAAGTGAAAAAGTAAAAGACAATATTGCTTTATGTAAGAAAAGCATTAGGGCTTGTCTACAGTAAACCCATTAATTAACCATTTTGTTCCCTTAATTACAACAAATTGAAGAAAATATCTCTCCTAATATGTTACGGCCATCAACTACACACACACACATCTTCACTTCATTTTTCAACTTCTATTCTCTCTCTAAAATCCTTTCTTTCTCAAGAAGTTCTCCAACTTCTCTCTATATTCTCTCTTCTTCTTCTTCTTCTCCTTCTTCATCATTCTCCACCTCCATAACCAAACTTTCTTGACTTAGCCCTTCAAAGAGCACATCTTTTGGTCTTTGGAGAAGAGATCTAAACACTACAAGACTCATTTTCAAGAGAACTCGAGAGTTTCCATCTTCTTCCTCTCAAACTGCCACCACCATCATCAAAGGAGGAGTCTTCTTCATCTTCTTCTTCTCTTTCAAGGACACCATTTTCAAGCCTAGGTAGTGATCTTCATCTTTTCATTTTGTTTACTCAAGAAAGCTTGAAGCTTGGTTCTTTTCATGACCAAGATCTTTAAGTGAAAACTTGAGAAAATCTTTCATGCTCTTCATGAGCCAAAGTTTCCCTTTTTTGGAAAAATATGTTCATATCTTTCTTCAAGTGTTCTTGATGTTTCTATTTTTGGTGAAATATGTTCATATTCTTCTTAAAGTGTTCTTGATGTTTCTACTTTTGGAAAAATTTGTTCTTATTCTTCTTCAAGTGTTCTTGATATTTCTACTTTTGGAAAAGTATGTTCATGTTCTTATTCTTAAATGTTCTTAATGGTATCTTACTTAAAGTTGCTCTTTTCCTTATGATGAGTTTATGATTAGAAAAGTTTCATCTCTACATGTAACATCCCCATTTTCACCTAAGCTAATTAGCTCGGTATTCCCGGCTAATTAGAGGGGTTAGCGATTAATTAAAAACTAATTGGTTAATCTCGAGAGCAAGGGTTTAGTAAATTAAAGGCAAGTCACCAATTGAGACATAATGCATTAAAAGTCACAATTAAAAGCCTAATTGCCCAATCCTTATTAATTCATGACTTAGAAATATAAAATCAAAGTAACCTAACCTCATTAACTAAGAGAATGGCAAGCATCACACCCTAATCGCATGAAAAATTAATCCTCACACCCTCTTCACATAATTAATGAGGAAAACTCCTTTTCGATAAAAATGTGTTAAGGTATAATTGAACTAATCAAATTAATTAACATTTAGATAATTGTAACAATTATAAAGATGTAGAAACTTCCCTTTTATTAGTGTTTGAAAGTTTGGTCAAGGCAAGAGTCATATCCAACCATCCATTTGCCTTCTCATTATACACCCCTAGATCAAGAGTCCATGTTAGTAGATTCCTTGAGTCAAGACAAAAGATCTACTCTCCTCCATCAAGATTGTGACACTTGGAGTGATCACAACCATCCAATGCCAATCCTAGGATAGATCATGCTTTTAACCACTAGAAAAGAAACACTACAAGCCTTTACCCAAGTGCCAAGACTCAAAGGAAACACAACACTTTCTTTTGCCCCAAGGTTTTTCCACTCTCTTGCTTGTTGTAAGAAGCAAAATCACATCATTCTTCTCCCCCATTTTTGCGCCACTTCAGCCCCCTCTCTCTCCTCTCATTTCATTTTCCATTCCTCTCACTAAAACACCAAAAAGCTCTCTCCTCTCTCCAAGTCTCATCCTACTCTTTTGTTCTCCCCATCTTTCTTATTCTTCTTCCAACCTTCTTACTACTTCCTACCTCATCTCCATCACCACACTCACAATCCCTTCAAGGACTACCATTTTTGGTCCTTGGAGAAACAAAGCCACTCATACACAAGCCCCAATATCAAGCTCAAGGAGAGGGAGGCCATCTCCAACCATCTTCATCCTTCAAGCTTTCAAGAGAAACACATTTGGTAGTGACTCTTACCCTTCTTCTCCATGTATTTTTCAAGCTCTAGAACCCCTAAGCTCTTCATAGCTAGGTGGTTTTGAAGCTTGCTTCAAGGTCTCATGACCATACCTTATTCTATGAGTTTCCTTGCCTTGATGAAAATGTTGTTTTGAAATGAAATTTTATGGTATGATGGTTTTTTTTTATGTATCTTGCTTTATTTTGTTTTAAAGTACTGATTTGATAACTAAAATATTGAATATGATGGTGAGATAAAACATGAAAATGGTGACTTGAAGTGGTATAACAACATCTCCATAAGTTTAACATGTAAAGCATAGAAACTAGTAAATCTGGAATTCTAGCAGTCTATAAAGCGTATAGTATAACTCACTCCACAAAACTCAAAATGAAATGAAACTAATTTTCTGTGAAAACAGACTCAAAGAGATTTTCATACATATAAAATATGTGAGATTTGGCTTTAAAACGAGAGAGATATGAATTTTCAAAGTTTCCTGTTCCTGGATGGGTTTCTGTCCGGGCAGTGGGTAATAAAACGTGCATAAATCAAGTTATACATAACATTTTTTAGTGGGACCAAGTTTGTTAGAAATATAAGACATAGAGGAACACTCCCATAAAACAGTTTTGTCAGATTCCATGTAAGGAACTCCCAGTGAAGTGGACAAGCCAATGACCTGAGGTGAACTTTCAATCCTGAACAGTCAGAATAAAATGTGCATAACTCAAGCTACAAAATGAATTTTTAAGTGGGGTTTCTTTTGTTTAAAAATAGACTCAGAGAAGTACATTCACACAAAAATTCGAAATAAAAGAGTAAAAGATGAAATTATGGTGAATTTTCAAAGTTACTGCCCCACTATAAAAGTAAAAACTGGTTATGGTAAAAGTTAAGGAATAAGGAGAAATAAGCTCTAAAACACTAATACCCCTACATTAAGCATTGGAAAAACCTTCATAATTCAACTTAAAAGTTTCAAAAAGGATAATAGATGAAATTGGCCCTATGCCCAATAAAAGAAGTTTACACAAGAGACAATCTCAATTAAAAGCTTGCACCAAATTTATTAAGCTATGCTCATAAATTGTTGCTTGAGAATATGCCTATGTTTATGTGCAAGCATGATGCTATGATGATATGATATGATGATGATGATATGACATGTTATGATGATTATGATGATGACATGTGATATTGGATTTCTATGTTTGGCAAAATTTTGGGAAGCTTCGGTCTAGCCGTTATGCTGCCGAAATTCTGCTAAAATTATGGACTTAGAAATGATTTGCATCATAGGCTTTCATAAGAAGAAATGTAATTCAAGTAAGTGATCCTTCAAAAGGAAAGGTGACCTAATTTAAGCTCCCCTCACCCACGACTCACATGAGGCATGACATGACCCAGCTAGTGTGAGTATAGGTCTTACATGAGGCATGGCATGACTCAGCTAGTTTAAGTACCGAAATTCTATGGTGGCGACGGCCACGGTATGAGCTCATTACCACTTATGTTTAGTGGGTGAAAAGATAAAGTCAAGTTAAGAAAAGAAAAGGGACTTCGATCCAAAACCCTAGAAAGGGAAGAAGTTAAGAGAATTTTATAGCTTGGACATGCATGTTTTATGTAATTATATTTGTGTTCATGTATATGATGATGTAAATGATTAGAGGATACCCTAAAATTGAATCCGCTTTGGATACTCATGATTTCGAAAATCCAGGAATTGAACCTTATGCATGCTCACTATTTTCATTAATAAAACCGAAGTGGCTGGAATGATGACGATGACACTTATGTGTCAAGGTCGAGTCCTACTGAGAAATCTTATTTCTCACCCTAGTTGTTTTTCCGTCTCGTCACCAGATACTTATGGCACATCCCGTGGAGTGGAGCATGGACCCTCCCCACCATGAGTGGGCTTACGATGGGGATACTCACGCTATTGTGGCCACAACCACCACAGTAGTCCGCACATATTTTTATTTGGGTCGAATTTTTGAGCAAGAGGAGCCAGAAGTCCCGCCAGCCCCTGTAGACATTTCATCGGCTCACCTTGGATCGCCGCTAGGTCCTTGGGATTTCCCGCCTGAGCCATTACCAGAAATCGAGATGGAGCCAATGTCTCCGGGTCTACCTGCAGCCGAGCCCGTGCCACCGCCAGGGGTCCCCGTGATCGATGTGAGTTCGACGGCCACTCCTAGGGCTGTAGCCGCTTCGCCGCCGCTCCCCGAGTATCACCCTGCCGTGTCTGAGGAGGATCCCTCCGAGGAACGTTCTTCGGTCGCTAGCTATACTCCTGGCCATCGCATCCATCGCGTTGAGGTGAACAGCAGGCACCCTCGTATCATCCATACTCCTCATGTTCCCCGAGGCCGAGGAGCGAGGGGGACCAGGCACTCGAGAACCTGAGTCCATCTGATTGAAGGGCGTGGAAGGGGCAGAGAAGCCAGCCTATGTCTACATGGGCCTATTCCATTATTGCTCCATATCTTTTGTATTTCATTTTGTATCGGACCTTGTCAGACTTGTGTACCTTTGATTTTGGGGCCATGGCATGACCATGAGTTCCCTTTTTATGTATTTGTTGGATATTATGAGACTAATTATATTTATATGGTTGTTATAGTAATTTGAATGCATGGTATTTTGATTTATCCCTTGTTCCTTCAATTTATACTGAAATCTTTGCGATATGCTCGTTTATTGCTATCTTCTTGCGCAAGGCTTTACTTTCCAAAAGTGACGAAGTATTTCAAAAAAAAATTTTACCGTATTTTCCGTGTAATTTAATTTCAAGTGAAGTTTAATTTTTCCACGAGCATAAGTAACAACTAATAAAACGTCGTAATACGACTTAAGCGTAGCATGGGTTTATTAGGGTGTTACACTACATGTTTTTCATGATTTGATAAGACTATAAACATCCTAAAAGTTTAAAGCTTTAAAAAGTTGCTTCTTGATTCCTTAAAAGTGGTGCAATCTTTGTGCTTCCATAAACTTTTGTTTTGTTTTGTTTTGAAGACAAGAATATATGTAAAAGTCTAAACTTTTTAGAATAATAAGCCTTTTTGAGTTAGAAAAATGATGTCTTGTCACTTTATGTTGTAAAGATTGATTCTTGGACGTAAATCCTTTCATAAGTTTTCAACTTTAATCAAGAAGGTGACTTTAAGTCATAAAGTTGTAAGCTTGCACACTAAGTCTTGTAAAGGTGGAATCTTGAGATGAATATATTAGTAAAGTTCCAAGCTTTAAGGAAAAATAGCATTTTTGAGTCATAAAGGTGCTAACTTTTATAAAGATCAAGACTTTATAACTTTAAAGCTAATGTCTCATATCACTAGTTGATAAAGTAGGAACCTTTTTAATTTAGAGACAATTTAAATCATAAAGATGAGACCTTGATGGTCTTAGAATAATTAAAAGAGTCAACTCATATAAAGAACAAGACTTTTAGTTAAAAAGTTAGTAACGTTTATCATTATTTCATGAAGATTAAATCTTTAAGATAAGAGCTTAATTTAAAGGCACTTACTTTCATAAAGAATAAAACTTTATGACTATTTTATAAAGAATGATAACTTTTATAATACTTAAGGTGAGATCTTGTTATATTAGTGATAAAAGCTTGAAACTTTGTAACTTGGTTAAGTTAAAAACCACCCTTGGTGTTTAGTGAACATGGTGTTGTTGGGTTCATGATGTGGTTATGCGTTGTCATGACCCAAGGATTAGAGGGATCTCAAACTCCTTGGGAACAGAAGTATGATTAGGGCCTCTGAGCATACCATGAACCTAGGAATCACTAAGTACACTATCTCAAGGAAACGAAACAATAACTGAACTTAATTAATTTGAACAAGTGTTTCATAAGACATGAACTCAAGTCAAGAATAATTTCCTATGAGAACTAAGTAACTAAAAGACCATATACATATGTTTTAAATATGTGATTCTCTCATGGGTAACCACAAGAAATCATGTGATGATTCATAAGATTCTTCACAAAGAATAACGCCACTATAAACCCTTTTAGGGTATGAATGTATGATGCCATTCGGTATGATGAATGACAAGTCTGATTGAGCTTTGTCTCATGATTGAATGATGAGTGTAATGATATGATATAGATATGATGGACTATTGGTTGAAAGTTGTATGATTGGCATTTTGGGAAAGCTCCGGTCTTGCCGTTATGTTGCCAGATTTCTGTCAAAATTATGGACTTAGTCATATCATTGCATGTGTCTAGGCAAAGAAGTATTATGCATGTAAAGTATAAGGATAAGAAAAGAAATCATGGGATATGACCCCTCGATCACTTTAGGGAAGTAAGAGACAGTGATCTACAAAGACTCAAGGAACCTCTATGAAGGAGGCAAGGGTGACATGGAGGACCCTCCAACTTAGGGGTAACTAATATCAGCTTAGTTTGATTTGGTTTAGTACTGCATGACGATGGTCACGGAATGAGCTCATGTCCAAAAGCAGTCTATTTCAAAGGAAAAGTAAAGAATGTTAAGCACGTGCTAAAAATGAAAGTAAAGTCAAAGTAGAACCATGGTCAAATTGATGAGTTGCATAGTCATGCATGTTTCTACATCTTATGCGTATCATGAATGTTTATACCATGCTCTCATATGTATATGCTCTTATATGATAGCTTTGAGTTTCTTTATATTATGTTTACTTAGGAAAGATTAAAAGAAACCCGCTTCGGGAACCTATATTTTCAAACCTTTAAAAATAGAACTTAGCATGCTCACTATCTTCATAATTAAACCTGAAGTGGCTGGGAAGACGACGATGACACATTAATGGCCTCGTCAAGATCCTACTAAGAAATCTTGTATTTCTCACTTCTACATTTCTGTGTCGTCTTCAAATGGAGCTAATGACATCCATGGAAGCACTAGTGATAGTACTTGACTGGATACGATGAGGGGCTGCCATGTTTCTTCTCCTAGCTAAGGAAGATCGAGATAGTAGCATAGAATTTTCATTTTGTTAAGAGCCCTTGTCGGGTAGTTTATGTGTAATTAAAAGCATGTAGGAAGTCATGCTACTTAATTTGACCTATTATATATGTGGTACTTATTGAGTGTAATGATAACTCTTGAGTATCTATGATTACATTCTTGGCTTATGGTATTGTGTTATGTTGTTTCAATTTTATCATAGGTCTTATTAGTAACTCGGCGGTATGAGGAACAATGTCTATGTGTATGTGAGTAAGTAAGCGCTTAAAGGCTCAATTTTCAAGCATAAAAGTTTAAAAAAAAAATACAAGCTATTTTCGTATAATATGCTAATTTCAACTATAAGAACTTTCGCTAGTTAAGAGACAACTATTAATGCCATAAAATGATTTAAGCATAGTATGGTATTATTAGGATATTACAAGAAACATACCTGATTTGAAATTAGTATTTGACCTATTTTTACTCTAAAATATCATGTCTAAGGGATGAAATCATGGAACCAATGTTCAAATGAGTGAAGTGTGGCATGGTTATGAAAGCAGAGAAAAACAGCAATTAAAGTAGCAACTGTTAGTTGTATGCCCTAGAGCTGATATATGTATAAACAATTCCTATTAATGGCAGTTTATTATTCTTTTATTCATAATTTGTGTATGTTTATTAGAATAAGTCCATTAGATACTTGTTAGACACTTCATTCTCAAGAGTTGAGAATATGAGTGACGGAGTAGTCTAGTACAAGATCTTTAAAATAGTTCACTATCATAGGAATATTAACTGGGCATTATTATTCCGGAAGATTGTCACCTCTATCTGTTTCCATGATTAGTAGAACGTACTAATGAAGATGGAATAGTGAGTCTCATGCTATATAACATTAGATGTCAAAACAGATATGTGGACACTTATGTGATAAGTGGGTTGAACGTGACGTATAGATAATGTTTACATGGTATTTTACTAATGTCAATGAAACATTATCTAGATCATATTAGTGCATATAATCCTTTGACCTGAGATGGCACGGTTATCTTGTACATAGGTAACTATAGTTTGCTACTGCTTATATACTTATGTTATGTATTATCATTAGGCAGTTTGTGGCTATAGTTAGTTACGTATGGAGATAGGTGAACAGTCAAGAAGGAATTCATTACCTTGAGTAAACAAGGATAGTTCCTATGGATATAAGGTTATTCTTGATCATGAAATCCTTGGCCAAGGTACTTGGACTTAAATGAAAAGAGTTTCTATTTCATGTCCTATTGATTAAAGAATAGAAACCTAGAAAGTCCATATGGTCTAAGCTATAGGGTTTGACATTATCCATGACCCTGGCTGGATCGGGATGCTGTACTGAAAGAATTTGAGTGCATGGCAAATATGATTGATGGTTCATCAGAATATTTTAATTAATATATTCATCCCTATTTGGGTGGTCATGGCATGCTGTGCTAGGTGTTACCCATGACTTATGAGAGCCGAGGGTATTTTGGAAATTTTACTTTACTTACGGAAATAAGTTTCCGATAAAATCAAAAGGTTGATTTTGTAATCTCATTACCAATTAGAGATGAACCTAGTTAGTCACACACAATAGGACATGAACTCGCCAAGAATGAATTAATTCTAATTAAAATAGTTAATTAGAATTTTAATTATTGGATTAGACTTGCAATTTGATTGCAGGGTTGCTAGCACATCCCAAAGTCAAGTCCAGGGTGAAAGTGGATCCTCATAAGGAAAGTTTCTATAAAATGGAAGGTCCATATTTTAGAAACTCATGTTAAGGGGTTTTTGGTCTTTTCTAATTTTAGGTTAATATAAGATATGAGATGACTTATATTTTAATTGGCCTATTTAAAATAAGAATTATTTGAAAAATAATTCTATTTTAAAATGGTTTATTTGTTTATTATGGGAATCAATTAGGAATTGATTATGGCATTAATGTCAACCCATATTTTGCAAAATTGTAACCCTAGAGAAAAGAAAAGAAAAGGCCACTATTGATTACAATAAATAGAGAGAGAAGGCTGAGGGCCAGAATGCAGAAGACAGAAACCTTTGAGCGTACAAAAACACTCTCTTTTGTTGAAAAACTCTCTGACACCACCTCCCACTCCATAAGTCATCTGAGATTCTTGTTCTTTAAGAGGGCAACAAGGAACGGATCTTGGATTGAGAGGAGGAGTTCCTTGGCGGATCGTGTTCGTGTGGACGAGCTAGAGGTCGTGCGATTGTGCGATTGTGTGTTCGTGAGACGAACATCAAATTTCTACGGGACATCACTTCAAGAGGTAAATGTCTCATACGATCCTTTTATATTTTCAGGTGTTTACGTTGTTTAAATAATACGAGGTGATACCAAACTCATGAGATATGATTTCATGAGTGTTATTTGATCCTATATGAATGTGTTCATGTAATTAAACTTTTGTTTGATCATTCCGCTGCGTTTATCTCCTATGTTTTCCTACAGCAACTAAGGGTCAGGATCCAAAGAACTCTTGACCGATTCTGGCTGATTCACAAGATTACATTCCTTTGCCCAAACTCTAGCCACAACTCTCTCCAATGGCTAGTAGGATTCAACAGTTTATTATCTATAAAAAGCCTTCAAGATTGAAGAAGAGGAAGAGACCTTCCATCAAGAGAAATTAGAGATTAAGAGTGCTATTCTTTGTTCGTACATTTGTTCGTTCTACTCTTAGAGAGAGTTTTCTTTTCTTGTAGCTCATATTCAAGAGCAATACTTTACTTTCATAATTGAGTTGTTCATTTTCTAGGGAAGAGGGAAGAGTATAGGTAGTATTCTAGGAGTCCTTTTTATCTAGAATCACTTTACTTGGAAGATAGCTGGAGGAAGGTTAGTTGAAAGCCTTGTATGACAAAACCCAACTAGTGAAGAAAATCCCAAGAAATTGGGGACTGAACATAGGTTGCGAATTGTAACCGAACCAGTATAAATCGTTGAGCATTTCTCTTCACCTTATCTCTTTTAATTTTCTGCTATATTGTGTTTAACTATTCAAATCTTAATTTTTAATTATTTTCTGTTTAAATTTTGTTTAAGTTTAGAAATTTCTATTATTTAACCAATTCACTCCCCCTCTTAGTTTTATCAGTATAGATTGAAACGTTTGTGTTTGTGTTATACGTGCACTTCAAACACTCTTAAGAGTATAGGCACTTAAGTACAATGTGCAGTGACTTCTCAAAACTCTCAGTAAGAGGTTATTGGCTAATACAAAGTAAATGAGAAAATTTTTCTATTCAGAAGTTACAACAAGTAACTTTCTTGATGTTCAAAAGGTTGGGAAAGATAAAGTTTTTGCAGATATTTAAATGCCTAGATTGTTTGACTAACCAATTGACTTTCTATCATCTTCCAGGTTTATATAGACTTTAAAAATCTATTTGTTGAGACTTTCAGACCTTGAGCCTAGAGCATTTGGATCCATTGGTCTAAGACTGGATAAAGAAGAAGTTGCTTCCTTTCTCAGCAAGTAGAAATGTCACAGAAGGGAAACGATAGTCGTTGATAGTTCACTAACTTTTCAGACTTTGTCAATGCTTCTTTTGGATCTTGTCTTGTCAAGTTTTACTTTTAGAAATGATTCATGAATCGTGCAGAAGAAATTTTGAGGTTAAGGTTTTTCTAGTGAATCAACTTCTGGATGTTACCTTTCTGGATATAGTCTTTTGGACTGTTCATCCTTTTGAAGTGCTTGTGACCTTTCTAATGGCTTGATTTCCTTTCAAAGACATAAATCCACCTTTCTAGACTTCTTGATACGCTTCTAGAGAGAGTGTGTTTGTGTATATATATATATATATATACGATATACTCATAAGAATTTTTAATCTTTGTATAATCTAATCCTCATTTCCTTGTGGGTTTAAGTGATCTAGTGCGAAAGAAGATAAACACTTGAACAAACCATTAGTCCATACAAAAGATTTTATTAAGGATTGATTTATTGTTCATCAAAATCTTTAGCTCAACAAAGTTTATATAGCTTAGTGGCATCTGAAAGGTATTGGAGCTTACAATCTCCCCTTTTTTTATGATAGCAAACCAATGCTTAAGAAAAGCTTTTGTTCTATAAATGAATTGAAAATGCATAAGGTTTGTTATTAGATTTCAGTTTTTTGATTTTGTAAAAAAAAACTTTCTGAAGTTGATATCAAGAGTTTATATTAATAAGAAGCTTCAGAAATAAGTATAGTTAAACATAGCAGAAATTTGATCATGAAACTTTTGTTTTAACATTTTTTTTGAAACTGAGTAAGATAAGTGAAAACAAGTTCACAATTGATCATAGCAAAAAGTGAATAAAGGATGTAATATCAGATTAAAAAAAAAAAGAGCAATAATAATAAAGAATAAAGCAATTAAAATTGAATAAGAATTTGTAATTTTACATGATTTGCATAATCAGAGCTATTGAGTAATCATCTTGAAAGTACCAATCATCAGATCGCACTATGCAATAACAAATGTCAATGAATTACAATATTAGCACAAAAGATATCAAAGCAAAAGCTTATGGTAGAAGTATTCAAAGATAAATATCAAAGCAGAAAGTAAAAAGAATTTTTAAGATAAGTATAAGAGAATAAGAATATTATAGCATATATTTGCATAAGATATCCAAACAAAATAATATCAGAGCATAAGTATAAAGATAAATAATATCAAAGCAGATGATCAAAATGAAACAAATTGTAATATGAATCAATCTAAATGTAAATAAAGAAAGTTAACATTGTTCTTAACAAAATAAACCTAAGCTAAGCAAAAGAAAAAAGAAAAAAGAAAAAAGAATTATGTATGAAATGTAAAATGCAGCTTTATGAATGTAATGTGACAACTTTAGCTCCCCTTTAGATGAACTCCCCCTCAACCAAGCTTTTCTCATTCTTCTCCCCCTTTTGACATCATCAAAAGATGAGTAAGGATCATAGAAGACCTCATTGATTGCCTTTGGAGTTTCCTTTCTGAAGAGCCTTGAGCATTTGTAGCAATAGGTTTTCCTTCTTATCCATTCTCTTCTTAAGTGCATGTTGATTGGACTATCGTTCATGTTGATTATGATTGATTGTTGATTGGCTAAGATCAAATCCATTTGGATTGCAGCAGCATTTGGAAGGACATTTGCAGTAGATGGTTCTTCAGATGATAGCTTTTTAGTATTTCCAACTGATGACTTTGCGATTCAAATCCTGCTTGAGTTGCTATTCTATCAAATGTGGGACTAGAAGTCAATAGTAGCAGAGTCTTTTGAGTAGTAGGGGTGGCTAGAATTTCTTAGGAGGTAGTGGCAAAGGTTAGATTAGGCATTGGAGTGGAGATGTGTATAGTCTTAAAAGTAGGGACATAAGCAACTTGAGGTTCTATCACCAGAGTTAGAGTTCTTTCAGTCTAAGTTCTTTTTGGTGTAGCAACTACTATTATAGACTCATTCCTTTCAACCGTTGCTCTTTCTTGCTCAGTAGGGACTAACGGTAGGTTTAGAGATTGAGTAGCAATTTGTTCTTTTTGTTCCTCTTGATGCACAGAGGGACAACAACTCTTCTCATCTTGGAGAGTGGATTGACTTCTTTAATCACCACAAAATGTTGTTCTACCTCTTGAGAGATAGAAGAGATTCTAAGTTCTAAAGCTCCAACTCCAACAGCCAAATTTCTTTGTTTCTGCAGCCAAGCTTCCTCTCTCAGCTTATTTTCTTGTGTTTCTCTTACTTTTCTTAGAGGAGAATGAGTGGAATCTCTGGAAGGTGTAGTAGGGTTTTTTTAGCTTCTTCTTACTCTTTCCATCTGGAGCCTCTTCTTGTGTTGGTTGTTTCAAGGCACATGTTCCCTTATTATTATTTCCTTTTGAGTTGGTCTTGTAGCTTGAGTAGCTGGTTGTTGGACTGTAGGTTCAGCCAAATTGATGGGTTCTGCACCAATAATAGAAACCTCATTTTTAACCTTTGAGGAGGAAGAGTGTAACACCCTCCTAAGTATAGTACTATGCTTAAGTCATAGTACCACACCCTGGGGTTGTTACTGTTACCTGAACGGACCTTATCTGACAGCCACTTCCGCTGCGCTACTATGATACCTCTTGAACTTTCTGGAGACAACACGGAAAATAGGAATGAGAATTATAAATTCTCAGTAGGATTCTCTAAGTATCATAAATAATGTCATCGTTGTCATCTCCAGTCTGCTTCGGTTTATTATGAAAAAGGGTGAACATTCTATACAATTGTTTAATTTTTCAGTTCGAAAACATATTGTCCGAAGCAAAGTTCATTTTAATTATACACTTAGCATTTGGGAGAACCCATAAAATTCATTCTAATATAATACCATGAATAATAACCGTAGCATATTAAAATACACATAACATCTGCACTTAACTTTACTCATACTTAAAAACTTGCTTTTCTTTCTTCATCTTACTTTTCTTTGTCATCATGAAATCTTTACATGCCACATTCCAGAGTATGATCGCCATGTCATACCCCGTCGGAGCGTGATCGCCATGTCACGTTCCTTAGGAATGTGGGATCTTCCTTTGGTACTTACACTAGCTGGGTCAAGCCATGCCTCATGTAAGTTCTGTCCCCTATACTTACACTAGCTGGGTCGATGCCATGCCTCATGTCAGTGGGGTACCTGCATAAGCTTTAATCTTTAATCTTTAGTATTTTACTTGGCACACCTAGGCGTTACGTATCGCCGTCCCTAGGGTGCATTTACTGCCCTTGGGTAGCCTGGCCTTGGAGTGAGCTCGTCAGCTTCACCCGTGACAGTCGTCACACCGACTCACCCGCAAGGGGATTCACGTGCCTCTAGTCTTGGAGGGATCTCATTCTGGTCACGTGCCTCTAAGTGAAGGGATCTCTTCTGGTCACGTGCCTCAAAATTGAGGGATCTCATCTGACCACGTGCCTTCAACATAGAGGGATCTCATCTGACCACGTGCCTCCAAGGTAGAGGGTAGCTGCCTTCTCAGGGAGGGATTCAAGTGCAACTGCCTCCAAGTGAAGGAATTCATATCTTTATCATTTAACTGCCTTCACCGGGAGGGATTCAATGTGCAACTGCCTCCAGGTGAAGGGATTCATATTTAATATACTCATACATATGCTTTGTTCTTTACTTTCATATATCTCATCTCATACTTATGTCATTCTCAAATATAGGGTTTCTATATACCCATTCATACTCTAATTCTTTCTTGATAACTCATATCATTTTAAAGTTCATCCTTATATCTAAACATTCACAGCTTCTTTTGCCGTAAATCCGGCAGCATAACGGATCAGGTCTATTTTCCCATGAATAGTGCCAGCTCTCACAGACAGTTCAGTCATAGCAACATAAATCAACTTAACACATATATATCAATATCAAACTGGCCATCCTCAACTCAAACTTTATATATTTCCCTAATACTTGTGAAATCTTCAATTGGGTCACTTTGTGAAACTATCACTTTGGCCATTCTGCCACATTCTAGTCGGTTCTGCCCGAATTTCATATGAATCACCTTTATTTCTATTCAACTCATTTAAATCTGAAATTTGGGTATATCATAGCTCTATATGTCTATTTTCTAACCTCTTTAGTCCCATATCATTTTGATCCATATAACTCAAGATATTTAAATCTTACCTCAACTCGTTCAGTCACTAGCCCGAGTTACACTCCTGGAAGTATAAATTCACTAAAAATCGAAACTAAGCTCAAATCATGCGAAATCGGTCTCATATTGAAGCTAACAGGACAATATTTCATTTGCAACAAGTTTCATTTCATTTGCTTTAGTAGAGCTTGAGTTATAAGCCCCGAAATTTGGCCTTACTAAACTGCCCTATTTGGGCCCGATATGGACATAAGGCAACTTTCTTGAGCCACTGGAGCAAATAGGACCTTATCTAACTCTAAAATTTTTATGGAATATTCTCCTATGTGTAAGCTTTCTAAAAAAGTTAATTTCATTCAATTCCAAGTCGTATAGGGCAAGTTTTACCCTGAACAACTTGGTCTGCCCAGAATCAAACTCAAAAACCTAGGTCAAACTTCCAAAATTCATATCTCTCTCAATACTAATCCAATAGCCTTATATTATATATTTATAGAAAGCCCTAAATGTCTAGTTTCATATAAAAATAGTTTCATCAAATTTAGATGACTGTAGGCTGATCCGTATACTCTGCCGTATGGACTGCTGAGGGCTTTTGGTTTTCTTGTAACATCCCCATATAACGTAATAAGAAATAATGAATATGTCTGTGGGCAAATTTCGATTATTTGCAACCTTGCCCAAAACTTTTGATAATTACATATCTATCCTAAAGATATTTTCCATAATTACCCCTGAACTTTTTAGAAAATGACATTTAGGTCCCTATATCAATAGAATCAGCAGAATAAGGTTTTAAACGAAGCAGAATCACGTAGCAAAAAACGTAGAAAGCTAAACCTCGACTGATTGAGCCACGGAGGCATCCATATGTGAAATGACATAGGATGCCCCTAGATTTGCCCATAATTACAAAAATGCCATTAATTACAAAACCAAACAGAAAATATTAAAGGGTTTACGAAAAAGCGAAAAGATAACAATTCCAAAGAAACGGTGCAATTGATTTGTGCTGTTAATCAATTTATCAGAAAAATAAGAGTAATTAGGGGTGAACTATAAATACTAGGGCTAAAAGAAATTTAGATTGTAATGTAAAATACTGTGAGAAATTATTTAGTACAATGTTCAGAATTACGCTAAGTTTAATGTACGTTATTAATCGATTTATCTGACTTTATTGAATGTGTAGAATCAATTAGACATTAGTGAAAGGTTAATCAGGAGTTAATAAGATGTTAATTAGAGAGAATTGGATTAGAAGCATGGAAGACTTCATCGAAACTTTCTTAAATCGATTTACCGATTTAAAGGAAATCGGTAAGATTACGGTATTTCAAACTGTCGGAGCTGAACCAATAGGATTTTACACTCAACAACCCTACATCAAGTGGCTGAAAACTCAGCCACTTAACCCATGAAAGTGGTGCAAGAAAGGCCACAAGGAAGGGAGGGAGTTGGCTGAAATTTGGCCACAAAGCTCCAACCAATCAAGTTGCAAGAACTCAACTACCTCCTCAAGCTTTTATAACACCTTCCTTCCTTTTTCTTCAGCCCAATTCTGCGCCCCCTCTCCCTTGCTTCAGCCCCCTTTTTCTCTTCTCCACTCACCCAACTCCATCAAACCTTCAAGCTCAACAAGGTTTTGCTAGTCCAAACTCCAAAATCAAGTAAGATCACATATAAAGAGGTAGAGATTCAACTTTGTTCTTGTTTTCTTAGGCATGAGTGACTGATTTGGGGCTTTTGTTTCTTACTTCTTGATGTGATAATTGGATATATATGATGATATTTGGCTGGTTTGTTGGCTATTTGTGATGTTAAAATCGATTAGGAAGCAAGAAAGGATGAAAATAGGAAGAGCTGAGGGGCTGGGAGACCAAAATCCCCCGGCAGTTCGTACGGCGGAGTGTACGGCTCCGCCTACCACTGTTTAAATTTGATGAAACTAATTTTAAATGAAACTAAACATTTAGGGCTTTCCATACATATATCATATAAGGCCATTGGATTAGTATTGAGTGAGATATGAATTTTGGAAGTTCGACCTAGGTTTTTGACTTTGATTCTGGGCAAATTGGATTGTTTAGAGTAGAACTCGCCCTATACTACTTGGAATTGAGTGAAACTAACTTTGTTAGAAAGCTTACACATAGGAGAATATCCCATAAAAATTTCAGAGTTAGATAAGGTCCCGTTTGTTCGTAGTAGCACAAGAAAATTGCCCTATGTCCAAACTAGGCCAGAACAGGGCAATTCAGAAAGGTCAAATTTCAGGGCTTATAACTCAAGCCCTACTAAGGAAAATGGAATGAAACATTTTGAAAATGAAATGTTGTCCTGTTATCTTTAATATGAGACCAATTTCATATGATTTGAACTAGATTTCGATTTTTAGTGGATTTTTACTTTTAAGTGTGCAATTCTAGCCAACTTCAAGGCAGGCCGGGATAA
This sequence comes from Pterocarpus macrocarpus, assembly GCA_031439585.1. Taxonomy (NCBI): domain Eukaryota; kingdom Viridiplantae; phylum Streptophyta; class Magnoliopsida; order Fabales; family Fabaceae; genus Pterocarpus; species Pterocarpus macrocarpus. The sequence continues at coordinate 7,350,345 of CM062516.1, read as the reverse complement.
AACTTAAATAACTTGAGCTACATTTATCCAAATTAGATGGGACGAAAAAGGTTAGAAAATAGACACATAAGACTTCAACATATCCAAAATTCAGGTCTAAATGAGCTAAAATGAATTTAAGGCTTAATTTCTAAAAACGGGCAGAATTGAAGGATGTGAGCAGAATTTCTAAAGTCAAAGAATTAGGCACCTCAATGCATATATGAGTCCAACTAAAGTCTAAGTGTTGCAATTACATGTTGGTGCTTCAAAGATTAATGCAAAGATTGTTCTCATGAGATTGATGAATGAAATATGAATGAAGAGTTATGATTTCTCTGTACAATTGGTTTTTTGAGTACTGACACTATTTATGGGGAAGCGGACACATTCTGTTATGCTGCCAAATTTTCGGCAGAATCATATAAAGTTATAATAGTTTGTGTTATGAAAATTTAAGTTATGAATATGAAGTTCTAGATGCAAGGATATATGAAAGGAAATAATGAAGCATATGTATGAGTGCATTCAGCATGCTTATGCGTGATTATGTATGAGAACGAAAGGATATGAATATGTTAAACGTGAATCCCTTCACCTGGAGGCAATTATGAGATCTTTCCTTGTGAAGGCAGGTAAATAAAATAAGATGTGCGTCCCTTCACTTGGAGGCAGTTGCACATTGAATCTATCCCTGTGAAGGCAGTATAAAACTATGAGATCCCTCTACCTTGGAGGCACGTGGTCAGATGAGATCCCTCTACATTGAAGGCAAGTGGTCAGATGAGATCCCTTTATTCTTGAGGCACGTGACCAAGAGAAATCCCTTCAATTTAGAGGCACGTGGCCAAAATGAGATCCCTCCAAGACTAGAGGCACGTGGGTCCCCTTATAGGTTTGTTCTATGTGATGACGATCACGAGTTGAGCTTACTCCTAGATCAGACTACCCAAGGACAGTAAAGAATAAAGAATAAAGATTAAAGCATATGCAAACATCCCACTCACATGAGGCATGACATCGACCCAGCTAATGTGAGTATAGGGGATAGGATTTACATGAGGCATGGCATGACCCAGCTAGTGTAAGTACCAAAAATTTATGGTGGCATATAAATATTCATGATAAAGGATATGATGAAGGTCCCATATTCTTAAGGAACGTGACATGGCGATCACGCTCTGATGGGGTATGATATGGCGATCATACTCTGGAATGTGGCATGTAAAGATTTTATGATGAAAAGGAAGATAAAGAAAGAAAAGTAAATTTTATGTACCTGCATAAATTCAAATACAAGTAAAGGCATGTGCAAATGTTATGTCTTCAGTATATTGATGCTATGTATATTTTAATATGTGCAGTTATTATTCATAGTATGGTTCATAAATTTGTTTCGTATGGGCTCTCCCAAATGCCAAGTGTATGAGTAAAATGAACTTTGCTTCAGATATTATATTTTTGAACTATAAAATTAAACAATTTCAATAGCATGTTCACCTTTTTCATAATAAACCGAAGCAAACTGGAGATGACAATGATGACACAGCATATGTTAGTTTAATGAATCCTACTAAAAATTTATAATTCTCACTCCTATGTTTATTTCCGTGTTATCTCCAGATAGTTCAAAAGTTCGGAAGAAGGTCCTCCAAGGCGGAGTTGACTAGTAAGATTGACGATGGCCGAAGGTTGCTACCAGACAAGGTCCGATTAAGTGACAGTAACAACTCCTAGGCAAGGTATTATGACTTAAGTATAGTACCACACTTGGAAGGGTGTTACACTTCCAACCTCTCATATCTTTCTATTCTCATCTTTTTCTACTCTTTAATTGATTTTTAAACACAAAAACAGCCAACAAACCCGCCAAAGATCATCATATCCATTCAATCATCACATCAATAAGTGGGAAATAAATCCCCAATCAGTCACCCATAACCAAAAGAATAAGAACAAAGTTGAATCTCTACCTTTATTTTGAAGTGACAACTAGTTGATCTTGAGTTCTAGTGAAGGATATGGATGCAAGAGGCTTGATGGAGGCTGAAAGTAGAAGAAGGAGATGAAGAGGATGAAGAAAAGAAGAGAGGAAGGCTGCTAGAAGGAGGCCGAATTCTGCTTGTGCAGAAAAGGGAAATAAGGCAGTAGAATATTTGGGGCAGTTAGAAAGCATCCTATTGGTTGAAGGATCTTGTGGCTCAATTTCAGCCAACCTTCCACCATTCTTTGTGGCTATTTTGCGCCACTTTTTATGGGTTAAGTGGCTGCGTTTTCAGTCACTTGATGTAGGGTTATTGAGTGTAAAATCCTATTGGTTTAGTTTTGACAGTTTAACACATCGAATCTTTACCGATTTCCTTTAAATTGGTAAATCAGTTTTAAGAAAATTTCTATGAAATCTTCCATATTTCTAACCTAATTCCCTTACATCTAAACTCAATCAATTGCTAATTAATTGATCTTAAATAAATATTTATTCAAATTGTAATTAACTTCAATTATTCGATAAAAGCCGAACAACTAGGCGATAAACAATAATAAAAAAAATTCGGTGGATGTTACATTACCACCCTTCTAATAAAAAATTTTGTCCTCAAAATTTAGTACCTAAGAATAGTTCAGGATACTCTTTCCTCATGTCTGATTCTAGTTCCCGAGTGTAATCTTCAGCATCTCCTTTTCTCCATGCTACATTTACTAACTGCACGGTTTTGTTTCGAAGTTGCCTGCTACTTTTGTCTATGATCTATGCCTGCGGTAGGTGGAAAGCAGGTCCTCTTTTAACTGTATTAACTCGAGTTCTAGGGAGTGTGTAGGGTCAGGTTGATATCTTCTGAGTTGAGAAACATGAAAAACATGGTGAAGGTTTGACAAATGTGGAGGTAAAGCGACTTGATATGCAACCGATCCGATTCGCTTCAATATTTGGAAGGGACCGATAAAGCGAGGACTTAGCTTCTTGACCTTAATGGCTCTACCTATCCTTATTATAGACGTAATCTTTAGAAATACATGGTCTCCTTCTTGAAATTCTAGGGGTTTTCTCCTAGTATTTGCGTAACTCTTCTGACGACTTTGAGCGGCAAGCATCTTACTTCAAATTTTCTTGATCTGCTCGGTGGTTTGTCCAATTAAATCAGGCCCCAATAGACTCAATTCTCCAGTTTCGTACCAACATAGTGGAGATTGGCATTTCCGTTCGTACAATGCTTCATAAGGAGCCATGCCGATGCTATTGTGATAGCTATTGTTGTATGCAAATTCGGCTAGCAGTAAGTATCGATCCCAATTCCCTCGTTGTTCCATTATATAGGCTCGTAGCATATCTTCTAAGGTTTGAATTGTCCTTTCCGTTTGACCATCTGTTTGTGGGTGATATGCCGTGGTTAGGCACAACTTATTACCAAATGCTTTTTGTAAGGCTCCCCAAAACTGTGAGGTGAACCTTGGGTCCCGATCAGAAATAATGGTTGAAGGGGTCCCATGCAGCCTTATAATCTCTTGAATGTACAATTGCGCCAATTTTTCCAACGGATAATTTGCTTGAATAGGTAGAAAGTGAGCAAATTTGGTTAATCTATCCATAATGACCTATATGGCATCATATCCTATTGGTGTTCTTGGTAATCCCATTACAAAATCCATGGAGATACTCTCCCACTTCCACTCAGGGATTTCCAGAGGTTGTAGCATCTCGGAGGGTTTCTGATGTTCCGCTTTCACCTTTTGACAGATCAAGCACTTGCTCATGAAGCTTGCCACGTCTGACTTCATACCTAGCCATCAAAATATTTTCTTGAGATCTTGATACATTTTAGTAATGCCGGGATATATGGTGAATTCACCTTTATGTGTTTCTTCTAAGATTCTTCTTCGGAGATCATTCCTCTCGGGTACACACACCCTGTCATGATGCCGCCATATGCTTTCTTTATCTTGAGCAAAACCCATTAATTTTCCTGATTGCACGAGATTGATTGTACGTTGAAAACTGGTATCCTGCTGTTGTGCCTGTCGAATTTGTTTCTTAAAGCTATTGGCTATCTTAATTTGGTGTAACTGAATAGTCTTGGGAGTTATAAGGATCCCCAATTTAAGATCTCAAAAACTCTTGATAAGCTCTATCTCTTTAATCTTCATCCAGGCTACAGTCAGAGATTTCCTGCTCAAAGAATCTGCCACAATATTTGCCTTTCCTGGGTGGTATTTCAATTCAAATTTGTAGTCCTTAAGAAGTTCCATCCACCTCCGTTGCCTCATATTTAATTCCTTCTGATCAAAGAGGTACTTCAAACTCTTATGATTAGAAAAGACCTCAAACCTCACTCCATACAGGTGATGTCTCCATATTTTCAAAGCAAATACTACTTCTGCTAATTCGAGGTCGTGAGTAGGATAATTCCTTTCATGTAGCTTTAATTGTCAGGAGGCATAAGCAACTACGTTTCCGGTTTGCATCAACACACATCCTAATCCTTGTTTGGAAGCATCACAATAGACTTCAAATGTCCACGAGGGTCTAGCAAGGCTAGCACTGGTGTCGTGGTTAACCTTCTTTTCAAGTCTTGAAAACTCTGTTCGTACTCCGGTGTCTAATGCAAATGGAACATTCTTCCTGGTTAGCTTGGTCAAGGGCAAGGCTATTCGAGAAAAATCCTTAACGAATCGCCTGTAATATCCAGCTAAGCCCAAAAAACTCCTAACTTTAGTGACTGTGGTCGGCCTCTCCTAATTTAGTACTGCTTCTACTTTGTTAGGGTCTACGGAGATTCCTCCGTAGGATACCACATGGCCAAGAAATTTTACTTCCTTCATCCAAAATTCACATTTGTATAACTTAGCATAGAGTTTCTTCTCTCTTAAAATTTATAGAACCAACTACAAGTGTTCCATATGCTCTCGCTCCGTCTTTGAATAGATAAGTATGTCGTCGATGAAAACCACTACAAACTTGTCCAGATATGGGCTGAATATCTGATTCATATAATCCATGAATACTGCTGGGGCGTTTGTCAGTCCAAATGACATCACGGCATACTCGTAGTGCCCGTAACGAGTTCGAAAGGCTATCTTAGGGATATCTTGTTCCCAAACTCGAATTTGATGATATCCGGAGCGTAAATCGATCTTGGAAAATACCGTTGCACCTTGTTGTTGGTCCATGAGGTCATCGATCCTTGGCAGTGGATATTTATTCTTAATCGTCACTTTATTTAGCTGTCTATAATCCACGCATAGGCGCATGCTCCCATCTTTCTTTTTGACCAACAAGACTGGAGCTCCCCATGGCGATGCACTTGGCCGTATGAATCCTTTTTTCCAAAAGCTCTTCAATCTGTCGTTTTAGTTCTGTCAGCTCCAAAGGCGACATTCGATATGGAGCTATAGATATTGGTCCCGCACCTGGAACCAACACGATGGTAAACTCAATTTCTTTCTCAGGAGGGAATTCAGGAATATCTTCTTGAAAAACATTAGGATATTCCTTAACAATTGGGATCTCCTCTAGTTTCTGTTCAACTTCTGTCACATTAGCTGATAGGAGGATGTATCCCTAACTCTTCGACCCACTACAGTTTACTAATAAAGAGTTTAGATGAAAGTGTGTTGAGGCTTGGGTTTTAGAAGACGAGACAGAGGGGAATACCACCGTCTTATCGGAACAATTGAGCATGACTCGATTAGCGGAAAGCCAATCCATGCCTAGAATTATATCAAGTCCAGATAGAGGGAGATAAATCAAATTAGCTGCAAAGGTCCTACCCTCAATTTGAAGAGGAACGTTGATGGAAATTTGACTAGTTTTAATAGTTTTATTGGTAAGATTAGAAACCAGTAGATCATAAGGCAATTCAGAAATTGATAATTGCAAAACAGCCACACGATTACGAGAAATAAATGAATGTGAGGCACCCGAATCATAGAGTGCAGTTAGAGTCTCACTGTCCACTTCACAGGTACCTTGGATTAGTCCTTTAGACTTGTTAGCTTCTTCTGCATTCATTGTAAAGACTCGTCCTCGTCGTTGAGGTCTAAACGTTTGTGGTGGATTCCTGGTTGGGCACTCATAAATTTTATGGCCCGGCTTGTCACACCCATAGTAGACATTCTAGCCTGCTAAGCACGGCCAATCGCTATGACTCTTACCACATTTCATGCAAGTCGGATTCGGAAGGGGCCTTTGGGACTGCTTGCCTTTGTTGCCTATCGGTGGGAATCTTCTCTGCTGTTATACGTTGGGCTTGAATCTTGGGCTCTGCAGTGCCAACCCCTTCTTAAAGTTGCCACTAGACACCTTGGCGGCAGCCAGTTTCAGGTTACAATCTTCCACAAGTCGACATTTATTTACCAACGTGGGGAAATCTCTAATCTCCATTGGCCCTATTGCTGCAAGAATGTCTTCTCGTAGTCCTCTTTCGAATTTGACGCACTTCCAAACTTCATTAGGATTCCTCTGGTAAATTGTAGAAAACTTACACAATTCTTCAAATCTGGCAACATATTAAGATATCGTCCAGTTTCCTTGACAAAGCTGCATGAATTCTAGTTCCTTGGCATTTCGAACTGAGGCAGGGAAGTACTTTTGGTAGAAATCATCTCTAAACATTGTCCAGGTGAATGCTGTCTAAGATTCTTCAAATAATCTTCGTACACTGTTCCACCAAAACTCGGCATCTGCTTCGAGCATATAGGTGGCAAAAGTCACCTTCTAATGATCCAAACAATCCAGGATCGAGAAAATCTTCTCCATAGCCTTGATCCATTCATCAGCCTTATCTGGGTCATACGCTCCTCGAAAGTTGGGCGGATTTGCCTTCCTGAACTCAGCAAATTTAAGATAGTCCAGCTCAGTTCCTGGGCCATGTGGATTTCCTCCACAGATTACCTCAGGTCGCCTGCCTAATTGATCCATCATTTGGTGAGCTGTCGCGGCCTGTTCTCGCATCGCATGAGCCATCTCTCGTATTGTGTCCATGAAGTCAGCTGTATCCTCTTGAGCAGGTTCTGTACGTGGCCTACCTCGCCTTTCGGAAGCCATTAAGTTCTGAGCACATAAAACAAAAGTTATTGAGTTGATCAGGCTCAATACTAAGTCTAATGTGCTAGTAAATAACAGCTCACACGGTCAGGTACTTCATACACATGCACATCTATATCTCAACTTTTAGGTAAGATTTAGTGCATGCCATCATCTAAAAATACAGAATATGCGCAAAGCATAGTCAGTCCAATCCTCAAGCCTTAGCTAGGATGAACTACTTTAATACCAAAAATGTAACACCCTACCAGTTTAATGTTATGCTTAAGTTATAGCATGAAATTGAGTAGATTGCATTCCCGTGTTAGTATTCCGTCCATAGCTGTATTCATTATATTATATTCTCTTTTTCTTATATATATATATATATATATATATATATATGTATGTATGTATATATTTGATAAAATATACCTAAGAAACGGCGCGCTGTATACAATAAACGTGATCCGTATTATAGAACGTAACAAAATTTAATAAAAAGCACAACAGAAAAGATAAAGACAGGTAATATATCATCAGTTCTATACATACATATATATGTTGGAAGCCAACGCTTCAGTTTATATACAGGTTCCAAAGATGGATACATAAGTGGGGCCGGTGTACCAAAAAGATATAAGGTCCGTGTCAGTCAAAAACGATCCTATGGGTTCCTCAGAGGACATTTCAAACTAGTTGATACATATATGGTTAAGTCTATGACCCAATGCTGCACACTACGAAAAGAGGGCCATACTGTTCAATGCAACCTGCAGCTAGGACTTACTCGGTCAGCTAGCCGTTAGCCATGCCATGCCCGGTTGGGGAGAAGTTAATACTAGGTCCCGAGGAGGAGGATGATGAGCCGGTAGCCTTAGAAGGATCGCTCTCAGAACTGAGTGAAATGTCTGGAACCACCTGCGGAGGTGACTCTGGTGGAGGGCTAGTACGAGCTGCGGGTGTTGGAGGTGGGTGTGCTATATGCAACGGAACCGCAAAATACGGAGCGACAGGGTCAAAAGCAGGGTGAAATAAAGGAACAACAAAATTCCTATTGCTAGAAAGGTAGAGGCGAAAATGGCAGGAGCCGGTTATATACAATGAGTCCAACTCGGGGTTAGGGTGGAGCTACAGGTCAGGGATCTCAATAAATAGGGTGGCTATTGAGTCCATCACCAAGGTCTGAGAATGATGTGGAAATACAAAGCGAGATGAGAATTTAAAGAAATTCTCAGTAGGAGTCGAGTACGGTGTTCAATAGACGTCACATTCATTCTCAGTTGTCTCGATTTTTATTTAATTATAAAAACATGGGATCAAATTGAACTATCCATATTTAAATAATTTAAGAAAGCATCTGGTCCGAGGCAAGGTTCAATTTTACTTAAGACAGCATAAGAAACAGAATAAACTACTAAATAGTGATACATAGAATAATGAGCAGAATAAATAAATATACAACAGTAAGTAAACATAACAGTTAAACTGTAAACAACTTATAATAACTATTCAATGTGACCATGCAAAAACTCATTCTTAAACTTATCTTCATAAACTTTTCTATTACTTGGTCCTCTGGGAGTTCTTGGCCATTCAGACTTTTGGGTAATAGTCTGTTTTTCATGATCGAACTCGTTCTTATACAGGAATGCCAGGTTTACTTTCCCCGACCTTCCCACCTATCTATTCCCCTTAACTTTAATCCGGGGCTGGCCCAAGTATCATGGAACTTTTATTATAATATAACCTTTATAAATTCTTGCAAAATGCATATGCATCCAAATGTGTATTATAACTCATGCATAGGCTTTACCGAAATTTTGACAGCATAACGGAGTGTGTCCGCTTCCCGATGAATAGTGTCAGTACTTAGGGAACCAATTTTTCAAAGAAATCATAACATTTCATTCACAATTCAATCATCAATTTCATAGGAACAATTGTTGCATTTAAAATATGGTTGCAGTCTCATTGCTTTCATTCAACCTAGTTATTGTAAATCAGGCCACAATTTCTATTTAACTCATCTGGAACTAATTTTTGGATATGTTAGAGTGTTATGTGTCTATTTTCCAACCTCTTTAGTCCTATTTAGTTTTGATAAATGTAGCTCAAGTTATTTAAGTTTTATCTCGGCCTACCCTGTAGCTGGCCAGAATTGCAGACTTAAGAGTAAAAATCCACTAAAAATTGAAAGCTAGTTCAAATCATACTAAATTGGTATCATATTAAAGCTAACAGGATAAGCTTTCATTTACGAGAAGTTCCATTTCATTTGCTTTATTAGTGCTTGAGTTATAAGCCCCTAAATTTGACATTCATGAACTGCCCTGTTTTGGCCCGGTATGGATATAGGGCAACTTTCTCTAGCCACTGGGAGCAAACGGGACCTTATCTAACTCTGAAATTTTTATGGGATATTCTCCTATGTGTAAGCTTTCCAAAAAAGTTAATTTCATTCAATTCAAATTGTATAGGGGAAGTTTTGCCCTGAACAACTTGGTTTGCTCAGAATCAAACTCAAAAACTTAGGTCAAAATTCCAAAATTCATATATCTCTCAATACTAATCCAATAGTCTTATATTGTATATTTATGGAAAGCCCTGAATGTTTAGTTTCATATAAAAATAGTTTTATCAAATTTAAACGACTGTAGATAGAGCTGTACACTCCGCCATACGAACTGCTGAGGGATTTTGGTCTTCTAGCCTTTCATATCTTTCTATTCTCATCATTTTCTACTCCTTAATCGATGCTTAAACACAAAAGCAGCTAGCAAACCGGCCAAAGATCATCATATCCATTCAATCATCACATCAATAAGTGGGAAATAAATCCCCAATCAGTCACCCATAACAAAAAAAACAAGAATAAAGTTGAATCTCTACCTTTATTTTGAAGTAACAACTAGCTAGTCTTGAGTTCTAGTGAAGGATATGGATATAAGAGGCTTGATGGAGGCTGAAAGTGGAAGAAGGAGATGAAGAGGATGAAGAAAAGAAGAGAGGAAGGCTGCTGGAAGGAGGCCGAATTCTGCTTGTGCAGAAAAGGGAAATAAGGCAGCAGAATATTTGGGGTAGTTAGAAAGGAAGCATCCCATTGGTTGAAGGATCTTATGGCTCAATTTCAGCCAACCTTCCCCCATTCTTTGTGGCTGTCTTGTGCCCCTTTTTATGGGTTAAGTGGCTGAGTTTTCAACCACTTGATGTAGGGTTATTGAGTGTAAAATCCTATTGGTTCGGTTCTGATAGTTTAACACACCGAATCTTTACTGATTTCCTTTAAATCGGTAAATCAGTTTGAAGAAAATTTCTATGAAATCTTCCATGATTCTAACCTAATTCCCTTACATCTAAATTAATTAATTGTTAATTAATTGATCCTAAATAAATATTTAGTTGAATTTTAATTAACTTCAATTATTCGATAAAAACTGAACAACTAGGCGATAAACGATAAAAAAAAATCCGGTGGATGTTACAGCAAGAATATATATATATATATATATATATATATCACACAGAAAAATTAAACTAGGTATGAAGATAGTAAAGGTGATAAGGATAAAAAATCACACAGGAAGATTTTCTACTGGTTTGGCCAAACCATGTGCCTACATCTGGTCCCAACAGACATGTTAAGGTTTTATAAACTGAATATTCTTTGTGCAAGCTTCTCCAAGCTTTTACAATTGAGTAGCTTTGTTGTAACATCCCTACTTTCTTAAAGATAGCATAATATAAACTTTGAATTATTTTCCTTAGGCAGTGTGAAAATTCCTCAGGCAGTGCTATGCCACGACGATCCTCACACTTAGAACTATAGGATAGCATAACATTGCCGCTGAAAATATGGCGCTGCCATATGTTAAAAACTAGAAAATTATGCAAAAGCCCCTGTAAACGTTTGTTATATGTAGGGTTGCCCAAAACTTTTAGAAATTACACTTTGACCTGATAGACTATTTACACAATGACCCTAGAATATTTTAGAAAATGATATTTATGTTCCTGCATTTGTAGGATTAGCAGATTGGAGTTTTAAACGGAATAGAATTATGTGGTGAAATAGTAAAAGTTTACATCTCTACCGATTTAGCCATGGAGGTATGCAGGTGTGAAATGACGTGGAATACCCCTATATTTGCTCAAAATTATGGACATGTTATTAGTTACGGAAAATAGAAAATAGAAAAGCCCTAAGTTTGCAAAACATTTAATTTACGCTGTTAATCAATTTATTCTATTTTAATAGTTACGTAAGAGCAATTAGAAATTAATTAGCAGTTAATTAGAAGTTAATTAAAGATATTAGGGTTAGGAGAAATCAAAGTAACCATGTAGAAAATTCTATGAGATTACTAGTAATGCTTTGTCAGTTTAAAGAAAAATCGGTTGAAATTTGGTAATTTGTGTGACAAGAACCGAATCAGTAGAATTTGATACTGAAAACCTCAAGTCAGGTGGTTGAAAATTCAGGCACCTCTAGCCCTCAAGAATGGCGCCATATGTAGCCATAAGGTGGGGAGATTTGGCTAAAATATAACCACCTATGCTACCCACCTATCATGAGACACAAGACTTTATCAATTGTGTCATTAAACCAACCAATTCCTCCTTACTTCCTCATTAGGTTTTGCCCCCCACCAGTTGCAACCTCTCCTCCATTTCTTCTTCTTCTTCTTCTTCTTCTTCCTTTCTTTCCTTACATCTATGACCAAGAGCTTTGAGCTCAAAATTAGAGGCCTTCTCAACCTCAAATCCTCTTACTCCTTTTATGAAAATTGATCCTCACCACCTTCTCTACAAAATTCCTCTAACAATTTCATAATTAAATATCAAATGGAGCCTCCCAATATTCATATGATCTGCTGCTATGGTGGAAGAAGAAGGCTAGGAGTTGGTTCTTGGCTTCCATGCTTCCATGGTTTCAAGGATTTTGAGGTAGGTAGCTGAAATCCTTAGTTATTTGGTGTGTATTTTGATTATATGGCTGCTAAGTTCTTCTTATGCTATGCTTGGTTCATGTTTGTATGATTGTGTTATGATGTTTTTCTAGTGATTTATAATGGAGAAATTTAGTTTGGGTTGAGGAATTGAGCAAAAGCCTAAAGGAAATATCAAATAGATTTGGTGGGATTGAAAAACCCTACGATCACCTGTACTGCGAAGTGTACGTCTTTGCCTACTAATATTAGACTTTGATGAAACTAATTTTAAATGAAACTAGACATTTAAAGTTTTCCAATAATATAAATTATATGGCATTGGATTAGTTTTGAGTGAGATATGATTTTTTGAAATTTACCTAAGATTTCTGCCATTAGACCTGAGTAGATTAGATTGTGCAGAGCATAACTTGCCCTATACAACTTCGATTTGAGTGCAACTAATTTTGTTAGAGATTTTACACATAGGGAAACATCCCATAATTCAAAGCCAAATTCGGCCCCTATTGCTCCCAATAATTTATTGAATTTGCCCCATATCCTGATCGGGCTAAAACAAGGTAGCTTAAGTTAGCTAACTTCAAGAGCTTATAACTTGAGCTTTACTTACTCAAATGAAATGAAACTTATTGGAAATGAAAGATAGTTCAGTCAGCCTTAAAATGATTAGGTTTAGTTTCATTCCAATTAGTTTCCTATTTTTAATGAATTTTTACTTTTTAATGCCTAAATCTATCTAGCAACAGGACATAATTAGGTTAAACCTTAATAACTTGAGTTATACTTATCAAAACTTAATGGGATCAAAGAGTTTAAAAACTAGACACATAACACTTCAACATTTTAAAAATTCAGAATTAAACAGGCTAAGTTGAAATCATGGCATAAATTACAAAACTGAGCAGAATTGAACAAGGGTAGCAAAATTTCTGAATTTAAGGTTTTGTATACCTTAGTACATGTAAGACATTCAATTAAAGTTTGATTGTTGCAAAATCCATGTTATTACTAAAATGTTGATATATTATATTGGTTATGCTATTGTGATTAGTTGCCTGTTTTAAGTTGGTACTATTCACAAGTAAAGGGATCTGATTTGTTATGCTGTCGAAATTTTAACAGAACTTATACACATCATATGTTAAACATACAAGTGCACATGTCATTCAAGTTGATTTGATCATGATATAAAGAATTCTATTTGCTCGAAAAAATGCATGCAAGTATGCATGAGAGGTGGCATAAGACTCATGACATGAAACATAGACATGAATGTGCAAAGTATTCGCATGTATGATGAGATAAGGAAAGAAAGAATGAAAACTATAAGCACTTGCAAATGGACGTACCAAGCTACGATGTGAGGCATGGTAGAGACTCAGCTAGTGTAAGCATGTGAGGCATGGCAAAGGACTCAGCTAGCTTGGGCCAGGGCAGTCCTGTCTAGGGCTTGGGCCAGCCCCCGACTAGATTTAAAGGGAAAAAACTAATGTGAGGATCGGGGAATGTAAACCCATCACTCATGTATAGGTATGAGCTCGGACTTGAAAAGCAGGCTATTACCAAGGGTGAGAAAGGCCATTCACCTCCGAGGGACCAAGTATAAAGAAGTAAAATGAAGTTGTAAGTTAAAGACAGAGACAAGTAAAGTCAAGTGCACTTGCATAAAGCCAAGTACAAGCATCTGCATATGCATCTTCAAATATCTCATTACATCATACTGTTATTATGATTCTGATTGGAGTATATTATGTTATTCTTGTTACTATGTCTGCTATAGAATATGCCAAGTGATTATTAAAATATAACCCGCTTCAAGAAACGTATTTTCAACTTAAAATAGAATAACTGCTTATGTGTTTGTACTTACACTTTCATAATAAATCGAAGCGGCTATAATGTTTAAGATGACACCTAATGTGAATTGTGATTTGAGTTTATCTACCAAGAACCTTAGGTTCTCACTACTTGCCTGTATGTATTTCCGTAAACATTCCAGTACTTAGCTAGAGCTCAAGGGTGAAGCAGAGTACTGAGATATTTATTGTGCTAGACCAGAGTGTGAGCCAATCTGGGAGACTATTGAGGCCGACTAATGATCAGTGGATGTGACAATTGTAGTTCTGAAACAACTTCTGTGCACAGTATCAGTTACAATTTCTTTTAAGTTGTGGTTATTTTATCTTATATGTATCAGAGATCTAAAATCTATGACCCATTAGTCTATAATAAAGCATACCATGAAAGGGCCATATATTATATTTTCCTTATTCTAAACATTTCATAGCACAGTAGCAACCTTTTAGTATAACTTCATAACTCGAACATGGCTTATATGATAGAGGATGTTACATTTATTGGTATTAGAGTAGTTCGTCCTGTATAGGCCCGTGAATGGATTGACGATGCTTCTGATGCATACTCTGAGAGTCTAGATAAACTATGCTTTAGGTCTTCGCATGAAGAGGACATAGAAGATTTTAGATGGTAGTCTTGATGTGGACTATCTATTGCACTTGACTGAATATTGAGTCTGATCAACTTAATATAAGGTTTTGTGTAGACAGAAGCCTATGACACCTTACAGGATTATTAGGAAGCTTCTAAACATAATTATTAAAGGTGAAACTCCCAGAAAGTAGCAATGGCGTAGGGGGCAGATGACTGAACAAGTTAAGGAGTGAAGAGAATTGGGAGATTCGATCGAAGAAATTGTGTTATGCGGTTGCTATGGACATAGTAGACTTGGTTACAGTGAAGAAGGGTTGTTTCTCAAGTATTACCGGAAAATCGAGAATTTCACGTCGTTAAGGGTAGGATCTGTAACACCTTACCAGACAAAATACTATGCTTAAGTCATAATTTATTACCTAATAAGTTATTACGTGGGATGCACTAAGAGTTAACTATTCACTTTAATCAATTTCAGTTTGGCAGTGAGATATACACTAAACAGTTATTGCATCGGAAATAAAGTAACACAAACAAAATTGCGAAATAAACAAATTGCATCATATATATATGCACATGCTTATACCTTTGTTTTCAAAGTTATCAAAAGAAATACAATACAGTACAGGGTAAAAGAAATGAGGCCGCTAACACAAAATAAATCAGCCTGACAATATGAACATTCCCCCCTACTGGTCCCCATGGGACATTTCATGTACAACTACTAACTCTTACCTGTATGCCTATGACCCAAGCTGCCAAAAGAAGGTCATCCTGTACATTTACTGCTGCTACGGTGGGTACTCTAGATGGACTCCGAAGAAAGGAATCCATTCGCCATACCGGCGTCAGTAGGGGTATAGTCTATACTCGGGGCAGAAGATGAGGACGACGAGCTCGCTGCATCCGACGGATCCTCCTCAGACATAGAGGCAGAAGGGATCGGCTGCGACGGTGCGATTGGCGAAGCCATGGCTGGTGCTGCTGCTGCGGGTGGAGGTGGAAAGGGATGAGCCACGTGGAGAGGGATAGCGATGTAAGGGACAACAGGGTCAAAAAGCAGGTGCATAAGGGGTACAGCAAAATCTCTCCAGAAAAAAGTAGTAAAGACGAAACTGGCATCTACCAGATATGTACACAGAATCAATGAACGGATCGAGATGGATGTGGAGCTCTGGAAACTCAATGAACAGGATGCAGGTTGACACGTTCTCCATGATCTGAGAATGATGCGGGAGTATATAATAGGGTGAGAAATAAAGATTTCTCAGTAGGAATTCCTAAATCTATGCATATCTGTCATTGCTATCATTCTCAGGTGTTAAGGATTTTTGGTTAATTAGGAGAAAATGTTACATCGCTAGGATGTCCTACTCTCTACTCAATTAGTTATGTAAATCATAGCCCGAAACACAGCTTTGTTTTACATAAAGAAATAAAGGAAATTAAATAGAGAATAAATAACTAGATCTGTGTATTGATATAGATAAGTGACAGCTATAAAGTGACCAATAATATGTATATAACATCCAATAGTGCAATTTAACTTAATGCATAAAAACTGAAATTATGGATATGCATGAAAAATGATGCACTTGATCTTAACTCATATTTTTCCATACTTAGTCCCCTGAGAGTATATTAGCCATAAGACTCCTGGGTAATAGTCCGCTTTTCAAGATCGAGCTCGTTCCTATACAGGGTCGCCGAGTTTGCTTTTCCCGACTTTCTCACTGATCTATTCCCTTTAACTTTGTTCAGGGGCTGGCCCAAGTCATATGGAAATCCTTTCTCATGCTTATAGGGTAGCATTGCTTGCCTAACATTTTGACCAATGCATGCATAACATGTAAATTCACTTTAATTGCATTTTCTGCCGAAATCTTAGCAGCATAACGGATCTGTCCGCTTCCCCATGAATAGTGCCAGATAACCAGGACATTTTTAATCAAATAGTAAACTCAATACAAAACATCATATTCATACCAAGAATATAATAATATTGATAAGTGCAAGATTTAGAATCTCAAGTATCAATCTATCTTGCAAGATTTTAATTTCTATTAAGGTTCCCGAGTTCGATTTTCAAGATTTAATGGGTTCCGAGTTCCGATCTTATACAAGTTCCGACTTCTCTACATTATGTTCGATCTGCCGAGATTATATAATTCCCGACTTCCAGGGTTGTGTTCGATTTCCGACCTTACCCCACCATTGGTCTTCTGAGACTTTGATAAGCGTGTTTCCTAAATTCCGAGCTTCCTATTTACTAAGTCTCGAGTTCAACATCAAATATACTCGATCTAGCTCTCTCTACCAAGTTTTGAGTTCAGCCTTAAACATACCCGATATGGATTCCTATTCACTAAGTTCGAGTTCAATCATTAAGTAAACCTTTCCAAGTTCAACCTTAAGTATACCTTTCCGGGTTCATCCTTAAGTGTACCCTTCCGAGTTCAACCTTAAATATTCCCGACCTAGTTTTCTATTTTACTGAGTCCCGACTTCAACTTCAAGTATTCCCGACTGAGTCCCGTATTTACTAAGTTTAGAGTTCGATTTTAAGCATACTGACCTAGCTCTCTGTTACTAAATCCCGACTTTCGACATTAACTCAAGTTGTTTGTGTCTTATCCCAGACTTATCCTACTTCTAGCCAAAATTGCACTCTTATGAGGGAAAATTCACTAAAAATAGAAATCTGGGTGAAATCATGCGAAATTTATATCCATGTAAAGCTAACAGAACAAGCTTTCAAATGAAGTAATTTTCATATCATTTGAATGAGTATAATTTGAGATATAAGCTCTGAAACTTGACCTTACTGGACTACCCTATTCTAACCCAGATTGGACATAGGGCAACTTTCTCGACTCACTGGGAACAAACGGGACCTTATCAAAGTGGGAAATTTTTATGGGATATTCTCCTATGTGAAAGCTTTCTAACAAGGTTAGTTGCACTCAATTTGGAGTTGTAGAGGGTGAGTTACACCCTTCTCAAGTCATACTGCTCGGATGAAAGTCCTGATTTTTAGGTCAAACTTCAAAAATTCATAACTTCCTCTTTACTAAACCAATAGTCTTATATTATATATGTATGGAAAGCCCTGAATGTCTAGTTTCACATAAAAATAGATTGATGGAGTTTAAACGGCTGTAGCCAGAGCTGTACACTCCGCCGTACGGACCACTGAGGAAAAACCCTACCAGCTACTTGAGTTTTCTCCTTTCTTCAAGTTCTTTCACACCAATTCTATTTCCAATCATAACTCACATGCAAAATCAGCCATAAAGCATCATCATCACTTTGCATATTATCAGTAGCACAAAGTATACAAGACCCACACACAAATCCAAACCAAGGAAAATAAGAAGAGAAGTAGGATTCCTACCTTTACTAGGTATGATTCTTATTGAATTTGTGATTGGAGTTGAAGAAATCTTGTTATAGCTTGAAGATTTGTGGGAGAGGAAGATGATATGAGTTGAGATGAGATGATGGAGAAAACAATGGAGAGGGGTCAGCATAGATTGGGCCGAAAATCTGCAAGTGTAGAAAAGGAAAAATTTAAAAACTTCTAAAACAAGTTACATGTGATTGGTGGATTTGAGCAGGTTATATAACTTGGTTTGGCAGCCCATTTGGAGGGCTGAGATGGTGCCACTTGCATGGGTAAGTTGGCTAAATCTTGGTCATCCATCCTAGGGTTCTCACAGTATAGTTTCTATTGATCTGATTTCGACAGTTTAAATTATCGAAATCTTACCGATTTCTCTTAAATCGGTAAACTGGTTTTTGAAAAATTCTGTGAGGTTTCCTATGTTCCTAATCCAATTCCATCAAGCCTAATCACTTCTAAATCTCACTTAATTTGCTTTAAGTAAATGCTTAATCGAATTTCGATTAAACCCACTTATTCGATAAAAACCGAACAACTCGGTTACTAACGATAAAATTCTTCGGACGTTACATTACTACCCTCCTAAAAAAAAAATTTTGTTCTCAAAATTTAGTGCTTGAGAATAATTCAGGATACTCCTGCCTCATATCGGACTCCAGCTCCCATGTATAGTCCGTTGAGTCTTCGTGTCCCCATGCTACCTTCACTAACTGTATGGCTTTGTTCCGGAGGTGTTTGATGCTCCTGTCCACTATCCGTGTTGGGGGTACATGAAAAGGCAAATCATCCCTTAACTGGATTGATTCAGGTTCCAAGAAATGAGTAGGGTTAGGCTGGTATTTTCTGAGTTGAGAAACATGGAACACATCATGAAGATTTAACAGACGTGGAGGTAAAGCGACTCGATATGCCACTGGCCCAATTCGTTTCAAAATTTGAAAAGGACCTATAAAGCGAGGGCTTAGCTTTTTGACTTTAATGGCTCTACCTACTCCAGTTATGGGTGTGATCTTTAGAAACACATGGTCTCCTTCTTGGAACTCCAATGGCTTTCTCTTGATGTCCGCGTAGCTCTTCTGGTGGCTCTGAGCTGCAAGTATCTTACTACGGATCCTTTTAATTTTCTCTGTAGTTTGCCTGACTAATTCCGGTCCCAGCAGACTCTGTTCTCCTGATTCATACTAACACAAAGGAGATTGACACTTCCGTCGGTATAAAGCTTCGTATGAAGCCATGTCGATGCTAGCATGGTAACTGTTGTTGTATGCAAACTTGGCTAGTGGTAAGTATCGATCCCAGCTCCCACGCTGTTCCAGAATGTATGCTCGCAGCATATCTTCCAATGTTTGAATAGTTCGCTTAGTTTGACCATCTGTTTGCGGATGGTACACAGTACTGAAGCATAGCTTAGTACTGAACGCCTTCTGGATTGCTCCCCAAAACCATGAGGAAAACCTTGGATCTCGGTCGGAAATAATTGTTGAAGGAATACCATGTAGTTGTACCACTTCTTGAATATATAATTGAGTTAGCTTCTCTAGAGGGTAATTCGCTCGAATGGGCAAAAATTGAGCGGACTTAGTTAGCCTATCCACTATGACCTATATAGCATCATATCCTGAGGGTGTTCGTGGTAAGCCCATCACGAAATCCATAGAAATGCTCTCCCACTTCTATTCCGGAATCTCTAAGAGTTGTAGTGACCATGCTGGTTTCTGATGCTCTATTTTTACCTTCTGGCAGGTTAAACATTTATTCACGAAACTTGCCACATCTGTCTTAAGGCCTGGCCACCAAAACATCTTCTTGAGATCTTGATACATTTTGTTAATACCAGGATGTACAGTAAACTCGCTCTTATGGGCTTCCTCCAAGATCTTCTTTCTGAGGTTTTCCTCCTCAGGTACGCATATTCTCCCCTGATATTGCCATATTCCTTCTGCATCCCGAGTAAATCCTGTTAGCTTGCCAGATTGCACTAATTGCACTATATGCTAGAAGTCATCATTTCTTTGTTGTGGTTGCTAGATCTGGTCCTTGAAATTACTAGTTATCTTAAGTTGGTTTAATTGAATGGCATTGGGGGTCATAGAGATTCCCAAATTGAGATCTCGGAAACTCTCTGAGTTCCGTATCCTTGATTATCATCCATGCCACACAGTTAAAGATTTCCTACTCAGGGCATCTGCCACCACGTTTGCTTTGCTAGGGTGGTACTTTAGCTCAAATTCGTAATCTTTAAGAAACTCCATCCACCTTCGCTGCCTCATGTTCAATTCCTTCTGATCAAAAAGGTATTTCAAGCTTTTGTGATCAGAAAATACTTCAAACTTCACTCCATAGAGGCGGTGCCTCCATATCCTCAGAGCAAACACTACCACCGCTAACTCTAGCTCATGCGTTGGATAATTTCTTTCGTGAGTTTTCAATTGCCTAGAAGCAAACGCGACGACGTTCCTGTTCTGCATTAACACACACCCTAATCCTTTCATGGAAGCATCATAGTAGACTTCGAATGGTCCATGAGGATTAGGTAGAGTAAGTATTAGAGCTGTCGTCAACTTTTCTTTTAATTCTTGGAAACTCTGCTCGCACTCGGGTGTCCATTCAAATGGGGCATTCTTCCTGGTTAACTTTGTTAAGGGAAGGGCCATTTGATAGAAATCCTTAACAAATCTCCTATAGTATCCTACCAACCCTAAGAAGCTCCTAACTTCAGAATCGTAGTCGATTGTTCCCGGTTTAATCGCTTCTACCTTCTTTGGGGTCTCTTTGAAATTCCCCCACAGGATACCACATGGCCAAGAAATTTTACTTCTCTCATCCAAAATTCACATTTGGATAGCTTGGCATAAAGTTTCTTCTCTCTTAGAATTTGCAGAACCAGTCGCAAATGTTCTGCGTGCTCCTGCTTCATTTTTGAGTAAACAAGTATGCCATCAATGAATACCACCACAAATTTGTCAAGATATGGTCGGAATATCCGATTCATGTAATCCATGAATATTGCCGGTGTATTTGTCAACCCGAAGGACATCACAGTGTATTCATAATATCCATAACGAGTCTGAAACGCCGTCTTCGGAATATCTTCTTCTCGAACCCGAATCTGGTGATACCTAGACTGTAAATCAATCTTGGAGAATACAGTTGCCCCTTGCAGTTGATCCATGAGGTCATCGATCCTTGGCAACGAATACTTATTCTTAATTGTCGCCTTATTCAACTGCTTGTAATCCACACATAGTCGCATGCCTCCGTCCTTCTTCGTAACTAACAGGACTAGGGCTCCCCATGGTGAGGCACTTGGCCTAATAAATTTCTTTTCCAAGAGCTCCTTAATCTGTTTCTTAAGTTTGGTTAGCTCCAAGGGTGACATTCGGTATGGCGCTATAGATATTGGTCCTGCTCCCGGTACTAATTCAATGGCGAATTCAATTTCTCTCTCGGGAGGAAAATCAGGAATATCTTCAGGGAACACATCGGGATATTCCCTAACAACTGGAATATTATCTATTTCTGATCAACCTCTGCTACACTGGTTGATAAGAGAATATACCCTTGAATTTTATCCCCATAGTGATGTACTGCTAAGGAGCTTAAATAAAGATTTATTGGGATTACTAATTCAGAAGATGAAATAGAGGGAAGCACAGTGGATTTATCAGAGCAATTTAACAAGGCTTGGTTGGCAGAGAACCAATCCATACACAGAATAATATCAAGTCCGGACAAGGGAAGACAAATTAAATTGGCTGAAAAAACTCGACCTCCTATCCGATAGGGGACATTCATACAAATATGATTGATCTTAACAGGCTCACTTGTAGGAGTAAAAACTATCAAGTCATCGGGTAATTCAGAAATAGGTAATTGTAAGGCTGACATGCAATCATGAGAGATGAATGAGTGAAATGCACCTGAATCATATAAAATAGTTAAGGTCTTACCATTTACTTCACAAGTATCTTGAATCAAGCCTTCCGATTTGCTGGCCTCCTGTGCATCCATAGTAAAAACTCTTCCCTGGCGTTGTGGCCTGGCTTGCCACATCCAAAGCAAACATATTGACCCACTAAGCAGGGGCAGTTGCCGTGATTCCGGCCGCACTGGTTGCATGTTTGGTTCCTAAAAGGCCTCTGAGGTTGCTTGCCTTTACTATACACAGGTTGAAACTTCCTCTGCTGCTGAAAGTTGGGCTTGAACCTTGGGTCTTGCGGAGCTAACCTTTTCTTAAAGTTACTGCCGGTTGACCTAGCAGCAACTAACTTCTTGTTACAATCCTCCACTAGGCGGCACTTGCTCACCAAGATAGAGAAATCTCTTTTTTCCATTGGTCCTATAGTGGTAAGGATGTCTTTTCTCAGCCCACCTTCGAACTTCATGCATTTCTAGGCTTCGTCGGGGTTCCTTTGATAAATAGTGGAGAATTTGCATAACTCCTCAAATTTAGCAATGTATTCCGATATACTACTATTCCATTGACGGAGGTGCATGAACTCCAACTCCTTAGCATTGCGGACAGACGCAGGGAAGTACTTTTGATAGAACACATCTCTAAATACGTCCCAAGTAATGTCTGTTTGAGATCCCTCTAATAACCGGCGTACCCCATTCCACCAAAACTCCGCATCTGCTTCTAGCATATAAGTGGCAAAAGTCACTTTCTAGCGATCTGTGCAATCCAATACGGAGAAGACCTTCTCCATAGCTTTAACCTACTTTTCCACCTTATCTGGGTTAAAGGCTCCCCTGAAGCTGGATGGGTTGGCCTTTCTGAATTCAGCAAATTTGAGGTATTCCAGATCCACTCCAAGGCCATTATGATTCCCTCCAAGACCTACCTCTGGTTGCCTCCCTAATTGGCCCATCATTTGTGCTGTTGCCGCTGCCTATTTGTGCATAGCGTGCGCCATTTCTCACATGGTGTCCAAGAACTCAGTAGGTTTGTAACACCCTCCCAAGTACAGTACTATGCTTAAGTCGTAGTACCACACCTTGGAGTTATTCTCATTACTGAGCGGACCTCATCGACAAAGCAACTTCAGTAGCCTTGAACTTCTTGAACTATCTGGAGATAACACGGAAATAGGAGTGAGAATTATAAATTCTCAGTAGGATTCTCTAATTATCATACATAATGTCATCGTTGTCATCTCCAGTTGCTTCGGTATATTATGAAAAAGGTGATCATGTCATACAAGCTATTTAATTTTATAGTTCGAAAATATATTATCCGAAGCAAAGTTTATTTTACTCATACACTTGGCATTTGGGAGAGTCCATATGAAATCAATTCATGAGTTATATTATGAATAACAACTGCAACATAAGAAAATACAATAGCACCAATACATTGGTTACATAACATTTACACATAACTTTACTTATGCTTGAATTTGTGAAGATACATAATATTTCTTTTCTTTCTTTATTTTCCTCTTCCTCATAAAACCTTTACATGCCACATTCTAGAGTATGATCGCCATGTCATACCCCATCAGAGCGTGATCGCCATGTCACATTCCTTAGGAATATGGGACCTTCATTTGGTGCTTACACTAACTGGGTCATGCTATGCCTCATGTATGTCCTATCCACTATACTCACACTAGCTGGATCGATGCCATGCCTCATGTGAGTGGGGTGCTTGCATATATTTTAATCTTTAGTCTTTAGTCTTTAGCCTTTACTGCCCTTGGGTAGCCTGATCTTGGAGTGAGCTCGTCAGCTCAACTCGTGACCGTCGTCACACCGACTCACCCACAAGGGGATTCACGTGCCTATAGTCTTGGAAGGATCTCATTCTGGCCATGTGCCTCTAATTGAAGGGATCTCTTCTGGTCATATGCCTAAAAAATGAGGGATCTCATCTGACCATGTGCCTTCAATATAGAGGGATCTTATCTGACCACGTGCCTCCAAGGTAGAGGGATCTCATAGTTTTAGCTACCTTCATAGGGAGGGATTCAATGTGCAACTGCCTCCAAGTGAAGGGACCCACATCTTTATCTTTTAACTGTCTTCACTAGGAAGGATTCAATGTGTAACTGCCTCCAGGTGAAGGGATTCACATTTTATATATTCATGTCTTTTCATTCTCATACATGGTCATGCATAAACATGCTGAATGTACTCATACATATGCTTCATCATTTATTTTCATATACGTCATAACTCATCATGCTTAGATTCATCCTTGCATATAAACATTCATAGTTTTATATACTTCTGTCGTAAATTCGGCAGCATAACGGATCAGATCTGTTTCTCCATGAATAGTGCCAGTTCTCATGGACAAATTAGTCATAGCAGTATAATCAATCTAACATATCTATCAATGTAAAACTTGCAACCATCAACTCAAACCTTATATGTTCATTAACACTTGTGAAACCATCAATTTGGTCATTTCTGCCAAATTCTACTCAGTTCTGCCCGAATTTTGTATAATCCACCTTTACTTCTATTCAACTCATTTAAGCCTAAATTTTGGATATGTCATAGCTTTATGTGTCTATTTTCTAACCTCATTGGTCCCATCTCATTTTGATCTGTATAACTCAAGATATTTAAATTTTGCCTCAGCCTATTCAGTCACTGGTCCGAATTACACTCTTTGAAGTAAAAATTCACTAAAAATCGAAACTAAGCTCAAATCATACAAAATTGATGCAATATCAAAGCAAACAGAACAACCTTTCATTTGAAATAAGTTTCACTTGATTTGCTTAAGTATAGCTCGAGTTATAAGTCCTGAAATTTGACCTTCCTGAACTACCTTGTTTTGGCCTGGTTAGGATATAGGGCAACTTCCTTGAATCACTGGGAACAAAAGAGATCATAACAAACTCGAAATTTCATTTTGGGATGTTCCCCTATGTGTAAGCTTTCTAACAAAATTAGTTTAACTCAATTTGGAGTTGTGTAGGGTGAGTTACACCCTCCTCAAGTCACACTGCCCGGATGAAAGCCCTAGTTCCTAGGTCAAACTTCAAAAATTCATATCTCTCTCAATACTAATCCAATAACCTCATGTTATATATGTTTGGAAAGCCCTGAATGTCTACTTTCATCTAAAAATAGTTCATCGGGTTTAATTGACTGTAGGTGGAGCCGTATACTCCGGCATCCGGTCTGCCGTGGACTCTTCAACTAGATAGCATCCTAATCCTCCATTCCTTCTAGTTTTTCTCCTTCTAACTTTAATTTCCAACTCAAGATTTCATATTAATCCAATCATAATCCATCATATACATCCAATATATCATCAAATACATGAAGAAGAGTAAAATTTCATGCAACCATAGTGCAAAGAATTCAAGAACAGAAATGGAATCCTATCTCTTTGGAGTGTGATTTGAGCTAAGTGTTGAAGCTTGAATTGTTAGAACCTTGTTAAGCTTGAAGGAGTGATGGAGTTGGTTGAGAGAAGAGGAAGAAAAAGGCTGAAATAAGAGGGAGAAGGAGGCATAAATCAGATCAAAATGAGAAGGAGAGTCTGACTTAAATACGTGGAGGTATTGGAATTGTGAGTGTTGATTGGTTGAAATTTTGTGATTGAAGTTCAGCCATGTCTTCAGCTTTTGTGGCTAAATTGCTCTCCATGTCATCCCAAAAGTGGAACTCGCTTCCATTCTATCTGAAATCGGAACTCATCTCGATTCTGCTTAAAGTCGGAACTCGTACTATTTATTTGCCCCTCGGAGATGAAATCGGATATCGGAAAACTTGTTTGGTTTATTCGAAACTTGGAAGCAAAGTCGGATGTCGAAAGTCATACAGCTTACAATCACATAATCTCGGAACTCTCCATTCAAATTCGGGAACACCAACAAAAATGGAAGGCTCCTGGGAATAAACTCGTAGATTGGAACTCGTGTATGACTTGGAAATCAACTCAAAGATCCGAATTCATGTCCATTCTAGTTGAGTTCAACTCTAAGGCCGGAACTCGTTACATTCAACTCGGAGGTCAGTACTTGTAACCATTGTATTAAACTATCAACTCAGAGTTAAGTCGGAAGTCGGAATGAGGATGCTGGGTATGGTTAAGGTCGGAACTCGGGAATTCGGAATCACAATATTAAACCCAAATACTTAAACCCGGAAGTCGGGATTTTTACATAAAAGTGGATATCGGTACCAGAATAGGAAACCTTATCCCCGAATCCAGGAAGTCGGGAATTATATATGCAGTATATTTGAGACTCTAAGTCGGAGGTTGGAACTCGCATATATCTTGCTTGAAACTTGGAGATAAATTATGAGATCGGAAATCGGGTCCGTTTTCTTTGAGACATAAAGTCGGATATCCGGAATCACGTCCATGTTGTTTGGACTTGAAGGTTAAGTCGG
Source organism: Pterocarpus macrocarpus (assembly GCA_031439585.1). Lineage (NCBI taxonomy): Eukaryota > Viridiplantae > Streptophyta > Magnoliopsida > Fabales > Fabaceae > Pterocarpus > Pterocarpus macrocarpus. The sequence goes on along the minus strand of CM062516.1, from coordinate 7,324,181 downwards.
GAAGTAGGTAATTTTGCCAGATTAAGTCGAAAGTCGGAAATTAACGTAAGACGAACTCAGAAATTGTAAATTATCTCATTTTATGTGAAATTCGAAGATGAAGTCGGAAATGGAATTGATCAAACTTGAAGATGAAGTCGGAACTCGAAAATCGGGGATGTTACGAGGTTCCTCTTGGACTGGATTCATTCGTGGCCTTCCTCGCCTTCCGGAAGCCATCAAGTTCTGAACACACAAAATAAGAGTAATTGAGTTGATCGGGCTCATTACTAAGTTCGGTGTGCTAGTAAATAATAGCATACAGTTAGACAACCCTCTTACATGCATCCTATCCCTATGGACAAGACTCAGTGCATGATAATGTCTAAGGAACACAGAGTATATATGGGGTATAGTCTATACTCGGGGCAGAAGATGAGGACGACGAGCTCGTTGCCTTCGACGGATCCTCTTCAGACATAGAGGCAGAGGGGATCGACTGCGGTGGTGCGACTGGTGGAGCCATGGCTAGTGTTGCTGCTGTGGGAGGAGGTGGAAAGGGATGAGCCACGTAGAGAGGGATGGCGATGTAAGGGACAGCAGGGTCAAAAAGTGGGTGCATAAGGGGTACAGCAAAATCTCTTTGGAAAAAGAAGTAAAGACGAAACTAGCATCTACCAGATATGTACACGGAATCTATGAACGGATTGAGATGGATGTGGAGCTCTGGAAACTCAATGAACAGGATGCAGGTTGCCGCGTTCTCCATGATCTGAGACTGATGCGGGAGTATATAATAGGGTGAGAAATAAAGATTTCTCAGTAGGAATTCCTAAATCTATGCAAATTTGTCATCGCTATCATTCTCAAGTGTTTCGGATTTTTGGTTAATTAGGAAAAATGTCACATCACCAGGATGTCCTACTCTCTACTCAATTAGTTATGTAAATCATAGCCCGAAACACAGCTTTGTTTTACTTAAGGAAATAAAGGAAATTAAATAGAGAATAAACAACCAGATCTGTGTATTGATATAGATAAGTGACAGCTATAAGGTGAGCAATAATATGTATATAACATCCAATGGTGCAATTTAACTCAATGCATAAAAACTGAAATTATGGATATGCATGAAAAATGATGCACTTGATCTTAACTCATATTTTTCCATACTTGGTCCCCTGGGAGTATATCGGCCATAAGACTCTTGGGTAATAGTCCGCTTTTCAGGATCAAGCTTGTTCCTATACAGGGTTGCTGGGTTTGCTTTCCCCGACTTTCCCACTAATCTATTCCCCTTAACTTTGTTCAGGGGCTAGCCCAAGTCACATGGAAATCCTTTCTCATGCTTATAGGGTAGCATTGCTTGTCTAACATTTTGACCAATGCATGCATAACTTATAAATTCACTTTAATTGCATTTTCTGCCGAAATCTCAGCAGCATAACGGATCATGTCCGCTTCCCCATGAATAGTGCCAGACAACCAGAACATTTTAATCAAACAGTAAACTCAATACAAAACATCATATTCATACCAACTATATAACAATATTGATAAGTGCAAGATTTAGAATCTCAAGTATCAATCTATCTTGCAAGCTTTTAATTTCTATTAAGGTTCCCAAGTTCGATTTTCAAGATTTAATGGGTTCCGAGTTCCGATCTTATACAAGTTCCGACTTCTCTACATTATGTTCGGTTTCCCGAGATTATATAATTCCCGACTTCTGGGGTTGTGTTCGATTTCCGACCTTACCCAATCATTGGTCTTCTGAGACTTTGATAAGCGTGCTTCCTAAATTCCGAGCTTCCTATTTACAAAGTCCTGAGTTCAACATCAAATATACCCGATCTAGCTCTCTCTACCAAGTCCCGAGTTCAACCTTAAACATACTTGATATGGATTCCTATTCACTAAGTCCGAGTTCAATCATTAAGTAAACCTTTCCAAGTTCAACCTTAAGTATACCCTTCCGGGTTCATCCTTAAGTGTACCCTTCCGGGTTCATCCTAAATATTCCCGACCTAGCTTTCTGTTTTACTGAGTCCCGACTTCAACTTCAAGTATTCCCGAGCTAGTCCCTTATTTACTAAGTTTAGAGTTCGATTTTAAGCATACTGACCTAGCTCTCTGTTTACTAAATCCCGACTTCCGACATTAACTCAAGTTGTTTGTGTCTTATCCCAGACTTGTCCTACTTCTAGCCAAAATTGCACTCTTATGAGGGAAAATTCACTAAAAATAGAAATCTGGGTGAAATCATGCGAAATTTATATCCATGTAAAGCTAATAGAACAAGCTTTCAGATGAAGTAAGTTTCATATCATTTAAATGAGTCTAATTTGAGATATAAGCTTTGAAACTTGACTCTACTAGACTACCCTATTCTAACTCGGATTGGACATAAGGCAACTTTCTCAACTCACTGGGAACAAACGGGATCTTATCAAATTTGAAAATTTTTATGGGATATTCTACTATGTGCAAGCTTTCTAACAAGGTTAGTTTCACTCAATTTGGAGTTGTAAAGGGTGAGTCACACCCTTCTCAAGTCATACTGCTCGGATGAAAGTCCTGATTTCTAGTCAAACTTCAAAAATTCATAACTTCCTCTTTACTAATCCAATGGCCTTATATTATATATGTATGGAAAGCCTTGAACGTCTAGTTTTACATAAAAATAGATTCATGGAGTTTAAATGGTTGTAGATGGAGCCGTACACTCCGCCGTATGGACCGCCAAGGAAAAACCTTACCAGCTACTTGAGTTTTCTCCTTTCTTCAAGTTCTTTCACACCAATTCTATTTCCAATCATATCACACATGCAAAATCAGCCATAAAACATCATCATCACTCCACATATTATCAGTAGCACAAAGTATACAAGACCCACACACAAATCCAAACCAAGGAAAATAAGAAGAGAAGTAAGATTCCTACCTTTACTAGGTATGATTCTTATTGAATTTGTGGTTGGAGTTGAAGAAATCTTGTTATGGCTTGAAGGTTTGTAGGAGAGGAAGATGATATAAGTTGAGATGAGATGAGATAATGGAGAAAACAATGGAGAAGGGTCAGCATAGATAGGGCCAAAAATCTGCAAGGGTAGAAAAGAAAAAATTTAAAAACTTCTAAAGCAAGTTACATGTGATTGGTGGATTTGAGTAGGTTATGTAACTTGGTTTGGCAGCCCATTTGGAGGGCTGAGATGGCGCCACTTGCATGGGTAAGTTGGCTAAATCTTGGTCATCCATCCTAGGGTACTCACAATATAATTTCTATTGATCCGATTTCGACAGTTTAAATTACCGAAATCTTACCAATTTCTCTTAAATCGGTAAACTGGTTTTAGAAAAATTCTATGAGGTTTCCTATGTTCCTAATCCAATCTATCAAGCCTAATCACTTCTAAATCACACTTAATTGGCTTTAAGTAAATGCTTAATTGAATTTTGATTATACCCACTTATTCGATAAAAATCGAACAACTCGGTTACTAATGATAAAATTCTTCGAACGTTACAGGATCTTAGTTAGAGGCGGGCCGAACCTAATGCTCAAGGTTATTATTCGCTGATGAGGTTATCACAAGTGGCACGGAAGGTACACTTGTTTTTTTCATAAGTAAGATTTCCTCGAAGGTACTTCACAAATTTAGTCGAAGGTTTTTATTGTAGATTGTGGTAATACCACATTATAAAAGCCTTATCCTTTATTAAGAAGTTTGGAGCATGGACAAAGGAAGTAGAAATCTAGTGAAAGAAGTTAAGAGAGCAGAAGCTTTAGTTAGTTATAAGGGAGACTTTTCTAAGTCTCCATTCAGAGGATGGCACAGCTTTTTCTTCAAAGGTATTGGGAACTAACACTATAGTGATTGCAAATTGGAAGAGCACTAAGTGGAGTCTTAACTTCAAAGGGAAATAGTTGAACAAACTTTGAAGGAATCCATCCAATGGTACATTGTATCAAGATAAGGATATGGTTATACCTGGTACGAAGAGGAGATGAAGTTATAAGAGTAAATCCTAAAGTACTCTTTGGGAAAAAGAGTAGTACTTCTCCTACTAACCTAAAGTAAGGACATTTTCGGATTGGGGTGGCATATGAAGCAAGTATAACATTTCCTACCTATTAAAGATAAGGGAAATGTTAAAGAATCTATTATGTTGGAATTCTGTTAACCTTAGTCACTATAGGAACCAGATAATAGGAATGTCTTCAACATGCTATTAGCAAGGAAATGCGGCTATTTAGAGAAGAAAGGAAAAGTCTACCGATTCAGACACCATTGCACATGGTGTGGGAGGAGTAACTCAATGAGGAATGCATTTAGATTCAGGCAAGGACGATGAAGGCTTAAATCGTGCAGTTGATTTTGGTAGATTGAGACAACAGCAGAATGGGAGGTCCTAACAGATTTAGGTGAAGGTAAGCTTTTTGCAAGAATAGAACATAAGACAGTTGTAATAAAAGATGAGATCCCTCTACATTGAAAGTAGTTGCACAAGGAGTCCCTCCAATTTAGAGGCATGTGGATCCCTTTGTAGGTCAGTATTATGTGACGACAGTCATCGGATGAGCTCACTTCCCATATCAGGCTACCCAAGGGTAGTAAAGATTAAAGATATATGTAAATATCCTAGGAATAGCGATACGCAATGCCGAAGTATGTTAAGTAAAGAAAGTCAAGAAAGACAATTGCACTTGCGTGATTATATGATGTACACCTGCATGTGCATAAAATATATTCTTTTATTGACCCATTATCACTATTATGAGATTGATTTCTTAATTGACAAATGTGTGAATAGAATCAACCTCTGCTTCGAAAGGATAGTTTTGAACTCTAAAAAAATGAAATTTATAGTAAATATGGCATGATAACTTTTTATAATATCGAAACAGCTAGGACAATGACGATGATATTAATTGTTTCGTGGTCTAGGATGTCTATTGAGAATGTAAAATTCTGACCCTATGTGTGGTTTCATGCCATCTCCAAATAGCTCTAGAGAATTTGAAGATGATTATCCTGGATCAAGATTGGATTAGCGGTCAAAGGCTGCTATCAATGTCTCCTATACTAAACAAGGTCCATTTATTTATTAGTAACAACTCCTAAATATGATATTATGACTTAAGTATAGTATTATGCTTAGAAGGGTGTTACAAATGCGGCTTAGCCATGGAGGGAAAAGAATGCGATACTCCATTGTTGTCACAGGGTGGGACTCGTTGTCAATTGCCAATGAGGAAGATGCACAGCTTCCATTTTGTTTACCATCCTCCTGGAGTTGTAGCGTCGTGAGGAAGAGAGTGAGAGGAAGCAGGTTGCTTAAGCAGTGATACCTTTCAAATCTGCTCATAGGTAGACCAGTATAAATCTTCGAGAATGCAAGTGAGTTTATCCATATTAGTGTAGTTGTTCATCTACAAGTTGGCAACTGGCAGGGGAAGATGAAGGGACTTAGAAAACAAAGAGCTAAAAGAAAGAGAGAGAGAGAGAGAGAGAGAGAGAGAGAGAGAGAGAGAGAGAGAGAGAGATTTTCTTCGGAGAATTAGATCACGTTTTTGATTGGTACGCAAAAGTTGCGTCTGCATTACAATACATCTTAATTCATAACTTTTGGTAATTAATGTTTATATTTTTGGAAGCGTTTAAAATGTTCACCTTGAAAAAGGGAACATTGAATGTTTACCTTACTCGTAGCCATAGATCAAACTGAAAAGGCAATCTAATGGTAAATAATGTTGAGGCAAAATTTAACATCGAATTGGTACTATTATAACATTCGTCCTCCAACAATTATAAAATTTTTAAAAGGACAAATTAGCATATAGTTGTGCACAGTATCTTTGCTGTACAATTAACTCTGGACAACTTTTCTTTTGTTAGTTTATAATTGTTTAAAAACCGGAATCATATACATTATGGCCGTGAGTTCTTTTTTTTTTTAATTGAAAATTTTTTTTTGTTTAATTTAACTTTTGACTTTCTGAACAGTTCTTTTATTTATTTATTTTGGTATGCCTTTAATTTTGTTTAAAAACATGGCAAACTATTGTTTGTATTTTTAATATTTGTAAAAAAAATTTTTAATTTATGTCTGTCAAGAAAAACAAAAAAAATTACAAGATAGTTTTTTTATTTTTAATTGTTTAAAAACAGTGTTTTTTATTTTATAATTTTTATGAAAACAAAAATATTTTCAATAAATATTTTTTGTCTAAATCAAAAGTCATGTGTTGTGTTTACGATCATAGTTCTATCCCCCCCCCCCAACAAAAAAAAAAGTAAGCCATAGGTAATTGAAAAAAAAAATTTCACTGGTAATTGTACTCCAGTAGTCCTAATTATTTATTGTATTACTAACATAATTAAATTGTTATAACTTTAAATAATAATAATAATAATAATGATAATAATAATAAATTATTAAATTATTGTACATGAATTCACATATTAAATCAAATTTTAAAATATCATTAGAGGTTAGTTTCTATACATCGATAATGTAAAAATAACTTTATACTATCAGCTGATATAATTTGAGAAAAATGACAAATTATGGTGAGCATTTATCATGGTTGATATTTACTTACTATAATTTGACATTTTTCTCAAATTTCATTGAATATAAAAATTAATTCCATATTGTATAGTAATTTGTATTAATCTCAATACAATGTAAAAAATTTGGAATGACCCAGGATACTAAAAATTTGGAAAAGAAAAAAATACTCCTGTAGTAGAAACTTTTGTTATTTACAAAATTATGCTAGAACTTTCAGTAGTTACACTTAAACCCCATAAGCTATTTCTATTTAGACTCCAAAACTTTTAGAAAATAACATTGAAAGTCTTGCACCATTAGAATTAGCAGAATAAGAGTTTAAGCGAAGCCAAGTAACATAGTAGAACCATAGACACCTGAATCTTTGCCAATTGGACCACAGAAGTATCCAAGTATGAAATGAGATAGGATGCCATGGACTTATCCATAATTATAGAAATGTCATTAGTTACAGAAAATAGAAAACAAAGTAGAAACTCTAATAGAAAATAGATAGAAAATATTAAAAGATCTACAAAAGGCTAAAAACTACCTGAAAGACCCTGAAAAGTTTCAGAAAAATTGTAAATATATTTTAGCATAATTCTGAAGATAAATGTCAATTTTTAGCAATTTTGAGAAATATTTTCATAATTACACAAAAATAACGTCATCGGAATGTAAAACGGGCTACAAAACCCAATAACACTACGCTAACTTCCTAAGGCAATGAATCAATGGAGTTTCTAGCCTAGGCATATTTGGTCACGAAATTTGCCTCATATTGGGTTTCGGCAGCGGCTAGAGTTAGGCCAAAAATTTTTGAAACCATTCTTGGGCTAAATTACAAAATTCCATCATAAATTCTAAATAAATCAAACAAAAATGTAAAACCCTAATCCAAGGACCCTCATGGCCGCCCAACCAACCCCTCTAACCCCTTGGTTCAGTTTTAGCTAAATGAGAATAAAACTTGGTCGAATTCTAATAAAGTGTTAACACCTATTTACTTTTAATTTATTAATCTTTTACCAAATCAAGCTATTTTCACCATAATCTATGACTAAGAAATTTTTGTCCACTTGACCATGAAAATGGCGTGAATGCACATGGGGGCTGAGTAAAATTTTTTTATTTTAATAATAGATAGTTAATTATGCTAATTAACCTAAAAATAAGTTAAATTAAGGTAAAATGCACTAAAAATCTTAAAAATTGTAGAATAAATTCTGAAAATTAAATAATTACATATTAAACATATATAAACATGATTTGATGATAAATTAAAGAAAATTAATAGTTTGCTAATTATTTTGATAATTAAAGGTTAAATAGCCTAATGTGGCTCTAAGCAAAAATGCTAATTAAGCACAAATTAAGTGCTAAACCACTTCAACTCTTTCTTAATCTTTATTAAACACATAAGATGAGTATTATAGTGTCTCTAAGTCAATTTTGATCAGTCATTAGAATAACTAACTAAAAGTGAGACAATTAACTAATTAAACTACCTAATTAAGCTAAAGTATTTACCTAATTAACTTACCACTAAAACAACCCTTTGTCTACATACAGAACTCACCTAAACACAATTGCACACTTTAGTCTTCAGCTAAAAACTCCTACAAGAGGCCACAACACCCTCCTCCTTTATCTTCTACCATTTTCTCTTAAAAACTCAAAGAAATCTCCATTAAAACACCTCCAAACTCTCACCTATCTTCATAACTCTCAAACACTATCATCCTTCATCCTTCATCTTTATATCTTACCTTCATGCCTTCTAAGAGGAGAAGAACTCAAGCAAAAGCTGTTGCCTAGCCTTTCCAAATTCGAGTTTCAAGCTTTGGTAACAAGTAGGGTTTTTCTTTTCACCTTTTAGGCTCTGTGAATGTGTGTTTTGTGACTCTTTGAGATATATGAGTCTTTTAATTATCATTTTCAAAATATCTGGTCTTAGTTTAAAGCTCTAATAGTTTGTGAATGGTTTGGTTTATGATGGTTTCCTTTGAAGTTTTGAGGTTCTAATCATATATTCATGTGTTTTGATGTGTAAGAACATGTTTCCTTGCATTTTCATGAACTAAATCTTTATGTTTGTGGCTATATGACTCACGGCCAAACCTGGGGTTCATGGGAAACCTTGGTTATCTTGGTGATTAATTGTGATGAATATGTTAAATTAATTGTTCCACGCATGCTTTCTTGTGTTTACATGAATTGTGTGATACTTGAAGTTGAAAATCATCACCTTACACCCCATGAGGCTCATGGCCATGGCAAAGGTAGAGGGTGAGGGGTTTCTTTCATTGATATCCATGGTGGTTCTATGTCCTCTTGATGACACTTTATGTGTAAGAATGAGTTACCAGGAGTTTTGCATGACTTGAGCTTAATAAACCCTTGTTCTTGCTTCTTGAACCTCACGGCCATGGCCTAGGGCAGTGAGTGTTCTTGATGTTTTCACATGTTTAAAGGTTTATTGATGATGAATAAGAGTCATAACATGTTAAACTTGCCATGTGGAAGCTTGATTCTTTGATAATTGCAATTTACACCATGGAACTTGTGATTTCTCTTAAGTGCTCATGATTGCCATGTTTTGTAATATGCATTTTTTCTTACATGTTAAAGTGTGCAAAAAGGCTACTTTGAAGTTATGAAACATGTATAATGATGCTATGTGCTTATGTGTTGAATTTTACTTGAGTTTGATGCAATAAACATGAGGTTCAATTAGGCTGTGTTCATGAGTTATGGGGGAAAGGAAACATAAGACATCAAAGGGAAAGGGAAGGAAGGGGTTTAGAGGATTTCAGTTAATCTTGTTTACAAGATTAAAATTGATAAAAGAAAGGAAATAGAGGGCTTATAATGTATTTCTATAATTTTCCCTTTTACTAAAATAATTAAGTATAATTAATATATTTTATAGTAATATTGATTTTAAAAAATTTAGAAAATATTATATCTATTTTATAAATTTAAAAAATATCTCCTTTCTAAATATATTTTAGGAAGGAACAAATTTCGATAGAAATTGAAAAAAAAATTAAAATGAAAATTGTTAGCCAATTTTAGCAAATTAGCTCCGGCAAGTATACCGGGTCACAAGTAATAAAATAAATGAGTACGGGATTGTTGTTCCCATAAGTATTATAAATCAAGTATCAATTCGTTTAGAATAGTTACTATTTGAGCAATCGAAAATATGAAAATTGAGAATGAAAATAAAATAAAATGAGCAAACGGTAAAATTAATAAATAAAAAAACATGTGTTAGGGTATGATTTCACTTGGTTTTCCCAATTATGTACAACCTAATTAAAATCTAATTCCTAATTCAATTAATAAATTGCTAGTCGAATTTCTCAAACTTGTAATTACAATTCAATGGCTTGATATTGTAGTCCTATTAAAATAAATTGAATAAATTAATGGCTTAATATTATTCTAAATTTATCTAAGGATGAAGAACAGGAATTCCTATGATCACATAAATGAGTACTTCTATTTCTAGCTACTCTAATTCATGGCAATTTTTAGATTGGCTTATTTTATACAGTGAATTAGCATTCAGCAATATAAACCATAGAACATTCAAAGGAGTGGTCAATTCTTAGAAAGCATTAAGAACACAAAAAATTACTCAATTAATTGAAAAAGAAAATTAAATTAAAAATCAAGAACACATAATTCGTTCTACTAAGCTATATCATCCTAACACCTAAAGAAAATTAAAAAAACATAGAAAAAGAAAAGAACCTAAATCGTAGAAAAGCCATCATTCCTTGTCTCTCTCTCCCGCTCCCCCTTCTCTCAACAATTACAATTATTTTTAAAAGAAGAAAAATATTCAAATCTTTAGAATCCCTTAATTTTCTCTACAAAACAAATCTTTACATCAAATCTTTATGTGCTTCTCTTCTAAATCTTTTTCAAATCTTCAAATTCAAATACTAAAATCTTCAAATATCAATCATAATCTTTTCCCTTTATCTTCTCATCAACTAATGCTATCTTTATCCTGTATCCGAACAAATCTAGTGAAAATCTTTATCTATTGAGTACAAAATAATTATATTTTCACTAATAGCACACAAAATAAATTTATTAAAAATAATTAGGGAAATCATCATATTAAGAACAAATTTGAAAAAATTAATACACAAATATGGGGTTAAAATAATACATTTTCACAAGTTATCACAACCCCACACTTGAATTTTTGTTTGTCCTCAAGCAAAAAAAAGAGGTAAAAAGAAAGAGAAGAACAAGTCTCACAACCTTCAATTTACCAGGCCTAATTGAAATTATATGCAATATAGAGAGTAATGGATTCATAAATGTCAACTTTAACACAAACTTGCAAAATTACACCAAAGTTCTAATCTTGATGAAATACTAAAAAGCTCTAATCAATTTAAGCAAGGGTAAGCTAGCTCAAATCAATTTCTCTCATGAAATCTCCAAAAGGAATACAAATTAGGCACAATTTTTTTTTTTTTTTGCCTAAATTGAGCAATGGGGAAAAATAAAATATAGACCACATATTCAGCACATTTAATTTGAATTTAATTTTTGGGGCTTGACTAACTCTAAATGCTCTGTCCCACGGTGACTTTTCAGAGGAGTATTCAATCAATAACTCTTGTTCCAATTGGCCCAAGGCATTAGGTGATAAAGCACCCCTTGGATCTAATTACTCAAGTCATCCAATGGCATAGACGCACCATAAGTACATATCCAGAATAAATGTTATGCATTATGCATCGCCTGAGCATTGGTACTCAGAGCCTTAAGATTTTTATGGCCTTTGGTACTTCCCCAATTTTTTATTTTCTTTGATTTTTCTATCTTCTCTTTTTTTTTGGGACTGTAAAAAAATTCCATCCACCACATGGACAATATTAGAAGCACGCAACAAATAAATTAGTCCCAAATAGAAAGCCACTAAGAATAATGGAATGAGCCAAAAGTTTACATAGAGCTTAAAGAGATTATAATAAATTAGTAAATCAAAAAGTAGAAATATTGATGAATTAAAACAATTTTGGGAAAACTTTGACATTTACCACCACAAATAATCAACTGCCAATTTATGCCACTAACCTAGTAAAAGAAAAGGAAGTGAGATCACATATGGCTAAGATGACACGGCTTAAAAACTAAACTGAAACCAAAATTTAAAAAAATAGAAATAAAAATAAAATACTAAACTAAATGAGAAAAATAAAATGAAATAAAACAAATAGAAAGGAAAATAAAACTAAAAATAAAAGCATAACAGAGTACTCCCTTAATTTTGTTTAGCACTCAGTTGATTGTAGTAATCATATTTGATTTTTTTTTTTTTTTGGTGGGCGCTATAGCACTAACTTCTCCAACAACAACTTCTTCCAAAACTTCAATATCTTGACTACCTGAAATCAACTAAGCACACAAACAAAAATGCCTTAAAAAAGTAAATATGAAATAATTGAAAAATAAACTAATTAAAAGGAAAGGATATATAAGCTTGGTTTGCCTCCTAAGAAGTGCTTGTTTATAGTTTTAGCTAGACTTTACCTCCTATACTTGGATCCAATAATAATCACAAATTTTCTCACCGCTTCTTTGGGTTCATGTGGCAGCCTTCTCTTTTTAGATAACAACATTTTCTTAAATGTTGCACAATAAGGCATGTACGTTTGCACTTCAGCCATTGAATTTTCTAAGAACCAAAAAGTCTATTGATCCATCTTTTTCTTTTTCTTAGGACATGGGATTTTTATGTATAAATTGATCTCCTGTGGCTCATCCTATTCTTTTTCCTTTATCTCCTTCTCAGTTGCCTCTTCATCTTTTTCCTCACCATAATTTGCTTTTAGCTCTATTTCTTGCTCCTTTTCTTTCTCGCTCCTATATCAAACTTCCTCCTTTTCACTCATTTTAATTTCATCTTGTTCCACTACTCCCTCATTCATGAAAGTAATAGCACCACACAACTCATTTTGGATTGGAGTAGTTTCACTAGATAGAGTTTTCTGTTGTATCTCAGAAATTCGCTTGGAGAAATTTGCTTGGAGATTTGGGCAATTTGTACCCTTAAAGTCTGGAGGCGTGCCTCCTAGTTCTTGAAGTTTGCTCTAGTCTCTTCCATAATTACAGTATTCAGCTGGGCAAGCTTTTCAATGGCTATCTCCTAATCAACTTTTTTTTCTTGAAGAGGAGATGGAGGTTGATATGGATGAGTAGCTTCAATCATGCACCTTTCATGCAAATGATCTCCTCCACAAAATTCACATACCAATGGAGGGATAGTACGCAGGTGGCTTTAAATGTGGGTACTGTGCATAAAATTCTGCCTCACAATACATAATTAAACGGTTCCCTCCACAAAAGTCACATCTAAGTGGAAGACGTTCTATAACTCCAATATGCATTTGTCTGATTTGTGTTATGGACTCAGAAAACTATCCAATCAACACTTTATAAGAACCAAATAGAGCTTCCATCTCATGTACCTATCAAAATAAGAGTTAACAGCAAAATAGAACTTTACAAGAGGTGAGTAATCAAAGAGAATAATGAAAAGTAAAAAAATTTTTGGGGATTTTTTTTTAAAATGAAATGAAATCAAATGAAATGCAACAAAAATAAAACAAAAATATTTTTTATTTTGGGAAAATGAAAATAAAAAATTATACTAGAAAAAAATAAAACAAAAACAAAAAATACTCGAATTAGCAACAACTAAACTACTAATGATATTGATTAAAACAATCTTCGGCAACAGAGCCAAAAACTTGTTAACTAATTTTAGCAAATTAGCTCCGACAAGTATACCAGGTCACAAGTAATAAAATAAATGAGTACGGGATTGTTGTTTCCACAAGGATTGTAAATCAAGTACCAATTCGTTTCGAACAGTTATTATTTGAGCAATCGAAAATATGAAAATTGAGAATGAAAATAAAATAAAATGAGCAAACGATAAAATTAATAAATAAAAAGACAGGTGTTAGGGTATGATTTCACTTGGTTTCCCAAATTATGTACTACCTAATTAAAATCTAATTCCTAATTCAATTAAATTGCTAGTCGAATTTCTCAAACTTATAATTACAATTCAATGGCTTGATATTGTAATCGTCTTAAAATAAATTGAATAAATTAATGGCTTAATGTTATTCTAAATTTATCTAAGGATAAAGAACAGGAATTCCTATGACCACATAAATGAGTACTTCTATTTCTAGCTACTCTAATTCATGACAATTTTTAGATTGACTTATTTTATACAGTGAATTGGCATTCAGCAATATAAAACCATAGAACATTCAAAAGAGTGGCCAATTCCTAGAAAGCATTAAGAACACAAAAAATTACTCAATTAATTGAAAAAGAAAATTAAATTAAAAATCAAGAACATTTAATTTGTTCTACCAAGCTATATCATCCTAACCCCTAAAGAAACTAAGGAAACATAGAAAAAGAAAAGAACCTAAATCATAGAAAAGTCATCATTTCTTGTCTCTCTTTCTAGCTCCCTCTTCTCTCAACAATTACAATTATTTATAAAAGAAGAAAAAATATTCAAATCTTTAGAATCCCTTAATTTTCTCTACAAAACAAATCTTTACATCAAATCTTTATCTGCTTCTCTTCCAAATCTTTTTCAAATCTGTAAATTCCAATACTAAAATCTTCAAATATCTATCAGAATATTTTCCCTTTATCTTCTCATCAACTGATGCTATCTTTATCCTGTATCCAAACAAATCTGGTGAGAATTTTTATCGATTGAATACAAAATAATTATATTTTCACTGATAGCACTCAAAATAAATTTATTGAAAATAAATAGGGAAATCATCATATTAAGAACAAATTTGAAAAAATTAATATGCAAATATGGTGTTAAAATAATATATTTTCACAAGTTATCAGAAATATAATTTCTATAAAAAGCTAAAATAAAATTAGAATGAATTGATAAAAATGGTATTTGATATTTTAATAGCAATAGAATAGTAAATTAAATTCAAATATCAATAAAACCCCCCAATTTGGGGGAACCATAAAATGGGGGGTTTTGGAGGGTTTTGAGGGATTAGTTAAAACCCCAATCTACCTTTTCTTCCCAAGAACTAAAACTCATGAATAAGGTGTAACCCTCATAAGCCTTTCCTTTCCCTCCCATTCCCTCCTAAGCCAAATTCATGAACATACCCTTAGTTTTTAAGGGATGCCCTGTTTTCTGCAGCACCTTAAGTCATTTTCTTTCATGTATTTTGAGCAATTAAAATGTTGGTTATGAGTCTTAGATTATGAACTTGCACTTGGCTAAGCTTTTGGAACTTATATATGCTAGATATGTGCTTATTTTCTTAATCTAAGCACTTGATATGTTGAACATGTTGGATTTTATTTGCTGCCCTCTTTGAGCTGTGACCTTATAGCATACTTTTGGTGTGTTTTAATGTTCCTAAAATGATGATTTGATGCTTGAGAGTCTATATAATCATGTTATCTGTTTGTTTGTCAAGTTTCTTGAATTTTAGAGTTGATTTCATAAATTAAAAGTTGCATTTCAAATCTGCCCTATTTTTGGACAGCAAGTATTCCTTTCATTTTTCTCTTATTTTAGTGCTTTATAAACTTGGTTTGATGTCTTATATCATGTATTTTTACTTGGTTTTCACTTCATTTTAGCATTTGACCATCACTTCTTTTTGGTCAAGGAAATTATTTTACTTGGTTTGTTATGATGAAATGTTTTCAAACCTTTGAACATGTTTGAATTAGCATCACTTTTGTGATAGTTTCTTTTGGGACCATTAAGACTTAATAAGACACTTAAAACTTAATGAAATGAGCAATGGCCTATGCTTTGAGTATATGCCTTTATGGACTTATGCCTATGCTATTGGACCTTGATTGGATTATATTTGAACTATTATGAGTCTTTGAGACTCACTTGGACCTATTTGAGACCATTTATGGTCATACCTATGCATTGGAGTACCTATACTTTGGACATTGGACTATGGACTTTGGAATAAGAACATTGGACCTCATTACACTCTTAATCACATTAATGAACATTATTCATAAAGATTTAAGTTAAGGTCCCATTAGAAATGTCATATGAACTAGCTAGTTCCATACTTGAAGTGGTTTTCTAAAGCATTGATTTAAGAACAAAGTTTTTCTTGAATCATAAGTATTATGTGAAAGTTGTTTTTGAGACTTTGTTTGATCTATATTTGCATCCTAAAGTTGCATGAGAATATGTCTAATATGGCTTTGAGCATGTTTGAATATGAGTATAATAATTGGCTTTGAATATGTGCTACTACATGTGTACATGTGATATGAGCTAGTAGTGAAGAATGATTTATGTTCAAAGTTTGGGAAGTTGATACTAGCATAAAAAATAATGATATTTGATTGGATGATTATGACATGGAATTATTAGAATAAGCACACGAATATGAGCATGATTCTTAATAGCTTGTGCTTTTGATGGGCTTGGAATTTCTTGATTGATGGCATTATGAATTGAGTATGATATTTATGTGCACTATATGATAAGAATGAGACGATTTGTGTGCACTATGTGAAGTGGCTGTTATGTAAAAAAAATTGAATAAATGAAACCTTGGGCCCTGCCATGCTAGCAGACAAGGACTTGGTAGTCATCCTGTGACACCTTAGGCCCCGTCTTGTAGCGGATAAGGACTTGATGATCATACAATCCTACAAAGAAATGAGATGTGATTTTGACCCTATTATGTGTACTTGATGATTGATATATGATGAACTCTATGTGTGCACAATATGCTTGATGATAAATTGATGGCAAGACTATGTGTAAATACTCTATACATGTTTTATTTTGCCTTGTGGTTGTACTATGTAAAATGGAGCTGTGAAGTGAGCATATCGACCCCGACCCCACCTCGTAGTGGACAAGTGGTACACTTACTAAAGGTAATACATTGGTCCTGTAACATCTCCATATAACGTAATAGAAAATAATAACAACAAACTTTTGTTATTCACCACCTTGCCCCTAAACTTTTTAGAAAATGACATTTAGGTCCCTATGTCAATAGAATTAGCAGAATAAGGTTTTAAACGAAATAGAATCACGTAGCGAGAACGTAGAAACCTAAACCTCGGCCGATTGCGCCATGGAGGTATCCATATGTGAAATGATATGGGATGCCCCTAGACTTACTCATAATTACGAAAATACCATTAGCCTTGAAAAACAGAAATAGAAGGCCCTAAAATTTGCAAAACGTTTAATGTACACTATTAATCGATTTACTCGATTTTATTGAGGTTGTAGAGTTAATTAAAAAGTTAATTAGAGGTTAATTAGAAGTTGATTAGAGGTTAAATTAGAGAAATTAGGACTAAGATAGAAACTTATAAAAACCTCACAAAATTCTTCAAAACCGTTTTACAGATTTAAAGGAAATCGGTAATATTACGGTATTTTAAACTGTCGGAACCGAACCAATAAAATTTTAACTCATCAACCGTAATTTAAGTGGCTGAAAACTCAGCCACTTAACTCAAGAAAGTGGCGCCACTTTGGCCACAACAAGGTAGGAAAGTTGGCTGAATTTCAGCCATAGGTGCATCAACTAATCAAAGCCCTTTGTTCTAACTACCACCCCATGTCTTTATAACACAATTCCTCTCCTTTCCCTCAGCCATTTTTGCGCCACTTCTCCCCTCAATTCAGCTCCCTTCTTCTCTTCTTCCCTCACTCAACTCAATCAAACCATCAAGCCCAAGCAAGTTTTCTTCATCCAAGTTCCAAAAGCAAGCCAAATCACTCATAGTAAGAGGTAGAGGTTTAATTCTTGTGTTAATTCTCTAATCTTGGGTGGCTGGTGGTGACTTATTTTATCAATCTTTGATGTATTAATTGAATGATTATGATGATATATGGTTGGTTTATTGGCTGTTTGTGAGGTTGAAACCGAATTGGAAGTAAGAAAGGATGAAATTAGGGAGAGCTTAGGGGCTGGGAAACCAAAAACCCTCAGCAGTCCGTACGGCGGAGTGTACGGCTTCGCCTATAGCCAATTAAATTTGATGAAACCAATTTTAAATGAAACTAAACATACAGGGCTTTCCATACATATATTATATAAGGCCATTGGATTAGTATTGAGTGAGATATGAATTTTTGAATTTTGACCTAGGTTTTTGACTTTGATTCTGGGCAGATTGGGTTGTTCAGGGTAGAACTCGACCTATACTACTTGGAATTGAGTGAAACTAACTTTGTTAGAAAGCTAACACATAGACGAATTTCCCATAAAAATTTCAGAATTAGATAAGCTCCCGTTTGTTCCCAGTTATCCAAGAAAGTTGCCCTATGTCCAAACCGGACCAAAACAGGGCAATTCAGGAAGGTCAGATTTTGGGGCTTATAACTCGAGCCCTAATAGGTCAAATGGAATGAACTTTTGGTAAATGAAATATTATCCTGTTAGATTTAATATGAGACTAATTTCGTATGATTTGAATCAGTTTTTGATTTTTAGTGGATTTTTACTTTTAAGTGTGCAATTCTGGCCATCTGCTGGGCAGGCCGGGATAAAACCTAAATAAGTTAAGTTATACTTATCAAAATTAGATGGGATTAAAGAGGTTAGAAAACAGACACATAACACTTTAACCTATCCAAAATTGAGGTCCAGAAGAGTTAAATAGAGATTATGGCAGGATTTACAAAAACCAGGTTGAATGCAAGCAGTGAGACAGAAAACCTGTTCTAATTGCAATACTTGTGCCTTGAGTTTGATGATTAAAACATGAATGAAATATGTTGCATTATGAAGGGAATGATGTGATTTCTTTGTTAAGTTGATATGCTGAACACTGGCACTATTCACGGGGAAGCGGACTCGATCCATTATGCTGCCGAATATTTGGCAGAAAGTAGTGATAGTTCTAAATGTTGGTGTGTAAATGTGGTTATGTGTAGAAAATACTAAACAAGTATTATTACTTGAGAATAAGATACAAAGCCTATGTATTTATGATTTTATGATAAAAGATATGATGATGAGTCCATATTCCGAAGGAACATGACATGGCGATCACGCTCTGATAGGGTATGACACGGCGATTATACTCCAGAATGTGGCATAAGGATCCCACCCCTGAGGAATGTGACATGGTGATCACATCCCGAGGGAGTATGACATGGCGATCATACTCTAGAACGTGGCAGGATGAATATATTTTAAGGAGTGTGACATGGTGATCACACCCCGATGGGGTATGACATGGCAATCATACTCTGGAATATGGCATGATGATTACATCCTAAGGAATGTGACATGGCGATCATACTCTGGAATGTGCATGACAAGTAAAGGAAGACCAAGAAAGAAAAGAAAATTACATATATCTGCAGAAATTCAAGTACAAGTGAAGGCAAATGCTAATTCCGAGTTTCCAGTATGTTAGTGTTATTATGTTTTTAATATGTTATAGTTATTATTCGTAATATGCTTCATGACTTTTTCATGTATTGACTCTACCAAATGACAAGTGCATGGATAAAACGAATTCTGCTTTGGACAATGTATTTTTCGAACTATAAAACTAAACAGTCTAGTTAATATGTTCACATTTTTCATAATAAACCCAAGCAGCTGGAGATAATAATGATGACACCGTACAAAATTTCGTAGTGAACCCTATTGAGAATTTAAAATTCTCACTCTTGTTTCTGTGTTATCTCCAGATAGTTCGAGAAGATCCTAAGACGGCTGAAGTTGCTGTCAAGCAAGGTCCGTCAGGTAACAGTAACAACTCCAGAGTGGGATACTATGACTTAAGCATAGTATTGTACAGAGGAGGACGTTACAGGTCCCACCTCACAATGGACTAGTGGTGTATCTGCCGATCTGACTAGGGAATGTCCTAACAATGAGAGCTCTCACAGATCTGAAATTAGTATAGAGGGCCATGCAAACTTTAGCCATTAGAAAAGATTAGTAAACAGTAGAAAGGAATTTGATAATATACTTGCCATTACTTATGAATTGTATTGATGATTATGATATTTGCATTGCTGCTTTACTGCTTATTTTTATGATTATGTACTACCATCTTGCTTGATACTAATAAATTGCTGGGAATGATAATTTATCTTATTTACTACCTGTGATTTATTATGTGCCATTTTGCTGCTAAATGTTCAAATATTTTTATTTGTGATTTGATTGATTATGTGTTATGCATATTACTGCACTCCCGCCTTAGGTAACACCCTAATAGTTCCATTCTATGCTTAAGTCATATTGTGGAATTTTTAGTTGTTACTTTTGCTCGCGGAACTAATATTACCTTTTAAAAATTACTTTTTAACGAAAATAGGGGTAAATTTTTTTTTGAACAAAACAAGTAAACCGTTTTTGAAATCGAGAGCCATGAGTGCATCGTGAACATATAATATAAACGTCGCTATCTCATTCATACAGCGCATTTAACATAAATAGTAGCAATGAAAATAACCACAATCTTAGATAAAGTTAACATTCAATCCATAGCCATTCCATAGTTATATAATAGTATTAATAGCAGAAGTCATACATAGAGAAAATAATGGGTCCGATACTTACTGTCGGCCCTACAAAGTACCCTAACAAAATACATGATAGATGGAAATACATAAGAAATCCCAATTCGCCCATACATGCCGAATGAAAATGATAACCCTCGCTATAACCAAAAAGGGGCTATCCTTATGCTCAGCTCCGCATGTAAATCAACACCTCACTCATATGGCGGGAGGTAGCCGTTCCCGAATCCTCCAGGAGAAACATAACCACATCCTCCTCCTCGACCATGGCCACGCCCACGAGGCACGACACGAGTACGAATGAACCCGCGACCACGAACTGGGGGTGGAGTGTGACGAGGGGCTGTTGAAGAAAAAGATGAATCGGATGACAGGCGAATCACGGACAGGAAGGAAGGCTCAGACGGGTCCGTCTCCATGTGGTAGCTTGGATAGGACGGTTCCAAAGGATCGGAATCCAATGAAATTGTCGGTGTCAGGCGGGTGTCGGAGTCAGAATCTCCGTCAGTGGGGTACTTCGAAGGATGGAAAGGTGGGTGAACGTCATCCATAGTGATGTCCTCAAATGGCTCATGAGGCCGGAAAAACAGACTCATCATGGATGCATGGAACTAGCGGCTATGGAACATGTAGACCCGCATCGCTGCCTGAGCAGTCATCACGGACGCATTTAGCACTGGGTCAAAGTGTCAATGCATCATTGGGAACTCAACGAAAATCACCACCATGCCTGACGTCAGCATCCTTTGAAGGCGACACAGAAACGTAGGAGTGAGAAATACTAAATTTCTTAGTAGGATCGCGACTAGACAAACACAGTGTCATCGTTATCGTCCCAGCCACTTCGGGTTTAATATAAAAACAGTGGATAGATATCAATTCAATTTTAATAGTTTCAAAAAACGTAAATCTTGAAGTGGGTTACTTTTAACTTTATCATCATATCCATAGTATACATAGGCATACATGCTAATATACATAATAAATATTTATAATGCACATAAGGAATATAATAACATGCATGACTATGCAACTCATCAACTTGACCATGGTCCTACTTTGACTTTCGTTTTTAGCACGTGCTTAACATTTTTTTACTTTTTCTTTGAAATAGACTGCTTTTGGACATGAGCTCATTCTATGACCATTGTCACGCAGTACTAACCAAATCAGACTAAGCCGATATTGGTTACCTCTAAGTTGGAGGGTCCTCCATGTCACTTTTGCCTCCCTCATAGAGGTTCCTTGAGTCTTTATGGATTGCCATCTCTCACTTCCCTTACCGAAGTGATTGAAGGGTCATGTCCCATTAATTCTTTGCTTATCATTATACTTTACATGCATAGTTCCTCTTTGATTAGACACATGCAAGTATATGACTAAGTCCATAATTTTGACGGAAATTCGGCAGCATAACGGCTAAACCGGAGCTTCGCCAAAATGTCAATCACAACTTTCAACCAGTAGTCCATCACAATCATATCATTCAATCATGAGACAAAGCTCCATCAAACTTGTCATTCATCATATCGAATGGTATCATACATTCATACCCTAGAGGGGTTCATAATTGCGTTATTCTTTGTGAAGAATCTTATGGATAATCATATGATTTCTCATGGTTACCCATGAAAGAATCATATAGTTAAGATATGTGTATGTGGTTTTTTAGTTGCTTAGTTCTCCTATGAAATTATTCTTTACTTAAGTACATATTTTATGGAATACTTGTTCAAATTAATTAAGTTCAGTGATTGTTTCCTTTCCTTGCGATAGTGCACTTAGTGATTCCTAGGTTCATGGTATGCTCAGAGGCCCTAATCATACTTCTGTTCCCAAGGAGTTCGAGATCCCTCTAATCCTTGGGTCATGACAGTGCATAACCACATCATGAACCCAACAACACAATGTTCACTAAACATCAAGGGTGATTTTTAACTTAACTAAGTTACAAAGTTTCAAGCTTTTATTATTGACATATCAAGGTTATACCTTAAACATTATTAAAGTTATCATTCTTATAAAGTAGTCATAAAGTTTTATTCTTTATGAAAGTAAGTACCTCTAAAATTAAGCTCTTGTCTTAAAGATTAGATCTTTATGTAATAATGATACAAGTTACTAGCTTTTAACTAAAAAATCTTATTCTTTATGAAAGTTGACTCATTTAATTATTCTAAGACCATTAAGGTCTCAACTTTATGACTTAAAGTTGTCTCTACATTAAAAAGATTCCTACTTTATCAACTAATGATATGAAACATTAACTTTAAGGTTAAAAGTCTTGATCTTTATAAAAGTTAACACCTTTTGGCATTGTTTTGGTTCAAGATCTAAACTTTATGAATTAAATGTTGAAAAACAACACTTTTATGACTTAAATGTCTCATTCTTGATTAAAGTTTGAAACTTTATGAAAGGTCTTTTCTTTAAGGTTTGATTTCTAAGACACAAAGTGACAAGATATCATTTTTCTAACTCAAAAAAGCTTATTATACCAAAAAGCTTATAACTTTACATGTATTCTTGCCTTCAAAATACAACAAAATGAAACTTCATGGAAGCTTAAAAGTTGCGCCACTTTTAAGGAGTCAAAAAGCAAACTCTTTAAAGTTTTAAGCTTTTAGAATGTTCATAGCCTTATCAAATCATGAAAAACATAAAAAGGTAAGGCTTTTCCAATCATCAACTCATCATAAGAAAAGGAACAACTTTAAACAAGATACCATCAAGAACACTCAATAATAAGAACATATTTTCCAAAAGTAGAAACATTAAGAACACTTGAAGAACATCAAGAACATATTTTTCCAAAAGTAGAAACATCAAGAATACTTGAAAAACAACAAGAACATATTTTGCCAAAAAGGGAAACTCAAGAACACTTGAAGAACAACAAGAACATATTTTTCCAAAAGAAGAAACATCAAGAACACTCGAAGAACAACAAGAATATATTTTGCCAAAAATGGAAACTTTTGCTCTTGAAGAGCATGAAGGATTTTCTCAAGTTTTCACTTAGAGATTTTGGTCATGAAAGAACCAAGCTCCAAGCTTTCTTGAGCAAACAAAAGGAAAAAGATAAAGATCACTACCTTTCTTAGAAATGGTGAAGATGATGATGGTGTTCCCTTCCTTGTAGATGGTGGCGGTTTGGCATAGTGGAAGGAGAAGCTCTTGAGATCTTGTGAAAATGGAGGTTGTAGTGTTTAGATCTTGTCTCCAAGGACCTAAAGATGAGGTCCTTGAAGGGCTAAGTGAGTGGTTTTGGTGGTGGTGGTGGAGAAAGGAAGAAGAAGAAGATGAAGAAGATGAAGAAGTGTTTAGAAAGAAGTTAGAGGATTTGATTTCAAGAGAGAGAATGAGATGAGTGAAAATGAAAATGGATGAGGGAGGAAAAGAGAGAAAGTGGTGTCTAACATAAAGAGAAGGAGGGAGATGTTTGTGTTATTTTGTGTTAATTAAGGTTTAAGGGGACAAATTGGATGATGGAGGAACAAAGCATGTTTGGATGATGGGGGAACAAAGCATGTACTAAGTCTTACATAAAGCACTCTTATCTAATGTTTTATGCTTTAATGACATCACTTTTTACTTTATTATTTAGTTGACTAAATTTGAATTTAATCATGTGATTAAGTGCTCATACAACTTAATTAAGATGATCAAGCAAGGATTAGTTATTAACACACAAGAATATGATTAACAAAAATTAATCCTGCGATCAAGTTTAATTAACCTTAATTAAATTCGATTAAGCTAATTAAGGGTGATTAGTGCTTAATTAAGCTATAAAGGCTCTGACTCGCTTAATTAGAGATTATCTAATCTCGATTAAGCATTCTTTTGACTTTTCTCATCCGAGTTAACCCCTTAATTAAGCCTTAATTTCATAATTTGTCATTAAGTGCCTAATTACTCAGGGTTACTGAAGTAATTTAGCACAACATGAAATTGAGAATGTTACACCTTATTCTTAGCATTTTTTTGGATAAAGCAAGACTTCCCTGGAAACATCACCCTACTAAGAGCTTTCTCTCACTTGTTTTCTTTGGTGTTTCTAGATGGCATAGATCACGGTGACCATTGAGATGGATGTGGCCTTAGAATACAAATTTGTTAGTCACAAAGTTAATTTAGTTATTTTAGATCGCATTCTTACTATTACCATTCCTGATGACTAGTAGTATAGGGCGCTACCTTTTTTGTATTTTGCCTATGTATTTTGTATTGGTACTTATGTAATCCTTATGAGACTTTAGTAATTATGATGCATGTTTTAGTATATGATGGTTGCCTAAGCTATAGGATATACTAATTAGTATGCACTAGTATTTATTTTCTATCACGCGAAATTAATAACTAAAGAATGGAATTAGTATTAGCAATTGACCAAAAAAATTTACCCTGAAAAAGTTAAGGTAAATAGTAATATTCTACTAGTTAATTTTTTTCAGAAGTAAAATAAATGGTAAGATAATAGTTAGCTAGTAGGGTTTTACAAAATGGACAACCTCTAAGTGCAACATGGTATGCTTTTTACTGATCCCATGCCTTCTCCTCATCCATTGCCGCCTGATGAATTGG
Organism: Pterocarpus macrocarpus; assembly: GCA_031439585.1. NCBI lineage: Eukaryota > Viridiplantae > Streptophyta > Magnoliopsida > Fabales > Fabaceae > Pterocarpus > Pterocarpus macrocarpus. Next base: position 7,299,451 of record CM062516.1, on the reverse strand, counting down.
ATTTTTATATACTTTTTTCCCTCATATTTAGTTCATTAATCCTCTTTTGTACTTAATTGGATTAATTTAGATCATTTTCTATTGATTGGATTTTGGTTGGGTCTTCGTTTAATTTTTCCGGCATTATGATCTTTCTGAACTTGTTTTCGTTTTTGGGCCATAACTTGAGTTATAGATCTCATTTGGTTATGATTCATGATTTGTAAGAAAGCTGAGAGACGGGCTACAACTTGTATGAAGAAGTTAGAGGCAAGTTCAGAGGTCTTGGAGCTAGAATTAGGCTTGGAAGTAGAGTCTTGACTGCAGCCGCAGTTCCTAAGTAGTATGCAATTTAAAGGCCATATCTCGATCCACAAAAGCTGAATTGAGCCCGTTCCAGTGGCATTTGAAAGCTAACATCCATGGCTCTAACTCTTTATTTAGACAAAAAATCCAAATGGATGCATCTTCTCTACCAAAATTGAGGAAGAACGTTACTAACTAACCAAGGAACTTAATTGAGTGTTTTTAGTGTAACTTTCTCTCCAAAATTCAAAATTATGCAAATAAGGTGTCCAGATTCATCAGAGAGACAAGGAATTAATGTAATTAAACATTATTGATTTAGTTTTTTTTTTTTGACATTTTGATTATGAAGGTCGAGTTTAATGTGAGGCTAGAACCTTCTAACAATTGAACATATTTTTGAAGAGATTTTTTTTTTCGATTTTCTTTCTTTCTTTTCTCTACCTTGTTCTTCCTTGTTTATCTTATATTCATCTTTGAATTTGCTATCACCTCCATCTGTGGAGAAGTAAATTAATATCTGATCCAAGGATTCAAAGAAGCATTGGCTATCTGGAGGATTAGGTGCTTTCCAAGTTCACAAATCCAATTGGTTTTCTACTCCATTTCTTTCTTTGTTCTTGATCTAATTTCGGGTTTGAAGGTGTTCAAGTCGGAATTGCGATTGATTATCTGATTGCTTGCATGTTATTCAGTTGATTAATATTGTAATGCAATTACTTGATGAGTAGAATCAGAATTTAGGTTTGAGTCTGAGATTAACTTGCATCAGTGCTTGAAATTAACACGAATTAGTTAGGTTCTAGAGTTTAATCATTTATGTGTTAATTGAATGCTTGAAGGTTTTCACATGTAATGTTACATTCGAATTGAGGTTTCATTCGAATTCAATGTTAATCACTAATTTGACTTTGTGAATTATTTTTAGAATCCAGTGTTAAAGTAGCTACTGTTTTTCTTGATTCTTGGATTGGAATTTCAAATTCTGTTCAATTTCATTTCAATTTCTATTATTTTGTTTTTAATCTTATAAAACAAAGCCCGTAAATTTTTTGATCACCTAGCATTAACATTTTTGGGAAAGGATTTGAGTTGTACACATTACACTACACTATAGTTTTGTTGTTCAGTTTATAATTTGATCGAGATACAACACTCGAGTCAAATTTTGGCATTGTTGCTGGGGATGATTTATGCTATTTGGTCATGTAAATATGTGTGAATATTATTGCTAATTTTGTTTTGGTGTGTCTTTGCTTAGATTATAAGTTTTAGTTGATAATTAATGCATTAGTAGTTGAATTTTACAATGACCACTAACTCTTTTTAGTTTGATTTGACTTAATCCTAAAGGAAAATCATATTCTAGAAAAGAATGAATTCTTAAAGGAATTGAGCCCCGCCTATTTTTGCCAAATTCCTTCATTTAGATAGAGTTTTTGATGTTTTTAAATTTTTTTGGGATGTCGCATGTATTTTTACAAAAGATTTTGTGCTCTAATTGATCTAATTTTTGGTAGGTTGAAGGAAAATGACCTTTTGATCAAGACTTTCAACTTTGCATCTGGAAGCCAGATTCCTTCATTTAGACCATTTTTTTTATTTTTAAAGATTTTACTTAGCATTTTTGGACTCCTTAAGGGTCAAATGTTTGAATTGTGGTAGTTCCATATTTTTTAAAAATCATTTGGTAGTGTTTTTAAATTTTTATTATTATTTTTTACCATTTTTACAATTTTTAGTGTTTTATGTTACATAGTGACATATGAGGTGATGGTGTTCTATATGCTGTCCTTTAGTGCATGACTAGGTCAAACCTGCATCGCAATTTGGTTGAATTTGATCTTGAAATAGAGAGGACTCTTAGATTAATTAGAACAGCTAGGAGGAGGTTGTTTGACACTAGTTTTGTTGAGGATAATTCTACTAACAATTCTATTTTGAATTCACCTATTTCTGTTTCTAATCCTAACTTTGCTAATAGTTCTATTTTTGTAGAAAATATGGCTAATAGGACTTTGAAGTAGCTTACAACACCTAATGTGAACTACCAAGCTCTAGCCATTCAATAGCTGGATTTGGATGTAGACTTTGAGCTAAAATCTGGTCTGATACATTTGTTGCCAAAGTTCCATGGCCTAGCTAGAAAAGATCTTCACAAGCATCTCAAGGAATTCCATGTGGTGTGCTCAACATGAAGCCACATGCAGTAGATGAAGATTATATCAAGCTGAGAGCATTTCCTTTCTTATTGGATGGATTTGCCAAGAATTGGTTATACTACCTATATCCTAGTTCTATAATTTCTTGGCAAAACATAAAGAGGCTATTTCTGGAGAAATTCTTCCTTGCCTCAAGAGCTGCATCCATAAGGAAAGAAATTTCTGGGATAAGGCAGATTAGTGGTGAGACACTGAATGAGTATTGGGAAAGATTCAAGAAGCTGTGTGCTAGTGGTCTGCACCACCAAATCAATGACCAATTTCTGATCTAGTACTTTTATGAAGGCTTCTTGCCAATGGACAGAAGTATGATCGATGCTGCTTCTGGAGGTGCTTTGGTAGATAAAACACCTGCTGCAGCCCGAGACTTGATTGCTAATATGGCTGCCAATGCACAAAAATTTAGCACTTGAGCTATTGTGTTAACAAGAGGAGTTAATGAAGTGCAGACCTATGATGCAAACCAGCAGAGAATGGAGAACAAAATTGAAGAGTTAACATCACTAGTTAGATAATTAGCCCTTTGTCAGAAGCAGCAGCAGCAGCCATAACAAGTTATGCCACCAGTAGCTAACATTTGTCGAATTTGTTCCTTACCAAGCCACACCATACACCAGTGTCCAGAATTGCAAGAGAGTAATGAGATAATTGTTGGAATTTTTCCTGGCAGACCTTACCAATAGCCGCAAAATTACAATTCATTCTCCAACACATACAACCCTAGCTGGAAAGATAACTCGAACTTGAGATATGATAATCCTGGCCAATTTCAACAACAACAACCTCACCAACAATTCAGGCAAAATTCTGCAAGACCAAGCATTGGACAATATCAACAACCAGTGAAGCATGATAAGCCACAAACGAACAATGCAGAACCAAGCTTGCCAGAATTGGTTAAGCAGATGGCAACTAGTAGTGTTCAATTCCAATAGATGATAGAAGCTAGTATACAAAATCTGCAAACACAGATTGGTCAACTGGCCACAATAGTGAGTGAGCTGAAATCTCAAGGTTCTGGCCACTTACCTTCTCAAACTGTGAGTAATCCCAGAAGCAATGTGAGTGCCATCACCTAGAGAAATGGAAACGAGTTGCAAGCCTCAACCCAAGCAAAAAAAGAAAAACCAGATTCTGTAAAAAATTCAGATCCTGCAAAATCAGTCATAATTGATACAGAGGAATCCAAGACTAGCAGCAAGAAATCTAAACCAAGCATTCCACTGCCCTTCCCTAATAGAGTGACACAAAATAAGAAGATAGCTGAGGCAAAATTGTACAGAGAGATTATGGAGACTTTTAGGAAAGTGGAGGTCAATATTCCATTACTAGAACCAATCAACCAAATTCCAAAATATGTCAAGCTACTCAAAGACTTGTGCACTCATAGAAGGAGGCTGAAGGGAAACGAGAATATGAGCATGGGCAGATATGTTTCTACAATAATTCAACCAAGCATTCCTCCTAAGTGCAAAGATCATGGCACTTTCACCATTCCATGCATCATTGGAAGCAAGCAGTGTAGTCAAGCAATGCTGGACCTTGGAGCTTCAATCAATGTGATGCCAAAATCTGTATACCAGTCCTTGCACATCGGGGAGCTCAAGCCAACGGGAGTGGTGATTCAACTTGCCAACTGAAGCACAACTCACCATGAAGAAGTCTTAGAAGATGTGTTGGTAAGGGTAAATGAGCTAATTTTTCCTCCTAATTTTTATGTGTTAAACATGGAGGATGATGTGCATGCTAGTCAACCTACATTGATCTTAGGTAGGCCATTTTTGAAAACTACTAAGACTAAGATTAATATACATTCTGGTACTTTATCCATAGAGTTTGGAGATAGTAAGGTGCATTTTAATTTGTTTCATGCCATAAGATATCCACCAAAAGAATATTTTATTTTTCATTTAGATATCATTGATTCATTGGTTGATGATATGCATGCAAACTTGCTGGCTAAATTTCCTAAAATTATAGGCATTAAAGATGAGTTCAAGTGTTCCAGTTGTGATAGAATTGATGATTTATGTGTTGTTTGTGCTGAGATTGTTGCGTGCTTACATGGTTCCAATTTAAATGCTAAAGATTCTATTTCTATAAATTCTGTTGCAGTTAAGACTGATTCTGTTGCTAAAATTTTAAATTATGCAAGTTCTACTTCTAAGCTTTTATTTCTATTAATCTTTCTTATGTGATTACTAATTTTGCGATTTTTGATGTAGTTTCAGGTGCAGTTTCTAATGAAGTTTATGCAACTTCGAATTCTACAATTTTAGATTCTGTAATTTTAGATTCTACTTCTTCAGTTTTGAATTTTGCACATCATTCTACTTCTACTGATTTTGTTTCCATAGGATATGATGATGCTGTTGTGTAGAATCTCTCACAAATTGTAGGTGCCAAAGCGAAACCAGCAGAGGCAGTACCAAGATTAGCACCTTCCATGATAAAGCCACTAACCTTGGAGCTGAAACAGTTGCCAAAAAATCTAAAGTATGCATTCTTGGCACCAAGTGAGAAGCTACCAGTCATCTTAGCCAAGGATTTACAACCAGAACAAGAAGAGAAGTTGCTAAATATCCTGAGGTAGAACATGAAGGCTATAGGTTGGACACTTGAAAATATTCCTGGAAATAGCCCTTACACATGCATGCACAAAATACAGTTGGAGGAGGGGGTGAAACTAGTGAGGCAACCTTAGAAGAGGCTAAACTCTCTTATTTTCGATGTGGTGAAGAAAGAAGTCAGCTAGCTGCTGGGATCATTTATCTGATTTTAGATAGCAAGTGGGTCAACCCGATGCAAGTAGTACCTAAGAAGACTAGCATTACAGTCGTGAAGAACTCCATGGATGAGTTAGTGCCAGCAAGAGTACAAAAAGTTGGAGAGTTTGCATAGACTACATGAAGCTGAACCAGGCCACCAAGAAGGATCATTTTCCATTTCCTTTCATTGATCAGATACCGGAGAGGTTGGCACGTTAGTCACATTACTGCTTCCTTAATGGGTTTTCTTGCTATTTCTAGATCCACATTGTACCAGAAGACCAGGAGAAGACCATATTTACATGTCCATTCAGCACTTTTGCATATTGGAGAATGCCCTTCGATCTATGCAATGGCCTAAGTACATCTCAAAGATGTATATATGGTGAGTATCTTTTCTGATTTTCTAGAAAATTGTATGGAAGTCTTTATGGATGTCTATGATTCCTCATTTGATGCATGCTTGGATAGCCTTGCTACGGTATTAGGTAGATGTATTGAGGCACACCTTATATTGAATTTTGAAAAATGTCATTTTATGGTTAGGCAAGGTGTAGTCTTAGGACATGTTATAGTGAAGGTATTGTTGTTGATAGGTCCAAGATTTATGTTATTGCTTCTTTACCTTTACCCGCATGCGGGAAGTGCATTTCTTTCTTGGACATGCAGGTTTCTACAGGCGATTCATCCAGGACTTTAACAAGATTGCTCTTCCACTATCCAAGCTGCTATAGAAAGATGTAAACTTCTAGTTTGATGATGATTGTAGGAGAGCTCTTGACCAGTTGAAGCGACACTTGATTTCTACCCCCGTTCTTTAGCCACCAAACTAGGAATACCCGTTCGAGCTTATGTGTAATGCATCAAACCTTACAATTGGTGCTATCCTTTCCTAGAAGGTTGGGAAGATCCCTCATGTCATAGCACATGCTTCCCGGACCATACACTCTGCACAGGGTAACTACACCACCACTGAAAAGGAGCTTCTGGCCATTATTTTTGCTTTAGATAAATTTCGTGCTTATTTGTTAGGAACTAAAGTGACTATTTTTTCTGATCATGCAACATGGAAGTTCCTATTGAAAAGCCTAGATGCGAAGCCCAAACTCATCAGGTGGATGTTGCTGTTATAAGAGTTTGACATTGAGATCAGGGACAAGAGCAAAGCTGAGAACCTGGTAGCAGACCACCTGAGTCAGAATCCACAGACCCTAAAGCCTCTCCCCATCAGTGACACTTTCCTAGATGAGCATCTTTTGGAGTTGCGAGGTAAGGACCCATGCTATGCTGATTTAGTTAACTATCTAGTTACTTTTGAGTTGCCTGCTTATTTTAAAAAGCATCAGATAGATAAACTTAGGAGTAAGGCTAAGTATTATGTCTGGGATGATCCTTATTTGTGGCGCATATGTAATGACCAAGTTATTAGGTGCTGTGTACATGAGTTTGAGATTCCTTCTATTTTTGTATTTCTGTCACACACTTGCTTGTGGTGGCCACTTTGGCCCATAGCGCACTGCTACAAAATGTTAGATTCCAGATTTTACTAGCCCACATTGTTTCGCGGTTCTTACACCTATTGTAAGAATTGTGAACAATGTCAGAAGACAAATACCATTTCCCGCAGGAATGAGATGCCTTAGCAATCCTTATTATTTTGTGAGATATTTAATGTTTAGAGTATTGACTTTATAGGTCCACTTCTTATCTTATTTGGTTTTGTTTATATTCTGCTTGCTGTTGATTATGTCTCCAAATGGGTGAAGGCTAAGGCCACTCAAACTGATGATTCTTATGTTGTCATAGATTTTGTCAGATCACAGATATTTTGCAAGTTTGGAGTGCTCAGGGTTATTATCAATGATCAGGATAGCCACTTCTGTAACAGGAACATGGCAGCCCTACTGAAGAAATATGGTGTCACGCATAAGGTCTTAATCCCATACCATCCACAAACTAATGGACAAGCAAAAGTGTCTAATACGGAGTTGAAGCAAATCTTTGAGAAAGCAACCCAGCCTAACACGAAGGATTGGAGCAAGAGGCTGAAGGATGCATTATGGGCCTATTGCACTACCTACAAGACTTCTTTGGGGATGTCCCCTTATAGGATTATCTTTGGTAAGACATGCCACCTCTTGGTAGAGATTGAGCACAGGGCTTACTGGGCAGTTAAGAATTACAACTTTGGTTTAAGTCAGTCTAGACTACATAAGAAGTTCCAGCTTCAGGAGCTAGAAGAAATCCAATTGGAGGCCTATGAGAACTCCCGCATATACAAAGAGAAGACCAAACTCATACATGATAAGATGTTACTACAAAAGGAGTTATCCATTGGCCAAAAAGTGCTTCTCTACAATTCTCACCTCGAGCTCTTTTCTGGTATGTTTCTTTCTAGGTGGCTAAGTCCTTATATTGTAACTAAGATTTTCCCATATGGTGTTATGCAGATTCTGGAGCCTAGGATAGATAAAGCTTTTATGGTGAATGGCCACTGCTTGAAGCCCTTTCATGATGACATACCCTTAGAGACCATTTAGGAGATTCACTTGCTGACAGCCGCCTACACTTGATAGAGGAGTCTCTCTTTTCCTTTTCTTACCTCATTTTGCTTGCCTTGCATATCTATTGTTGCATTACATTGAGGGCAACATAGAGTTAAAGTATGGGGGGGTGGTTTAGTCATAGGTCGTTTGTTATATGTTTGGTAGTTAGTCTTGCATTAAAGATTTGTTTTCGTGGTTACTTTTACTTTATTTTGTTGTTTTGTTCTCCATTGTTGAATCGGAAGTTATTGAGTTAAGTCATTAATCAATAAGGAAGATAGGGTTCCAACATGATTTTACTTTTTCTCTTTCTCGTCTTGATATGTGTAGGTTTGGTGATTGATCTTGATTTACTATAATTGAGTATATTGGACTTAACCTTTGTGAGCTTTTGAGCTATATTTGGATGATTGAATTTCATGCCATTGTTTTCTTTCTTATGCGATTTCCCTTTTAGATTTTGTCATTCTAGAACTTGCTTTGATTCCTCTTTGAGGATATATTTTTCATATGCATTTATAAACATGATAAATGCATTTCTTTCATTTTAACCACTTGGCCATACAGCCTGATTCTCCCTTGTTTAGCCCCTTTGAGTCTTGTTGACCTTTTTGGATTTCTAGCACACTACAAACCTTTAGTGGAAAACCGTGTTATACCCAACCTTAAGGAGTAGGGAGTATATTGGTTTCATCATTATGTTGCTTGGGATCAAGTATGGGGGTTTGCAAGAATGCAAAGAAAATGATATATATATATATATATAAAGAGAAAGAAAATAATATGGGGTTTTGCTAAAGGGAAAATAGGGGTCAAAGAGAGTTAAGTGTGTTATGACATGACTTAGGGAAATCATCACATTTGTGAACTTGACTTGTCTAATGACTAATGTTATTTCTATTCTCTTAGGTTTTACTTTGTCATATCCTCATATTTCCCTACCTTTACCTTGGCCCCATTATAACCTTGAATAAAGTCCTCTTGATTTGTGTTTGCATGTGATTGTAAGTAGTAGAGAAGTAGAAGATTATAAAGTGCATTATCTATTGAGGTAACTTGAGTGAAACACTTTAACCTACACACTTGAGAGTTGAGAGCTTCATACACAAAAGTGTTGAGAGCTTCATACACCATCTTGTGAGGTCTTTCATACTTGGTCTATGCATTTTTGAGTAATATTTCTTAGCTTGCACTTTTAATACGTAGGGAGTTGAATAACTTGATTGTTAGGAAACTCTTCATGCCTTGTATCTTCCTATATTCCTAAGCTTAGCACTTTTGATGATTCATTGGAGAATAAGTTTATTCATTTTTCCATGATTTTTAGATTGTGAGTTTAACTGTTGGTGTTTTCTTTTGGTTAGCCTTTAACTGAGTCTTGCATGAGGACATGCAAAGTTAAGTATGGGGGAATTTGATGAATTGGATTTTTATATTACTTATTTTCTCTCATATTTAGTTTATTAATCCTCTTTTGTAGTTAATTGGATTAATTTGGATCATTTTCTATTGATTGGATTTTGGTTGGGTCTTAGTTTTATTTTTCTAGCATTATGAATATTCTTATCCAGAGGTCAAAGGCAAATTCGGAGCTCTTGGAGATGGAATTGGGCCTGGAAGTAGAGTCTCAGCTGCAGCTGTAGTTTATGAGCAGCATGCATTTTAGAGGTCATATCTCAATCCACAAAAGCCCAATTGAGTCCATTTCAGTGGCATTTGAAAACTAACATCCAGTCTAAGCGAATGCATTTTCTCTGCCAAAATCGAGGAAGAACATTACTGACTAACTATAACATTCGCTAGAATTTTCTTATCATTTTTTGTCCAATTGTTCGGTTTTTATCGAATAATTAAGATTAATTAAAATTCGACTAAATATTTATTTAGGATCAATTGATTAGCAATTAATTGAGTTTAGATATGAGGGAATTAGGTTAGAAGTATAGAAGATTTCATAAGAATTTTCTCGAAACCGATTTACTGATTTAAAGAAAATCGGTAAGATTACGGTATTTTAAACTGTCGGAACTGAACCAATAGAATTTTCAACTCATTAACCCTACCTTAAGTGGTTGAGAACTTAACCACTTAACCCATGAAAGTGGCGCCACTTTGGCCACAAAAACAAGGAAAGTTGGCTGAAATTCAGCTTTGTATTTTGAACCAATCACAACCCTTCATTTCAACTACCTCATCAACACATCTATAACACATATTCCTTTCTCTCCTTCAGCCCTATTTCTACGCTGCCTTTCTCCCTCACTTCAGCTCCTTTCTTCTCTTCTCCACTCACCTAACTCCATCAAACCATCAAGCTCAACCAAGTTTTACTCATCCAAACTCCAAAATCAAGCCAAATCACACATAACAAGAGGTAGAGGTTTAATTCTTGTCTTGATTTTCTGATTGTGGGTGGCTGGTGGTGGTTTATTTTCTCAATTCTTGATGTGATGATTGAGGGAATATGATGATATTCGGCTGGTTTGTTAGCTGTTTGTGATGTTGAAATCGAATAGGAAGCAAGAAAGGATGAAAATAGGAAGAGCTGAGGGGCTGAAGAACCAAAAACCCTCGGCAGTCCGTATAGCGGAGTGTACGGCTCCTCCTACCGCAGTTTAAATTTGATGAAAATATTTTTAAATGAAACTAGACATTCAGGGCTTTCCATACATTATCATATAAGGCCATTGGATTAGTATTGAGTGAGATATGAATTTTGGAAGTTCAACCTAGGTTTTTGATGTTGATTATGGGCAGACTGGGTTGTTCAGGGCAAAACTCGCCCTATATTACTTGGAATTGAATGAAATGAACTTTGTTAGATATCTTACACATAGAAGAATATCCCATAAAAATTTTAGAGTTAGATAAGGTCCCGTTTGTTCCCAGTAGCTCGAGAAAGTTGCCCTATGTCCAAACCAGGCCAAAACAGGGTAGTTCACGAAGATCCAATTTCGGGGCTTATAACTCGAGCTCTACTAAAGCAAATGGAATGAAATTTTTTGCATATGAAAGGTTGTCTTGTTAGCTTTAATATGAGACCAATTTCCTATGATTTAAATCAGTTTTCAATTTTTAGTGGATTTTTACTTTTAAGGGTGTAATTCTAGCCAGCTGCAGGGCAAGCCGGGATAAAACCTAAATAACTTGAGTTATATTTATCAAAATTAGATGGGACTAAAGAGGTTAGAAAATAGACACATAACACTTTAACATATCCAAAATTCAAGTCCAAATGAGTTAAATAGAAATTTTGGCTTAAGTTACAAAAACTGGGTTGAATGATTATGCTAAGGCAATAACCCTGTCTTAATGTGACTAATGTTCCTATGAGTTTAATGTTGAATTATGAATGGTATGCTATGATTTCTTTGATAAGTTGGTGTACCGAGTACTGGCACTATTCATGGGAAGCAGATACGTTCCGTTATGCCGCAGAAATTTCGGTAAAACCTATGTATGAGTCATAAGATACATGTGCATTTTCAATAAAGTCATTAAGATTACGTTATGATGAGCATAATGGCTATGTTATGATGAAAGTTCCATAATACTTGGGCCAGCCCCAGAATAAAGTTAAGAGGAATAGATCGGTGGGGAGGTCGGGGAAAGTAAACCCGGCATTCCTGTATAGGAACGAGCTCGATCCTGAAAAGCAGACTATTACACAGGAGACTAAAATGGCCAAGAACTCCTAGGGGACCAAGTAATGGAAAAGTTTATGAAGAAAGGTTCAAGAATAAGTTTTGCATGATTACATTAAATGCATGATTACATTGAACAATCATTACAAGTTGTTTACAGTTTGTCTGTTATATATGCATATATACAACTAGTGATATATTTTCTATCTTTATTCTTTTCTGTGGTACTTTTTATTAAATTTTGTTACATTCTATAATGCTTATATCAAAGAAAAAGAAAATATAATATAATGAATACTACTATAGACGGAATGCTAATACGGTAACGCAACCTATCCAATTTCATGTTATGACTTAAGCATAACATTAAGTTGGTAGGGTGTTACATTAACCACGGAACTTAATTGAGTGTTTTTAATGTAACTTTCTCTCCAAAATTCAAAATTATGCAAATAAGGTGTCCAGATTCATCTGAGAGACAGGGGATTAATGTAATTAAATGTTATTGATTGATTTTTTTTTTTATGTTTTGATTGTGAAGGCCGGGTTTAATGTGAGGCCAGAACCTTCTAACAATTGAATAGATTTTGGAATAGAGATTTTTTTCGGTTTTCTTTCTTTCTTTTCTCTGCCTTGTTCTTCCTTCTTTCTCTCATCTTCGTCTCTGAATCTGCTGTCACCATCTATGGAGGAATAAATTAATATCTGATCTAAGGATTAAAAGAAGCATTGGCTATCTGGAGGATTGGTGCTTCCAAATTTCACAAATCCAATCAGTTTTCTACTCCTTTTCTTTCTTTGTTCTTGATCCAATTTTGGGTTTGTAGGTGTTCAACTCGAAATTGCCGTTGATTATCTGATTGCTTGCATGTTATTTGGTTGATTAATATTGTAATGCAATTACTTGATGAGTAGAATTAGAATTCAGGTTTGAGTCTAAGATTAACTCGAATTATTTTTAGAATCCGGTGATAGAGTAGCTACTGTTTCTCTTGATTATTGGATTGGAATTTCAAATTCTATTCAATTTCATTTCAATTTTTGTTATTTCCTTTTTAATCTTATAAAACAAAATGCCTAAATTTTGTGATCACCTAGCATCACATCTTTAGGAAATGATCCAAGTTGCACACTTTACACTATAGTTTTGTTATTTGGTTTATAATTTGATTGAGAAATGGCACTTGAGTCACTGCTGCTCCCTCTGTTTCTCCTCTGCAGCCTGGTGGAGCAACCAGAGGTCTCCTGTCATAGCCTCTGGTCTAAAATTAAAGTTGCCATGTGTTAAGTGAGCGAGGGGGAATAAGAATGATGCTGGTCGGATCAAGAAAGGAGAGGTTTATCTCATTGTATTTTGCAAAAGTCTTTCTCAAGATGATCAAGGAGCTTAGTTTAATTGTTGGCTTATAAACACCAAGGTAGGAACTAGCTATGCTATTTCTATATGTATGTAAATAGGACAAACCACCCTCATGGATATCCTAGCTTATACATAGCAAGCTAGAAACTAGCTATGCTATTTCTATATAAGGTTTTTGCTTTAGTTGTGTTTTATTACTTTTTAACTTTTGGCAAAAATACTTGACTACAATGTTATGGGATTTTGTGAGCCTCTATGAAAGCGTTTGCAATTTTCTTTTGGGAGAAAAGAATAAGCAATTTTTCTTTTCAATAAGCAATATATTAAGTGAAAAAGTGGTTCCAAGACATTGATTATTGTTGCTATTGTTGTTAGACATGTTTTATTTTTTGGGCTTACATTACTGGCTCTCCACATTTAAGTGAAATTAGTTGTATGAAAGCAATTATCTCTCATTTCTTCAATTTGTCCTATTATCTCTTGCTATCCCACCACTTCTCTATCCCTTTACCACCACCACCTTGCTCACTACTATCGCTACCTCCTGTCGCCTCTTAGTTGTCACTCTCGCACCCTCTAAGTAAGATGCTAAAGACCTTTATTGCTAAATATTGGTTATTCTTGCTTCTTGCTTCTTTTAATATGCATTATCACATGAAAGATTTTTTAATTAAAGAAATAATAAATAACTTGAAAACTAAGCTCTTATTATTCCATGATATAAAATAATACTTCTCTTTTTTAGATTTTACAAATAAGTTTATTACCTTTGTATTTATAGTGCTATAGCAATATTCTATATTGATTATTAATTTCTTTTGTCATTATTTCAATTTTATTAATTGATATGTTAATTCTATTATATGACTTATTATTTGTCAACTTTATTATTTTTGGAATTTATAGATAAAGTTATGTTTTTACAAGATTCATATGATAACAGTAGAAGTTTTTATGACTCTTGCTTTTATCCTAATTAGTTTGCTCATGATACATTTTTAGTCTGTTGTATTACCCATAAACTCTAGTTTTTAAAAGTGTTTACAGCTTTCATCTTCTAGAGATACCGTGCTAGAATTGCTCACTTTTTGCTCACCATGATGATTAACATAAAAATTGTGATTGTAATTTGAAGTTTTTTATTTTCTACTTAAAGTTTTTTATTGAAACTTCTAGAAATATTAGTTGATCTAAAATATTTCAGGCTTTCAACTTGATGATTTAAATATTTAATAAAGTTGACTCACTTTGAAAATATTTTCAGCCATCATTATGACATAGGAAAACCTCCTTCAATCATTTTAATTTGTGTAATTAAAAGTCTGAAGTCTCTCATATTAAAACCTTTCTTCTACTCCATACATAATTTCATTACCTTTCTTCTACTCCATACACAATTTCATTACTTTTCATCCCGGAACTATTCAATACCACATTTAATTCCGAAGTTGTTATAAAATGGCTATGATACATTCAATGCAAGAAATTTATTTTATTTTTGTAATTAATAAGATAATACTTTGTCTTAAAAAAAAAATAATGAAGAAAATGATGAAAGGATAAGAAATTAAAAAAAAAAGAGGTCAAAATTAACCCATGAAATCATGGCAATAAATACTAGTTTTCTGAAAAAACTTTAAACAAACCCTTGTTCCCAAATGTATTCGTACTTCCTAAACAGAGTTTATTCAAGAAAAATAGTTAATGATAACTAGGACAAATGCAAGAATGAATATAGCGTTCAAGTTGTATTTACTTTTTGGAATTAATATAAAAATATTTTTTACATGAAATTATTATTAATTACATCTATGTTACAAAAATACAAAATGCATAAAATAATTATTATTATTTAAACAAGAAGAAGATATATATAAATACTTTAAAAATAAATTAAACTGCAAGCAAAGTATAAAATTATTTTATTTAAAACTCTTATTTCATATATCTAATTATTGTATTATAAACTATTAATTTTTTTTTAGCTTTTTACACTCATTGAACGAACATTTATTAATATATCATTATATATTTCCTTTTCGTTATGCTTATATAATGATAATTATTACAAAAAATTAATATAATATATAAACATAATTCTATAATAATATTTAATTAAAAAAAGAAGCAGATTGATAGAAAAATTGAGAATTGAATGACAATTTTATTTCAACACCCCCAAAAAAAATATGCATACTTACATGCTATCAATTTATTAGAAGACTGAAGAAAAATCATATAAATAAGATTAAGTTTCTAGGAGATTGAAGTAATGGACGGAAGCCAAAAACAGAATTTTTTTTTAAATTGTTTAATCATTATTAAAAAAATTTAAAAGCATGCAAACGAATTTTGTTTTTAATAATGAATTTTTATTCAAAATATTTATATGAAAGTTGTTCTTTAAAATTACTTTATTATAAAACTAAAGAAATTTGACGAGAAAAGAAAGTTTAGACATTACTTAAAATAAAAAATACATTTCTTTATGATAATTAATCCTAAATTTTTAAACTAACCAATCAGATTTTTTTCTCTATATAATTTGTGCTGAAAATTAAAATTAAATGATAAATTTTAATAATTTTATAAGGAGAGAAAGATTTTTAAAACTTCAAATTTTTTGCTTTTGGTGTACCAAAAAAAAAAACCAACAAAAAGAGATGTTAACTACACAAATAAAAAAGTCCAACTACGTTATCTAAGAGCAAAGCCTCAACATCCACAGGCGGGTTCAACCAGACACGGAGATTCTCTTCCTGAGCAACTCCTCAGCCATAGCATCTGCAAACTGATTTGCCTCTTTGGGAATATGCACAATATCAACCTCCCATTTTCTTGCCATAATGCTTTTGATATCTGCTGATAATGTCCCATAAACATGGAAGGTGGGAATTTGATCCATAGTCACCAACCTCTGAGCCTCAAGGGAATCTTTTCCAAGATAGTTTGCTTGTAACCAAGATCCCAAGCTTGAATAAAGCCTTTCTTGATTGCCATTAATTCTGCATACAGGATATCATGGCCAGAGAAGCCGTGCACCCAGCTGCCATCATGATCGTGGATTATTCCACCAAACCCCGACTTCCTGGGGTTATTCCTGCAACTCCCATCAACATTTATCTTTATCCATCCCACTGATGGTTTGTTCCATTTTACTTCCTTAATATGATTGAATTCATTTATAAAGAGGAGTAGAAAAAGATAGAATTGATTTCTTTTGAGTTGTTCAACCATCATTTAAAAATTAGAAGTAATTACCATTATAAAGTGAGTTGCATTTTTTAGTAGAGTTATTATATAAAATAGTTTTATAGAATTTTCTTTTTAAAAAATTACTGTATAAGACTCAAGAAATAAAATAATTTTTTTAGATATTTAATCATCACTTAAAAAATGATATCCTTTTTATTTGGTCAACTGAAAAATAGTATATCCTTATACTATGAATTATATTACTATGTAAGATGGTTAAATATAAATAACGGGGAGGGAGATAAAAATAGAATCAATATTGGTTTGTTGATCGATAAAAGCAAATTACCCTTTTAGTAATATATTGTTATATGTAATGATCATGTGTAATTTTTTTCTTTAAAAAAAGTTTATTAGGGAGACTGAAGAATGAGAAGGGAGAGAAAAATAGAATGAATCTTTCTTTTATTTTTTTATTCTTCCCTTTAAAATTGAAAGTAAATATTTTCATAAAATAAATTACACTTCTAATAAAAGATTGTTATGTGAATTGAATTTATAGAATATTTCTTTAAAATCACATATTTTGTCCAATAATATTTTTTAAATTATACATTTCATTTTTATAATTAATTATATAATTATTTTACACAACCATATCTTAATATGAATTTTATAATTTGTTTTTGTTAAACTTATATTCTATAATAAAATGTTAGTAATAAATTATTATATTAAAATATATTAAATATATTGCCCACACATACATCACATGGGTTCCTATACTAGTGTTTGAAAAATTCATAAAAAATATAATTAAATTACAATTAGGTTAAACAATTCAATTTTTATACATATTATTAAAATGAGGTTATATTGAATCCTACGTAAAAGTTATTAAATAAATATTATGGATATATTTTAGTTTAGTTTAAATCAAAGGCACATGGATGAGATAAATATCAATTTTTTATTTTAATTATTAAATTCCTCTTAAATATTTTAAGAATATAATCTAAATTAAATTTCAAATCCTTTAATTTGTATATATTATCTTCACTTTGATTTTATAAATTGTGTTTAATATAAAATAATACAATGACCCGACAAATTTCTTTCCAAAATTATCATAATATAACTCTCAATATGTAAATATTAAAAAATTTAGTTATTTATTTTTTTAAAAAAAACTAAATCTACTTTTATTTAATATTATTAAAAATTTATACATATTAACTTTAATTTTTTTAAAACCCATGCACGGCACGGGTCAAAAACACTAATACTTTTTATATTCCAAATGCAAGATTTAATTCACAAACCAAAGCAACTTTCAATTGCTAACCTTCCAAACGGAAGCGGTCGTCAGTCACAGGGGCTTCCAGCTCTAACCCCACGTCCAATGTGCTCCAACTCAAGAACATCCCCATGCCTCTGGTTTTTCATGCCCAACTCCAATTCCATCCGTTTGATGCAAATCGGGGGCATTTAGCGGATAGACCCCACACTCTTTGATCAACAAGTTCTCATCTTGATTCCACCCACTCCCGCCACGGCTAAGAAAGAATTCAAACGTGACTTTTGGGTTATAACTGGATGAGGCGATCTGATTATTTAATCTGTCTAGCTTGATTACATCAAAGATGCCGCCATAGTTATATGCCATATAAACATGATCCGAATTCCCTTCCGCCGGAATGTGATTCAGAAACGATATGCCAAACGAATATTTGTGCATGTTACCATCTTCCAAGTAGCACCGACATTTAATATCGAGCTCGTAATCGAAGCTATACGAAGAAAGAGCAATGCAGAGAAAGGAACTAAAACAGTAACTCGAAGGTGGAGCAACTTCAAAAGTGATGGAAGCCCCCTTTGTCCTATACGTGAACCACTCTGGTACTCTGCAGTCTGGGTAACAAATTTTAAAGAAGTCACTTCTCCAAACTATTCCTTCTTCTTTTCCTCCTCTTCTTCTAAATTCACAACTATAAGCCAGTTTCCTTACGTACTGAAGGAATGAATAAATACATCTCTCTACATCCAAATTCACGCAATTCTGGAACGAAATATTTATGCGTTTTTTTTCTTGTAGCCCAGAAGTAATTAACCAGAATGCTACTGTTTGCAGCAATGTGCAATTCAGGGCCTTCAAATGACGAATGGACGCTGGAAGCTCTGGCAAGGATCGAAGCCTCGTACAACCCCTTAATGACAGGGTCTTCAGATTTGAAAGATCCTTGATGCTCCTAGGCAAAGTCTCCACATGGCTTCCATCCAACAGTAATTTTTGCAACGATGATAAGCAGCTGACATTGGCCGGGAGTTCAGAGAAATAATTGCAGTTCTTCACAGACAGGTATTGCAATGATTGCAAACCATCAAATATGACATGTAGCTTCTGTTTGGAAACTACTCGTCCGCATCCAAAAAGCGAGAGTTTCTCAAGAGATTTCAAGCAAGATAACCCATTTGGAAGATTCTCAAGCCTCAGCCCATTGAGAGATATCTCTTTTACTTTGCTGAACCGCCCAATGGACGAGTGCAATACTTTGACTCTTGTTTGGCTTAAATCCAAGCATTCTATTTCTTCTGAAGATAGAGCAAATTTCACCAGACTTGAGCAGCCATCAACTTTGAGGTGCTTAAGAGATCTTGAATGGATCTTGCTTTCAAGCATCTCAAGCTTTGCGCAGTTGAATAGATTCAAAAACTCAAGCTTGCCAAGGGAAAAAATAGATGGATGGACCTGGAGCAAACTTCTACAGTTGGCGAGACGTACACATTCAAGATTCTCTGCCTTAGAGAAATCTGGGAGCTCCAACAACTCTCGGCATTCTGTTAGATCTACTTCCTTCAAATTAACAAGATTCTGTAACAATGCAAATGGAGATATCACAATGGCAAAACATTGAAAAAAAAAAAAAAAAAAAAAGAAATCACATCCCATTTTTTAACCAAAAACTAAAGTAGACATTGTATGCATATGTATATGAACAAACCTGCACCCCATCCCAAAGCCTTTTCAGTTGACCTTTTGGCATGCTAAGAGTAACAAGCTGCTGAGGATAAAACTTTGATGGCAGAGATTGCAAAGGGTATTTGTGCCACTCTAAGTATCTTAGTTTATCAGGAAATGACTCCAACCCCATAGGAAGCTGCAGATCACATATTTTTCCATGTGTATTTGAGGGGATAACAACCTTGAGAAATCTTAACTTAGTCATCTTTGTGAAGGTGTCAGCACTCAAGCATAGATTTTTTTTACTTTGAGACATATCTAACTCTATGCCTTCAGTTGCATGAGTTCCCTGATAAACAAAAGAAACAAAATAAATTAAATCAAATCAAAGAGTGTCTAGGAATTCAACTAAGCTGTATCTGTATTCTGCTGAATTTTCTTCCTGAAAACAATTGCGTCCCTTACCTTGTTTTTCAAAACATCACAAATATCATCAAAAGACCATAAGCAGCTACGACTTTTAGGAATTCTGGGTGATTCTTGACGAACAATTTCCCAACCCATTTGTTGTATTAAGTCATGCATCTCTATAGAATTATCAGATATAGTTATTAAAGCCTTATCAAGAAGGGATCTCATGCCCATAACTGCATTGATGCCGCTGTTTTCCAATAGAGTAACTACTTTTTCTATTAGCTCTCCCTTAAAAAAGAAAGCAATGTCTAGAAACAAATATTTCTCCTCATAATTTAATCCATCATAACTCAATCTTAACACATTTTGCATTTCTCCATCAGGAATCTTCTCGAGATTTTGCAACGCACTATTCCATTCAGTTTCACTCCTGAAATAAAGAAAAGAACCCAATACTATTAAAGCTAACGGTATGCCTTTGCAATAGACAACAACTTTCCGTGATAGCTCTTCGAATCCCATTTTGGGATAGTCTTTATTGAAAGCATTCAAGCTGAACAATTTTAGAGATTCTTGAAAAGCTAACCCCTTCATCTCATATATTTCTTGAACTGTACTATTTTCCAGCACACTCTTGTTTCTTGTTGTGATAATTATCTTACTACCAGGACTATAGCATTGAAGCTCCCCAGTCAGGTATTCTAATTGCTTTGAACTACTCACATCATCAAGAACTACGAAATTGCTTTGTCCACTGAGCCTGCGCCCAACAAAAGTGGATTTTGCTGTGCTATCTTGGCAAATTTTTTCCTGTAACAACTCCGAATAAAGTTGATTGCACAAATCATGTAGCCCATGTCCATACTTTTCTGATCTTTCCCGTACATTTCCCAAGAAACAGGAACCTTCATACTGCCGAGAGAGTTTCTCAAATAAAACTCTTGCGATAGTTGTTTTTCCTATCCCACCCATGCCCCATATTCCAAGTATTATCGTTTCTCTTAATAATAACGATTCTAAATGTGCAGAAATTTTATCAATACCAACGAGACTCTCATTGCGTGGGTGATGGTAATTCAGCTTTTGCAAAACGTCTTTGACAATCTTTTGAATGAGTTCGGAGTCATCCCTAGAATATGAAGGAAAATAAAAAAATAACATAAAGAGCAGATTTGATTTACGGTATAATATGATCAGCAATAAAATTGAAATAATAAGTTAAAAAATTATTGCATTTTATATAATCGATCATCTAAATAGGGATTTCTCCATTTACATTTAATAAATGCATTGTTACCTATAGGAGCGGGAGTCGCAGCCAGCTAAATCTGCTGCTTCAGCGAGAGCATCCTTCCATTTCTGAACCTTGTTCGTGACGTTCCTGCTGAACCTCAAATTTTGCAAATGCTTTTCGAATGATTCCTTGTAACTTCCAGCCTGCTTCCGTATATGTGATGGATCTACGTTATAGAACACTGGTATAACAACCTGTTCATGTTTTTTGCTGCACTCCATTATTTTGACCAGTTCTTCCATGCACCACTTCGAGGAAGCATAGTTCTCTGACAATAAAACCAACGATAAACATGAATTTTCGATTGCTCTGACATGCGAGGATGAGATCTCATCTCCTTTGCCAAGCTTGTAATCGATGTAGGTGACTATATGATTTCGGCACAGAGCTTCGCGAAGATGGCTAGTGAAGTTAGTGCGTGTGTCCTTACCTCTAAAGCTGATAAAAACATCATACTTTTTAGCAGGCAACGGACCGATCAAACGGGAAGAAGGGGAAGAAGCACAACCCACGACCCGCTGCAATGGCCTGTTCACGTTTGGATCCGAACCCAGGACGCGGTCAGAGGTATTCACAACGACTCGGGGCTGGTAATCGGGCGACGGCGCCACAGACTCCGGCGCCAGATCATGGAACTTTACCGCCGCAGGCAGCGGAGGAACAACAGCACTGCTGTCTTCACCGAAGAGAAAGTCGACTTTGGAGTTTGGTTTAACCGGGTCGGGTTGGGCGGAAGCGGGATCCTGATACAGATGGCTTTTGGGGAAGAGGAAGAGCCTCATGCGGGCGATTTTAGCGGAAGCGCAATAGAGGTGGTCGTACTCGAGCATCATGCGCTTGAAGTCGTTGTCGTTGGTGACGGAGATGAGGGCGTCGAGGTCGTCGCCGGGGTGCTGGTACTTGACGGAGACATCGTCGGCGCCGTCGAAGAGGGCGGAGAGCTCCACAAGCATAGCGAAGAACTTGATGCTGCGGTCGACGAAGAGGATCTTGTTGTCGCCGCCGACGTAGGAGAGCTTGTTGTCGTAGGGGCGGGGCTGGATCTCGCCGCCGTAGCTGCACATGAACATCGCCTGGTAGTTCTCCATCTTCTGCTTTTAGTGCTTTTGTCTTTTGTGTGTGTTATAGGAAATAAGAGCAGGTAGCTTGAAATACTTTATTTATCTCCCACCGCGTCACCGCCCATGGCATATTGCTTAGGGAATTACCAAGAAGCTTCCGGGAATTGTCAATTGGTTTAGTCAAAATTGCTGCTTTCGGCGGAGATGAAAAAATCATAGAAGAAAAAGACAAAAGTGTCACCCACTCACTTGCTTTATTACAATTAATTTTGGAGAGTGGCTAATAAAGTTTTTAATTAATTTTTTTTATAAAAATACTTTTTATTTTTTAATTAAAATAAGAAAAATATTTAACCTTGCAAATTTTATAAAATAATATTAGGTTTTTTTTAAAATAACAGAATTATATTAAATTAAATAATTTAGATGTTATTTATATTTATTATCATGAAAATGAAAATAATTTAAAATTTGAATTGAATCTTTACTTTCAGGCTAACACTATTTTTTTTTCAATAAAATATATTTAACCTCCTTAAAATATTAATAAATAACACTCTATCCAATTGATTTATAAAGTATATACTTCACTTCAAGATATTAAAAGTGTGTTTAGGTTATGTTTTTGTTTTTAAGGAAAAATACTTTTTTATGTGTTTTTTGTTTTAAAAATGCTTTTATGAATTTTAAAGTGTTTGGATATAATTTTAGAAAAAAATGCTTATAGAATTAAAAATTTAATTTACTATTTTTTAAAAAGCTAATAATGCCCATTTTTTAAAAAAACAGAAACAGAAGTGATTTTAAAAAATAATTTTTGGTACATTTGTTTGTGATTCTAATACAAAAAAATTACTTATGAAATTTTTAATATTATTTGATTATGTTTTTCAAAAAAGTAGAAGAAAAAAATTAATTTTCTATTTTTTTCAAAAATAGATAGGAAGTTGTTTTGCTAAGAAGAAGAAGTAATAGCAGAGAAAAAAAATTTGTTCTTCAAATTTAGGAACCCCTACTTTCAAAAAGGTAATTTTAATTTTATAATTAAAACTACCACTTGCTTCTCTCATCCCCTCCACCTTGATTATAATTTTATAAAAAAAATGGTAATTTTACATTTATCACATTTAAATAGTTTACTAATTTCTAATTTTGATAAAAAGTTCTTTTATAATTATATATCCAAATGTAAAACATTTTTCTGCTTCTATTTTTACTTCTAATTTATCCTGAAATGTTGATCAAATGGATATTTTATTAAAAATTACTTATACTTCTATTTTTTTAGAAGCTGAGTATTACAAATTTTTAAAAAGGTGGTAAATGTTGTAAAAATAATAGTAAAAGTGAATAAAGAAAGAGGAGAAAGAGAGAATTCTATTATTAATATTCTCAAATGGATATCAAACATGGAGCACCCAATGGACTATTTATAGTCAAGGGTGAGAGATAAAATATATGATTAAATAAAAAATTCTATTTAATCAAATCTCAATAGAATTATGATAAAGATATGGATATCTACTTTTAAATTCAGATAAACATTCCCCCTTGGATATCCATTAGGAATATGTCTCGTTAAAACCTTACTAAGAAAAAATCTTAGTGAAGGAAAAAGAGTATAATATCCTCACAATGAGAATTGCCTTGTTAAAAATCTTATCAAGGAAAATCCAGTGGGACAAAAATCTTGATTAAAGAAAAAAGAGAACACTATTTTTCCTCCTCTTCAGAGCATTATTTAAGGTCTCAAAATCGACGCATTCTAATCTTGTGCACTAGTCTCTTAAATGAAAAAGTAGGTAGCGACTTAGTAAATAAATCTGCAAAATTATCACTTGAACAAATCTGGTGGACATTAATTGCTCCTTGCTTTTGAAGATCATATCTGAAAAAGAATTTGGGAAAATGTGTTTTATTCTATCTCCTTTGATATATCCTCCTCTTAGCTGAGCTATGCATGCTGCATTATCTTTATATAAAGTTGTTGAAGTTTTTTCTTGATAAGATAATCCACATGATATTTGAACATGTAAATTCATTGCTCTCAACCAGAAACATTCATAACTTGCTTCATGTATTGCAATTATTTCAGCATGATTTGAGGAAGTAGTAGCTAGAGTCTATTTAATGAAACTCCATGATATAGCCGTATCACCATACATAAATAAATAACTTATTTGAGATATGCCTTTATGCAGATTTGATAAATATCCTGCATCCACATTGTCAACCAATTGTGACTTGGATTCATATGAATAATGCAAGACTTTATAAGCATACATGAGTAGCATTAAATAGTTGTAATTTTAGACTCATGTGTAACCCAAAAGGTCACATGATATCAAGTTACGTATCAATACAAACATTATCATTCATAGGTTCATTCATATCTAACAATAGATAGTTGCAAACCACCCGCATTGCAAAGTCTTATGAGCAAGGCTTAGGTGATTAGGTGCAAGTTTTTAATTTAAACTTGTCCTTAAAACTTAGTTTGTCTTATGAGCTTATTGGTTTGACTTTGTCTAAGCAATCTATATGTTTTCTTAGTTAATATATTATGGACCATTAATTTAATCCATATGCAAATTGAAAGTCTTATTTTTTTCTTCTTGATAGTTTACGTAGGCTGTGGCCTGACTCCTAAGTCTTCACTAATCTTTAAATTTCATTTTTCTTCTAGTGAATTATCACTTCATCTAATTAAGTGTTTAGGAATGTTCTTCATGATTATTACAATTTTAAATATTCCCCCCTTTTTGAATTAGTATGGCTGAAACCATATATGGGTTCTTTTAACATATATTTCTTGATTTTTCTCATAATACTTATCTAGTTCACTTAATTAAGTAATATAAGAGTGTCATTGTTCATCCTTACAAATTAAAAACATTCCTCTTCTTTTTTGTTTATTGAAGCCGCATGTACCTAGCAATTTTATACAAGTCTTGATTTTTATTTCCCTTGTTACTAATTCAACTAAAATTTTATGAGGAATTGAAATCTTGTTACTAAAATTTCAAACTCAAATTCCTTCCCCAAGAACCAAGTATGGCCGAAGCCATGATCAACACAAAATGCCTATTTTTAGTTTTTCTTTCTCATACAATAACTTTTATTTTAGTGTTTTTAAGTACTTTTAACCGATTAAAGGCATTAAAGGATGAATTCAACCATTTAATTTTCTTAAAGGCTTTAGAGAAATTATTTTAACCAATTAATTTTCTTAGAAACCCCATAGAAACATTTTAAGTCGATGGGATTACTTAGAATTATGAAAAGAACATTTTTCACCAATTAAAACATAGTTTAAGACAAGAATACAAGGATCTAAACCGTGAATAAGCTTTTGACCAAGGTAGTTGCTCTTAGTCATGGAAGGACTAGAGCTTCCTACTCTTGTGTCATAAGACCACTAAAGGAAGATTAGAAGAAGAATTCTACCATGGTGAAGATAGCTCTACTAAAGACTTCCAACTCTTGGTGTTGAAGAAGAAAAAATCTCCTCCAATGATGATGGCCGCGGCTTCGAAAGGAAGAGAAAGGAGTGTTTCTACTGGAGAGAGTTTTAGGAAGTGAGTGAAAAATAAAAGCGAGTGAGTGGGGGGGGAGGCCAGGGCTACTAGGGTTTAGGGGGTTTCAGTTATTTTTCCTTGACTTGAGCAATTGCCATCAATCTCTTTAATGAGCTTTCTTAATTTGTCCTAATGAACATAATTTATGATTTATTCTAATTATGTGCATAGGGGGTTACATTAGGGTTTTTAGTGAGGAGTTACATTTTATAATTAAGTGTGATCATATGTTATTGGGTGTAATTAAGTGTGATGAATATTTTTCATGATTAGAGAGTTGATCATTAAATTTTTGCATGCTTCTTCCCATAGCTTAGCTATGGGTATCCCTAAGGTTTTCTTGTAACACCCTACTAATTTGATGTTATGCTTAAGTCATAGCATTAAATTAGGTAGTCTGTGTTACCGTGTTAATACTATACTTAATTTTCGTATTTAGTGTCTCCTACAATTGTAATAGCCTGCTGTCATATAATAAAAGTGAGTCGCCATATAAAATGTAATAAAGTCTGATATAATATAACAGAGAAGATGCGAATAAGTGATATACTTTCAACTGAATACATACATGGGAGGGTTGGAAGCCGAGGCTTCAGTTTATACATATATATTAACAGCAGACAAAATAAAGGAACAGCAAGATTTCTATTGCTACAAAACAGAGGCAGAAATAGCAGGAGCCGACTGTGTCCAATGAGTCCAACGCGGAGTCATAATGAAGCTACAGGTCTGGGATCTCAGTGAAAGGAGTGGCCGTTGGGCCCTTCGCCAGCGTCTGAGAATGATGTGAAAATACAACAAGGGGTGAGAATTTCAAGAAATTCTCAGTAGGGTCTATGAATGACATTCATCTGACGTCACATTCATTCCCAGTTGCCTCGGTTTTTATTTAATTGGAAAAGCATGAGTGTGAACTAGGCTATCCATTTTAATGAGTTTAAGGAAAAGTCTGGTCCGAGGCAAGGTTCAATTTTACTTTAATTGGCATAAGAAACAGAACAGACTATTAATAAGGATACATAGAATAATGAGCAGAGTAAATGAACAACGGCAGTAAATAAGTATAATAGACCACTGTAAACCTCTTGGCATAAATATTCCATGTAATCATGCATTCATTTAATCATGCAATCTAAATCATGAACCTTTCCTCATAAGTCTTTCCATTTCTTTTCATCATTTTTCCATCACTTCTCATCATTTTCCATCTCTTGGTCCCCTGGGAGTTCTTGGCCATTTAGACTCCTGGGTAATAGTCTGCTTATCAGGATCGAGCTCGTTCCTATACAGGAATTGCCGGGTTTACTTTCCCCGACGTTCCCACCGATCTATTCCCCTTAACTTCTTATCTGGGGCTGGCCCAAGTAGGATGGAACTTTCATAGTGGCATAATCCTTTCATAACTTTCTTAAAAATGCACATGCATTAACATGGAATTTCATAACTTGTGCATGGGTTCTACCGAAATTTCAGCAGCATAACGGAACGTGTCCGCTTCCCCATGAATAGTGCCAGAATACCAAAACATTTATACAACTTGCAAATTCAGTATAAATCAGCAATTAGACATATACATTCATTAGTTTTTCAATCAAGCATCAATAAAACTTTAGGCATCATTCTACCTCATTCTGCCCGGTTATAGTATATCCCACCTTTATTTCAATTTAACTCCTTTAAACCTAATTTTTGGATATGTTGTAGCCTTATGTGTCTAGTTTCTAACCCTTTTTGTCCCATCTCATTTTGATATCTATAGCTCAAGATATTCAGATTTTATCCCGGCATGCCCAATGGCTAGCCAGAATCAGACAACGAAAAGTAAAAATCGACTAAAAATCGAAAGCTGGTTCAAATTATACGAAATTGGACTCATATTAAAGCTAACAGGGTAAATTTTCATTTGCAAAAAGTTCCATTTCATTTGGCTTAGTAGGGCTCGAGTTATAAGCCCCGTATTCTGACCTTCCTAAACTGCCCTGTTCTGGCCCAATTTGGACATAGGGCAACTTTATTGGATCATTGGAAGCAACTGGGACCTTATCTAATTCTGAAATTTTTATGGGACATTCTCCTATGTGTAAGCTTTCTAAAAAAGTTAGTTGCACTCATTTTCAAGTAGTATAGGTCGAGTTCTATCTTGAACAATCTAGTCTGCCCAGATTCAGAGTCAGAACCCTAGGCTGAAATTCAAAAATTCATAACTCTCTCATTTCTAATCCAAAAGCCTTATATGATATATCTATGAAAAGCCCTAGACGTCTAGTTTCATTTAAAAATGGTTTCATCCAATTTGATCGGTCGTAGGCGGAGCCGTACACTCCGCCGTACGGACCGCCGAGGGTTTTGATTCTCTAACCCATCAGCTCTTTCTATTTTCATGGTTTCTTGCTTCCACTTCGGTTTTAATCAATCAAACAGCCCAAAACCAATCACATATCATCATAAACATTCATTTAACACATCAAATAGGATGAGAATAATTCCAGCCCAGCCATCCAAGTGCATGGATTTGATGCAAGAAATCAGAATTCCTACCTTTGATCCAAGTGTTTTTGCTAGAATTTGAAGGTTTGGATGAGCAAGGCTTGAAGTGGCTTGTTGTTGGCTGAAGTTGTGAGTGTAAAGAAAAGAGAAAGAGAGCTGAAAGGAGGCAGAAAAGTGGCGTGAATGAGGGTCTGATTTGGTGATAAAGGCAGTAGAAAATCTAACCACTTGATGGTGTATAGGTGGCTTCCTTCTTGCATCTTGATTGGTCCAAAAGGCTTGGCTGAAATTCAGCCAAGCTTGCCTCCTTTCTTGTGGCCAAGGTGGCGCCAACTTCAGGGATTAAGTGGCTGAGTTATCAGCCACTCAAGGTAGGGTTGATGAGTTAAAATTGTATTGGCTCGATTCCGACAGTTTAAAATACCATAAAGTTACCGATTTCCTTTAAATCGGTAAATCGGTTTTCAATAAAATGTTTATAAAATCTCCTATATTCTAACTTAATTCTCTCTTATCTAAACTCAAGTGATTGTTAATCAATTGAGTCTAAATAATTGCTTAATCGAATTTTAATTATTCTCAATTATTCGATAAAACCGAATAATTAGGCGAAAAACGGTGGATGTTACATTTCTCATCATATTTTTTATTTTCAAGCTTTTAATTTAGCAAGCTTTATTTAGTAATTTAAATTATCCTTTTGCCCTTCACTTACTATGTTGACTTTTTGTTGACTTTTCCTAATTATCAAGCTTTTGCTCGTTTAATTAGTGAATTAAGCTTTGATTAATTTACTAATTACTCTTTAATAATGAGATAATTAGCTTAGGAGAAATTGGAGATGTTACATTTGTTACCTCTAAACAAATCTGGATAATCTCTCTTCATGTCTTCTTTGAGTTCCTACATGAACTCCTTTGAGCTTCCACTAACCCATGCCACTTTCACCAAAGGTCTGGACTTATTCCTAAGTTGCTTAGTACCTTTGTCCATGATCTTCAGAATCAGAAGATTGAAGGTCAAGTCTTCTCTTAACCGTATAATTTCTGGTTCCAGCACATGATTGGAATTGGATTGGCATTTTTTGAGTTGTGACACATGGAAGACATTGTGGATGGTCAACAAATTTGGAGGTAAGACTATTTGATAGGTTGACATCCATATAGATGACCAAGATATCTAGGACTCAACTTCCTAACTCTCATTGCTCTACCTATACCAGTGGTGTAAGTGATTTTCGGAAATACGTGATCTTTTTCTTGGAATTTGAGAGGTTTCCTCCATTGATCAACTTAACTTTCTGCCTAATCTGAGCTGTGAGAATCCATTTCCTTATCCTCATTATCCTCTTTATGTCCTCCATGGTCGGCCTTACTAAATCAGGTCCTAATAGATTTTGCTCAGCTGACTCATACCAACATAAAGGGGATTAACACTTTCGGTTGTAAAGGGCTTCATAAGATGTCATTCCAATGCTAATATGATGACTGTTGTTATATGCAAACTCTATCAAGGGTAAGCACCTTTCCCAACTGTCTGGCTTGTCTAAAACACAGGCCTTCAGCATATCCTCCAAGGTTTGGATGGTCCTCTCAGTTTGTCCGTCCGTTTGTGGGTAATAGGCCATACTTAAGTAAAGCTTTGTCCTAAATACCTTCTGTAAGTCTCCCCAAAGCCTAGACATAAACCTCAAATCCTTGTCCAACACCATGGTCAAGGGTACTCTGTGCAACCTTACTATTTCTTGGATATATAATTAAACTAACTTTTTTAGGGAATACTTTGCTCTAATAGGCAGGAAATGAGCAGATTTCCTCAATTTGTTCACGATTACCTATATATCGTCATACCTGGTTTGAGTACTTAGTAGGCCCATCATAGAATCCATCGAAATACCTTTTGATTTACATTCGGGAATCTCCATGGGTTGCAGCATGCCTGAAGGCTTTTGGTGTTCGATCTTGACCTTTTGGCCCACTAAACACTTGCTCACCATCTCTGCTATGTCCTTCTTTAGACTAGGCTACCAAAATATCTTCTTCAGGTCTTGATACATCTTTGTCACACCCGAGTGAATGGTAAAGTTGCTCTTATGTGCCTCTTCCATGATTCTCTTTCAAAGATTGTGACTTGTTGGCATGCAACCTCTACCTTGATATCTCCATAGTCCATTCGTCCTCTTGGCAAAATCTTTCAACTTTCCCTTCTCGACTGGGGTAAGGATCTCTTCGTACTTCGGCTCCATACTTTGGGCTAGGGCGATTTGTCCCTTAAAGTCACTTGTCACCACTACATGATTCAATCTTATACTACTTGGGGTTAGGGTGACCCTAAGTTTAGGTCCCTAAAGCTCTTTACTAGCTTTGCCTTTTTCACTATCATCTATGATACATGTAATAACTTCTAGCTTAAAGCACCAACTATCACATTGGCCTTTCTAGGGTGATAGTTCAAACCAAAATCATAGTCTTTTAGGAACTCTATCCATCTTCTGTACCTCATGTTAAACTCCTTTTGGTCGAACAGATACTTTAAGCTCTTGTGGTTTGAAAACACCTCAAACTGCATGCCATACAAGTAATGTCTCCATATCTTCAAGGTAAATACTACGGTGACTAACTCAAGGTCGTGGGTAGGGTAATTTACCTCATGGGTCTTCAACTATCTAGAGGCATAGGCTACTACGTTTTGGTTTTGGTATCAAAACACATCCTAAACCTCATCCAGAGGTATCATAGTAAACCTCAAATGCACCTTTGGGATTAGGCAAAACCAACACCGGGGTTATGGTTAACTTATGCTTCAGCTCAAGAAAACTTTTCTCATATTCGGGTGTCTAAACAAAAGGACATTTTTCCTAGTTAACTTGGTTAAGGGAGGGCTAACTAAGAAAATCCCTTGATAAATCTCCTATAATAACCTGCTAAAACCAAAAAGCTCCTTATCTCAGTTATGGCTATGGACCTTTGCTAACTCATCATCGCCTCGACCTTAATTGGGTCTATAGTTATTCCTCCACCAGACATTACATGTTTTAAGAATTTTACCTCCTTCATCTAGAATCCACGCTTGGATAGTTTTGCATATATGTTGGGTCTCATAAACTTCTTTTCCAATAATTCTTGTAATTGCTTTTTTAACTCAGCTAGCTCCAATAGGGACATTCTGTAAAGAGCTATCGATATAGGCCCTGTTCTTGGAACAAAATCTATAGAGAACTCAACTTCCCTTTCCAGAGGAAATTTAGGTATATCTTCAAGGAAGACATTAGGGTACTTTCGCACCATTAGGATCTCGCTTGTTCAAGATTCACCTCACTTGCCATCAGAAGAATGTATCCTTGACTCCCACTCCTACTATTTTCCGACTTTAGGGAGTACAAGAATAGACTTATAGGTTTTTCATCTTTAAGAGACAAAAGGGGAAACATGTCAATTTTATCAAAACAATTCATCATGATATGATTAGTTGAAATCTAATTCATGCCCAGGATGATATCCAAACCAGAGAGGGGGAGACATATCAAATTAGCTAGGCTATACCTATCAAAAATTTTAAAATGACATAGTAAACATGCTTGATTAGTTTTAACATATTTCCCAGTAGGTTTAGATATTTCTAAGACATAGGGTAAATCAGAA
Organism: Pterocarpus macrocarpus; assembly: GCA_031439585.1. NCBI lineage: Eukaryota > Viridiplantae > Streptophyta > Magnoliopsida > Fabales > Fabaceae > Pterocarpus > Pterocarpus macrocarpus. The sequence goes on along the minus strand of CM062516.1, from coordinate 7,267,994 downwards.
ATAGGCAATCCCAGTATATGAGCATAGTTATAGGAAATGAAAGAATGCATGGCACCAGAATCATATAAAACAGTTAAGATTATAGCATTTACATCGCACTTACCTTCAATTAGATCTCTGGACTCGTTGGCCATTTCGCCTTTAAGGGCAAAGACCCATCCTTCGTTTCGTGGCTTTGAGGCAGGGGGCTGAGAGGCAGCAGTGCAGTCCTTTGCATAGTGTCTGGGCTTTCCGCACTAGAAACAAACATTCTATCCAGTTAAGTAGGCTCCTTTGTGGGGCTTTCCATACTTGTTGTAAGCTTAGACCGCTATGGGATTCGAAGGGTTAGTAGTAGACTTTTGGGGGTTTTCAGCAGGCTTTTAGGGTTGCTTACCCTTAGAACCTCCACCATGGAAAAGCTTCTTCTATAGCAGCTGTTGAGGCTATGTCCTTTGAGATGCCTGCTTCCTCTTATAAGCTTTAGACCTTTCTCTTGCCAATCTTTTAGTGCTGTTTTCTGCTCCACAACACTTGTTTACCAAGGCCACATAATTCTTGATCTCCAAGGGAGCTACAGATGATAAAATCTCTGCCCTCAGTCCTCCTTCATACTTCATGCATTTCCAACATTCATTAGGATTCCTTTGGTTGATCATGGAGAACTCACAGAGCTCCTTGAACTTGGTTATATATTCAGCAATGCACTTCCCTCCTTGTCGTAGCTACATGAACTCTAGATCCTTGGCATTTCTGGTGAAAGTAGGAAAATACTTAGTATAGAAAGCCGTCTTAAATGCTTCCCAGTTGATGTGTGTACTATTATTCTCTATCAAGCTCTTGGTGCCATTCCATAAAAACTCGTATCCATTTTCAGTATAAAGATAGCAAATGAGACCTTCTATTCCTTAGTGCATGTGAGGATAGAGAATTTGTTCTCTATTTCTTGATCCACTCATAAGCAGTGTTAGGGTCATAGGTGACTCGAAAATCACCTTTAGGAACTCCGCAAACTTTATGTACTCGTAGTCCACCTCTCAATGCCCATTACCATTTCCGTTATCGTTGCCATTTACTACCTGCTAAGCCATGGGGGGTTGTAACATCCCAAGTTTCTCTAATCAAATTATCTCATTATCAATGAGTGATTAGAGTAATTAATAATTAATTTAGTAATTAAAATGAGTAAAAGCATAGTAATTAGGAAAAGTCCACTAAAATGTTAACGTAGTTAACGGAGGGGCAAAAAAGTAATTTCACTAACTTTCTAAAATTAAATGTTAAAAGTTAAAATATGATGGTGGGACCTTGGGATCCAAACCAAAAATCGGAACTCCTCTCTTCGTGGGGCGTGAATCTCAGAACTCAGGCTAGTTGCAATAGAAATTTGAAATAACCAGTTTAAGATTGAATGGCTTAAATCTAGGAACAAACTTGTAACCCACCCTAACTAAAACAGAAATTTGAAATAACCAGTTTAAGTTTGAAATCATGATGGCTTGAATCTAGGAACAAACTTGATAACCACCCCAAAAACCCTTAATTATAAATTTACAGCCCCCCTCTTTCTATTCACTTTTTCCATTCTCTTACTTTCACTTAATTCTCAAAACACTCCTTGTGCAAACTCCTTCCTTTCTCTCTTATTCAACTAGTGGCCTCAAGTTTTGCTAGAGAAGGATCTCATAAACACACTCAAAGCACAAACTCATCCTTTTCTATCTTGCTACTTCGAGCTCAAGTGGGGCTTGGAGAAGAATTCTTTAACCTTTAGGTTTCTTATTTTAGGCAGATCACTCCTTTTAAGGTAAGATTCTATCCTCTCTTTGGTTTGTTCTTATGTATTCATGACATATGTGTAGGGACTCTAGTCCTTCCATGGCTAAGAGCACCTATCTTTGTCAAAAGCTTATTTGTGATTTGAAATCTCATGTTCATGTCTTTACAATACATTTTAATCGATTCAAAACTTTCCTTCAATGTTTCTAAAACATTTAATCAGTTCAAAACTTTTCTTTGACTTTTTTAAAACATTTAACCGATTCAAAACTTTCCCTTGCTGGTTCTAAAAGACTTACTCAGTTCAAAACTCTCCTTTGATGTTTCTAAAAGATTTAATCGGCTAAAAGCTTTTCAAACCATGACTTACAGCCTTCTAGGGATGAGGAATACCTTTAATTTGTAAAAACAGATAATGAACTTGGAAATCGGTAATAGATTAGAAACCTGCAACCTAACATTTTTTGTTCGTGAGGTTAGAAAATAATGTTATGCGTACGCTAATCTATAAAATTGAAAGACTTATAACGTGCAACCCAAACTTTTGACTCGTAGGTTAGAAAATAATGATTAAGTTTAGCTTAGTCTGGAAAATCGGGGGAAATATAAAATTACAACCTTTCGCTTTTGATGATCTCGAACGTCAGTAGGCTGATACAATATAACCCTTCTCATAACTTGACTGCGGAGATCAATCTCGAGTTAGGAGATCGATCCCGAGTAAAACCTTGGAGATCAGTCGAACCTTAATCTTAGAAAATCGATGCTAGTTTAAGGTCAGAAGTCGGAAGACTTAGCAAACATAAAACTTATAAATCTTGGTAGATCAGTCTTAGCTTAAGATCAAAAGTTGGAAAACCTACCAAAACATAAAAACCTTATAATCCCGGAAGTCAGAACCTAGAAAAAATAAAACCATTATAATCCCGAAAGTCAGATCCAAGAAACATAAAACCCTTGTAATCCCGGAAGTTGAAACCTAGAAGACGTAAGACCCTCGTTCAGATAATCTTGGAAGTAGGAAACCTAACAAACACAACCTATATTCATATAACCTCGGAGATCAATCTCGATGTAATCTCGGAAATCGATCACGAATTTAACTTCAGAAGTCGGTATAGCAAACAAAATGAAGATAAAAGCCTACAAGATAAACTGAGGATTAAAGACAAGTCTTAAATTCAAAACATGCATCTAGCTACCTAAGCTTTGCTTATAAGACTTTTATGCATAGTTAGTTTGCAACTAATTATGCATGCATAAATGAAACTGTGATGTGACAACGTTAAAATTACATGTTATTTTTGGGTTACATGCCAACTTGATTTATAGTTGTTTAATGCCATATATGAATGCATATGAAGTTTACATATTTGACAACAATTATGATATTGATGATTATGTATGATTAGCTAAATTTGCTTTTATTCATATTTCCATGTTAAGTAAAGACAAGAAATTAAGATACATGTTATGCATTAACCAAGAAAGAAAAGAATTGAGGGTATGATCTTTCAACCCTCAAACGTAAAATGGCAAGGGAAGGTGACCCCCAAAGACCAGATAACGTATATGATCCCTTGGTCACTAGATGTAGCTGGCAAGGGAAGGTGATCCTTAAACTTGGCACAATCCTTTAGTAAGGGAAGATGATGCCATTTTCCCCTTCTCCTATATAGGAACTCTATGGTGGCGACAGCCATGATATGAGCTCATTGCCATTCGAAGAGGTATAAGGCCTACGAAGGTGGACTGAGTAGTAAGACTACAAAGAAAGTTAAGAAAGTCAAGAGGCACAAGGCCTAAAATCATGTCATTAAAGTTGCATTAAGCATGTACATATATTTTTATTTTAGCATTGTTACTTGTTAAGCATCATTATTACATCATGATTATGATTTATTATTCTATGCTCTAGAGTTATGTAAAGAGATAAGTTTAAAAATGAACCCACTTCAGCTAATAACATTTTCAAACTTAACTAAATGAACTAATTGTATGCACACCATTTCATAATAAACCCGAAGTGATTGGGATGATAACGGTGACATGTTAATTGTCATGTTAGAATCCTACTGAGAAATCTCAATTTCTCATCCTTATATTCCGTGTCGTCTCCATACGAGAATAGCATTTTCGATAAAGCACTACATGATATCAACAAAGGTTGAGTGGTATTACGATAGAGCATGTGGCGTCGTAATGGTTGTGACCGCTACTATGACTTATATGCTAATGTACGTGGGCAGTATCAATAATATAGCTGAGGTTCCTCCTACTCCTGCACCTATAAACCTTCTAGAGTTTTTGCGACTTCCCCCAGCCTTGCCAGAGCACAAACTCAGGGCAGAAGCAAAGCCAATTCCAAAGCTCGAGCCACTACCGGAGTACATCCCTTTGTTAGAGTTAGAACCTATATCTTTTGATCTGCCACCTATGGAGCCCATTGTTCTAGAGGTACTGATCATAGAGATAAGTTCATTGGATTTTCTTGCCCAAGCAGAAGAGCATTTTTGGGCATTGCCCTCATCTGAGTTGGACCCTTTGGTGGCAACATATATCGCAGCTAGCTGAGTTTCTCGACATAGTCTTGTACATGCATGTGGTTCCGATCCATGTTAGATCTACACTTTGATCATTCCCCGAGTGCGTGGTTGGAAAGGGCATGGACACTGAGTTTCTTGCCAATGAGTCTTAGTGGGAGAATTTGCATTTTCTTGGATATTCAGTAGTTGTAGTGCTTGTGTATGGCTGCCTATGACTATTTAAAAGTAGATTTTCTTATTTTGTTTTTGTGAATATTGATGATGTTATTGGGTTTATTAGTTTGTTATTAATGTTAGTTATTTATATTAATATGGTATGTCTTATTTACACTTATAGTCTATACATTATTATCGATGCATCTTTTACGTTAATGCATTGTATTCGTTTATTAATCCACGGTTAAGGCTCGTATTTTAAAAATGTATTTTCAAATAAAAAAATTTACTCGTTATTTTCAAGTAAAGTAATTTTAAAGAAAATGTTAAGTTTTCCTCAAAGATAAAAGGTAACAATTAATAGAATCCAAATGCGACTTAAGTGTAAGTTGGAACTACTAGAGTGTTACATTTTGATATCAAAGTAGTTTATCCTGATAAAGCCTGAAGATGGGGCTGCCTATACTTCTAAGCATAATTCCATATTTTATAGTAATGTCATGCCATAAAACTTATGTATATGATAGGATGTAGGAATTAGAAATGCATGACCATTTAGTGGTGTATGTTGTTGGTTGCTGCCACACTTAGCATTATGTTGAGCCTGATCAACTCAATGGTTATTATTTGATATGCAGGAACCAAATGGCAAGCCATAGACGTATTAGGAATGAAGCTGCAGCAAACGAGAATGAGGACATGGTGGAGTTTTTTAGAGCCTTGGCAAGGGCAGTCAGGGAGCAAGCTACAGCCACCACTCTTATGGCCCAGCAAATGGCAAATGGAAATGGCAACGGACATGAAAATGGGCACAAAGACGAGTATATGAGGTTTATAGAATTCCGCAAGGCAAACCCTCCTAATTTTAGAGGCACCTATGACCTGGATGCTGCTAACGAGTGGATTAAGGAGATGGACAAGATATTATCTATCCTCACTACACTAAGGAATAGAAGGTTTCATTTGCTGCATTCATGCTGAAGGCAGACACAGAGTTTTGGTAGAACTAAACCAAGAATTTGATAGATAATAATGGTATCCACATAGATTGGGAGGTTTTCAAGATGGCTTTTAATAAGAAGTACTTTCCTACTTCCATTTGAAATGTCAAGGAGATGGAGTTCATGTAGCTAAGATAAAGGAGGGAAGAGCATTGTTGAATACACAACCAAGTTCGAGGAGCTGTGTCAATTCTCCACCATATACCGAGGGAATCCCAATGAACGCTGGAAGTGCATGAAGTACGAAGGTGGTCTAAGGGAAAAGATCTTGGCCTTTGTGGCTCCATTGGAAATTAGGAACTATACAACTTCAGTTAACAAGTGTCGGGTAGTGGAGGATTGTACCAAGAGGTTAGCTTCGGAGAAGTCTGAAGCATTCAAGAAAAAGCAAGTGTCGTAATAGACGCATCCCCAACAGCCGCCACAGAAGAAGCCCTTCCATGGCAGAGGTTCTGAGGGGAAGCAGCTCTAAAAGTCTGTTGAAAACACCTAAGGGCCTGCCACTAACCTTTCAAAATCCATAGAGGTCTAAGCTTGCACCAAGTGTGGAAAGTCTCATAGGGGAACCTGCCTAGCGGGGCAGAATGCTTGTTACCGATGAGGAAAGCTCAAACATTTTGTGAAGGACTACACTACTAACTCTCAGCCCCTTGCCTCCAAGCCACGACACCAAGGATGGGTCTTTGCCCTTAGTAGTGAAGTGGTCAATGAGTCCAGAAATCTAATTAGAGGTAAGTGCGAAGTAACTAGTAACAAATTTGAGGGCAAAATTTTTTTGTTAGGAGGGGAGATTGTAACATCCCCAGTTTCTCTAATCAAATTATCTTATTATCAATGAGTGATTAGAGTAAATAGTAATTTACTAATTAAAATGAGTAAAAGGTTAGTAATTAGGAAAAGTCAACTAAAATGTCAACATAGTTAAAAGAGGGGCAAAAAGATAATTTCACTAACTTGCTAAAATTAAATGTTAAAAATTGAAATATGATGGTGGGACCTTACGATCCAAACCAAATCCCTGAACTCCTCTCAAACATCCAATAAAATTGGAAATTGGAAAACTGCCGTTCCTTTTTTCATGGGGCGTGAATCTCAAAACTCGCGCTAGTTACAATAGAAATTTTCAATAACCAATTTAAGATTGGATAGCTTAAATCTAGGAACAAACTTGGAACTCGCCCTAGCTAAAACAGAAATTTGAAAAACCAGTTTGAGTTTGAAATTGGGATGGCTTAAATCTAGGAACAAACTAAGTAACTACTCCAAAAATCGTTAACTATAAATTTGCAACCTTTTTCTCTCAATTCACTTTTCCGAGTCTCTCACTTTCACTTAACTCTCAAAACACTCCTAATGCAAACTCCTTCCTTTCTCTCATGTTCAACCAGTGTCCTTAAGTGTTGTTGGAGAAGGATCTCACAAACACACTCAAAGTACAAGCTCCTTTTTTCCTCTCTTGCTATCGTGACCTCAAGTAGGGCTTGGAAAAGAATTCTTCAATCTTCAAGTTTCCAGTTTTAGGCAGATCACTCCTTCTAAGGTAGGATTCTATCCTCTCTTTAGTTTGTTCTTGTGTGTTCATGACATATGAGTAGAGACACTAGTCCTTCCATGGCTAAGAGCACCTCTCTTTGTCAAAAGCTTATTTGTGATTTGAAATCTCATGTTCATGTCTTTAGAATATATTTTAATCGGTTCAAAACTTTCCTTTGATGTTTCTAAAATATTTAATCGGTTCAAAACTTTTCCTTGATGGTTCTAAAGGACTTAATTGGTTCAAAACTCTCCTTTGATGTTTCTAAAAGATTTAATTAGCTAAAAGCTTCTCAAACCATGACTTATAGCCTTCTAGGGACGAGGAACACCTTTAATTTGTAAAAATATATAATGAACTCGGAAGCTGAAAATAGATCAGAAACCTGCAAACCAACACTTTTAATTTGTGAGGTTAGATAATAATGTTATGCATGCCCTAATCTCGGAAACTAGAAGACTTATAACTTATAACCCAAACTTTTAAGCCATAGGTTAGAAAATGATATTTAAGTTTGGCTTAGTCTCAGAAATCGGGAAAAATATAAATTTACAACATTTCCTTTTGATAGTCTTGGAAGTTGATAGGTTGGTAGAATGTAACCCTTCTCATAACTTGATTGTGGAGGTCAGTCCCCAATTAACCTTGGAGATTGGTCTCGAGTTAACGTCGGAGATCGGTTGAACCTTAATCTTAGAAAATTGGTGCTAGTTTAAGGTCGGAAGTTGAAAGACCTAGCAAACATAAAACTTATATACCTTGGAAGATTAGTCTTAGCATACGATCAGAAGTTGGAAAACCTAGCAAAACATAAAACCCTTATAATCCTGGAAGTCGGAACCTAGAAAATGTAAAACCCTTATAATCCTGGAAATCATATCCCAAAAAATGCAAAACCCTTATAATCCTAGATTCGGAACCCAAAAGATGTAAGACCCTTATTCATATAATCTTGGAAGTCAGAAACCTAAAGAACACAACCTATATTCATACAACCTCAGAGATTGGTCCCGATGAAATCTCAAAAGTCAACCACGAATTTAACCTTGAAAGTTAGTATACTAAAAAAAAATAAGATAAAAGCCTACAAGATAAACTAAGAATTAAAGACAAGTCTTAAATTCAAAACTTGCATCTAACTACCCAAGCTTTGCTTATAAAACTTTTATGCGTAGTTAGTTTGCAACTAATTACTCGTGCATAAATGAAACTATGATGTGACAACATTAAATTTACATGTGATTTTTGGGTTACATGCTAACTTGATTTATAGTTGTTGAATGCCAGATATGAATGTATATGAAGTTTTTGTATTTGACATGCATTATGATATTAATAGTTATGTATGATTAGTTGAACTTGCTTTTATTCATATTTACATGTTAAGTGAAGATAAGAAATTAAGATATATGTAGTACATTAACCAAGAGAGAAAAGAACTGAAGGTATGATCCTTTGGTCGCCAAATATATGCTAGTAAAGGAAAGTGATCCCCAAGCTTGACGCGATCCTTCGGTAAGGGAAGGTGATGCCTTTTTACCCTTTTCCGTATAGGAACCCTAAGGTGGCAATAGCCACGGTATGACCTCATTACCATTGTAACAGGCATAAGGCCTACGAAGGTGAACCAAGTAATAAGACTATAAAGAAAGTTAAGAAAGCCAAGAGGCACAAGGCTTAGGATCAGGTCATTAAAGTTGCATTAAGAATGTGCATATATTCTTATTGTAGCATTGTTACTCATTATGCACCATTATCACATGGTGATTGAGCTTTATAATTCTATGCTCTGGAATTATGTAAAGAGATAAGTTTAAAAATGAACCCATTTCGGCTAATAATAGTTTCAAACTTAACTAAATGAACTAATTGTATGCACACTTCATAATAAACTCGAAGTGGTTGGGACAATAACGATGACATGTTAATTGTCATGTGTGAATCCTACTGAGAAATCTCAATTTATCATCCCTACATTCCGTGTCATCTCTAGATGAGAATAGCATATCTATGAAGTACTATATAATGTGATATCACTGAAGGTTTAGTGGCATTACGACGGAACACGTGATATTGTAGTGGTTACGACCACCACAATGACTAATATACTAACGTATATGGGTAATATCAGTAATGTAGGTAATGTTCCTCCCGTTTTTGCGATCAATTGGAATTTTATATACTTATTTTCCCTCATTCCTAGCTCATTAATCCTCTTTTATGCCTAATTGGGTTGATTTGGACCATTTGTTATTAATTGGATTTTAATTGGGCTTGAGTTCAATTTTCTAGCATTAGGGCAATTCTGACGCTATTTTGGTTTTTGGGCCATATCTTGAGTTATAGAGCTCATTTTATTGTGATATTTAGTTTGTAGGAAAGCTGAAAGATAGGCCTACAACTCTTATGAAGAGGTCAGAGGAAAACTCAGAAGTCTTTGAGCTGATATTGGGCCTAGAAGTGGAGCTTAACTGCAGCTACAGTTCCTGAGCAGCATGCAATGTTTGGACCATAACTCGGTCCACAAAAACCCAATTGAGCCCATTCTAGTGATGTTTTAAAGCTGACATCCAAGGCTTTGATTCATCTTCAGACCACAATCCAAACGGATGTATTTTCTTAGCCAAAACTGTAGAATAATATCATAGACTGATTCAAGACATTAATTGGCGGTTTCAAGCATAACTTCCTCTCTAGAAGTCAGAATTAGGCAATTTAGGTGTCCAGATACAGCTAATAAATAAAGGATTAATGTAGTTAAGTAATATTGAATTTTTTTGGATGTTTTGGATGTTGTGATAGCTGAGTAAAAATAGAAGCTAGAACCTTGTAACGAAGAAAAACAGAATTTTTGGGGGAATAAGACAATTTTCGGTTTTCTCTCCTCCTTCTTCTCTCTCATGCCCCCCTTACCTTCACCTTTACAATTCGTTTTCCTCCATCCATGGGGGAGTAAACTTCTATCTAATCCAAGGATCCAAAGACAACATTAACATTCTTGAGAGTTGTTGTTTTAGAGTTCATCAATTTGGTTTCTTCTATTCCTTGTTTTTAATTCAATTTCGGATTTAAAGGTTTTCAATTCGGTATTGTGATTAACAATTTGATTGTTTGCATATTACTCGATTGATTAATATTGTAATGCAACTGTTTTGATGAGTAGAATCAGGTTTCAGGTTTGAACTTGGTGATTAATTGCATTAGTGCTTGCAAATTAACATAAATGGATTAGATTCTAAAGGTTTATGAGTTTAATCATTTAGGTGTTAATCGAATGCGTGAAGTTTTTCATGTGTAATGCTGAGATCAAATTGAGGTTTCATTCGAACTTTACATTAATTAGTGACTGGTTTGTTAATATATGTTTAGAACTTGATGATTGAATGAAAATTGTTTTCTTTTGATTCTTGGATTAGATGTTTCAAATTCTATTCATTTCTTTGTTTCTATTTCGTTTGCTTTAATCTATGTAACAAAACCCCCAAATATTTTGATCATATAACATTGTCATCCTTATGAGATGACTTGAGTTGCACCCTTTATTACAAGCTAGTGTAATTCGGTTTATTGTAATTTGACCGAGCTCGGCACTCGAGTCCAATTTTGGCGCCGTTGCCAGGGATGATTGATATTATTTGGTCATATTAATATGTGTGAATATCATTGTTGATTCTGTTTCGGTGTGTCTTTGCTTTAGTTGTTGGTTTTAGTTGATAGTTAGTGCATTGGTAGTTCGGTTTTATGGTTTTTGACTACTAACTCTTTTTAGTTTGATTTCAGGGGACTGGATCCTATAGGAAAACAACCTTATGAGAAAAACTCAATCCTTTTAAGGATTGAGTTCGCCCTTGTTTTTGCCAAATTCAGCCATTTAGATAGAGTTTTTGCTACTTTTTGTTGTTCTCATTTCGGGATATATCGTGTATTTTTGCTTAAGATTTTTGTTGTCTGATTGGGCTGATTTTTGGCATGCTAAAAGAGAGGGATCTTCTGAGTTCAAGTCACTTCTTTGCGATGATACATGCTGCTTTTTGGCCAAATTCCTTCATTTAGGCCACTTTTTTATTTTTAAAGATTTTTCTTTGCATTTTTGGACTCCTTGAGGGTCAAATATTTGAGCTATAGTGATCCCAAAATTTTTAAAAATCATTTGGTAGTGTTTTTAAATTTATTTTGATTATTTTTTTGAGTGTTTGTTTGCAATTTTTAGTGTTTTGTGTTAGTAGGTGATATAGTTGTGCATATAGTTCTGTTTGCTGTCTTTTTAGTATATAACCAGGTCAAATTTGAATCCTAAATTAGTTACATTTGATCCTGAATTAGAGAGGACTGTTAGATTGATTAGAACATTTAGGAGGAGAAGGCTATTTGATACTAGTGTGTAGAGGATAATTCTGTTCATAATTTTGAGTTTGTTGCTAATAATTCTATTTTTCCAGAAAACATGGCTAACAGGACTTTGAAGGAGCTTGCAGAGCTTGATGTCAATTACCAAGCATTGGCCATCCAATATCCTGACTTGGATGCAGACTTTGAGCTAAAGTTTGGACTAATACACTCACTGCCCAAGTTCCATGGCCTAGCTGGAGAGGATCCTCACAAACACTTGAAGGAATTCCATGTGGTGTGCTTAACCATGAAGCCACGTGGAGTAGATGAAGACTACATCAAGTTGAGGGCATTTCCTTTCTCTCTGGATGGATCTACCAAGGATTGGTTGTACTACTTACATCCAGGTTCTATCACATGTTGGCGAGACATGAAGAGAATGTTTTTGGAGAAGTTCTTCCCTGCCTCAAGAGCTGCTGCCATAAGGAAAGATATTTATGGCACAAGGCAGATTACTGGTGAGACATTGCATGAGTATTAGGAGAGATTCAAGAAGCTGTGTGCAAGCTGCCCACATCATCAGATAAGTGACCAGCTTCTAATCCAGTACTTCTATGAAGGCCTTTTGCTAATGGAAAGAAGCATGGTGGATGCTGCCTCAAAAGGAGCTTTGGTAGATAAGACTCCAACTGCAGCTTCTGATTTGATTGCAAATATGGCTGCTAATGCACAACAATTCGGTACAAGAGCCATAGTGCCAACCAGAAGAGTTAATGAAGTGCAAACCTCAGATACCAACCAACAGAGAATGGAGAACTGAATTGAAGAATTGACATCCTTGGTTAGGCAGTTGGCACTTGGTCAAACACAGTAGCCTTAGCAAACTATACCACCAGCAGCAAGGATTTGTTGAATTTACTGTATACCAGGTCATCCAATAGATCAATGTCCACAGGTGCAAGAAAATACTGAAACTATTGCAGGAATTTTTCCTGGCAGACCTTACCAATAGCAGCAGCAGAGGAATTATGGCCCCTTCTCAAGTACATACAATCCTGGATGGAGAGACAACCTAAACCTAAGCTATGGCAATAATTCTAACCAGTTTCCACAACAGTAGCAGTTTAGGCACAATACAGCAGGGCAAAGTAGCTGTGCAGAACCAAGCCTAGCAGAGTTGGTGAAGCAAATGGCAACTAGCAACATTCAGCTCCAGCAGAGAATAGAAGCTAGTATACAGAACCTGCAAACACAGATTGGTCAGCTAGCTACAACGGTAAGTGAACTGAAATCTCAAGGATCTAGCAACCTCCCATCCCAAACCGTGAGCAACCCAAAAAATGTGAGCGCCATCACCTTGAGAAGTGGCAAGGAGCTGCAAACCCAAGCAGTGAAATTAGATTCTGCTAGGGAATTAGGTTCTAAAGCAAAAATAGATTCTGCAAAACAAGTAGATGATGCAGAACCAGTCAAAATTGGTGCAAAGGCATCCACCAGCAGCAGCAAGCAATCTGAACCAAGGGTTCCACTGCCCTTCCTCAACAGAGTGACATAAACTAAGAAAATAGCTGATGCAGAATTGGATAAGGAGATCATGGAGACTTTTAGGAAAGTAGAAGTCAATATTCTACTCCTAGAAGCAATCAAGTAGATTCCCAAGTATGCTAAGTTCCTCAAAGATTTGTGCACTCATAAGAGGAGGCTAAAAGGAAATGAGAAGGTAAGCATGGGTAGAAATTTGTCCGCCATTATTCAGCCAACCATTCCTCCAAAGTGCAAAGATCCTAGCACTTTCACCATTTCATGCATAATAGGCAGCAAGCAATTCAACCAAGCCATGCTAGACCTTGGGGCTTCAATCAATGTGATGCCAAAATCAGTGTACCAGTCATTGCACATTGGAAAGCTCAAACCAACGGGAGTAGTGATTCAATTTGCCAACCAAAGCATAACTCATCTTGAGGGAGTATTAGAAGATGTGTTGGTAAGGGTAAATGATTTAATATTCCCTGCGAATTTTTATGTCTTAAACATGGAGGATGAGATGCATACTAATCAACCAACATTGATCATAGGTAGGCCATTTTTAAAAATTGCTAAGACTAAGATTGATGTATATACTAGTACTTTATCCATGGAATTTGGAGATAACAAAGTTAATTTTAAATTGTGTGATGCCATGAGATATCTAGCTGAGGAGCATTCTGTTTTCTCTTTAGACACCTTGGTTGATGATGTGCATGCTAATTTAGTGGCTGAATTCCCTGAACTTGTAGGCATTACAGATGAATTCAAGTGTTCTGATTGCGATGGCATTGATTTATGTGCTGTTTATGTTGAAATTGATGCATGCCTACATAGTTTTGATTTTACAGAATTAGATTCTAGAAGTTCTGGTGGTGCTAACTTTGCAAATTCTGTTTGTACAATTTCTAATTTGGTTACAGCGGTTTCAGATTCTGTTTGTACAATCTTTGATTCTGCAGGAAAGCTTATAATTTTTGGCTACAGTGTCTGATTATGACTATGTATTTTCTAATTTTGTTAGTGCAAATTCTGCATATCCTGTTTCTGCATGTGCTGATTCAATTTTAGTAAATTTTGGTTTTGCTGATTTGCACTCTTCGGGATTTAACTCAACTGGTTTAATTTTTGCAGGTTCTGATTCTGATTCTGTTATTGCACATTCTGGTTCTATTTTTAAAGTTTTCAATTTTGCATTTTTCTGATTTTGTTTATTCTACTACTGTAAATTCTGATTTTGTGAATTCGTTCTGTTTACATTATTTTTGCAGATTCTACAATTTCTAATTCTGTTTATGCAACTTCGAATTTTGTAGATTTAATTTCTACATGTTCAGATTTTGTAGGTTTTGATTCTTTTTGCTTTGCTTTTGAAGTTTTAGATTCGGAGCTTTTATATTTTGCATTTGCTAACTTTGCATGTTCAAATTCTGCATTCCTATATTTTTTGCATTCATTAGTCATAGATCTTGCATATTTAGATTCAACACTTTTGAATTCTGCATTCCTAAATTCTACATTTTCTAATGCAATTGACATAGTTCATTCTATGATTTCTGCACTTCATGATAATCATGCCGCTGTGGTGAATTTTGCTGATTTTTTGGATTCCTTGGCATATGATCATGTTATAGTATGGAAACTTCCACAGATGGTGTGCATGCAGAACTTTTTGCTACAGCCATCAATACTGGGATCCAATGAAAAGAATAGTTTTAAAGCACAAGATGTGATGTACATGTTGTGGGATCCCGGTGGAAACAATAGAAATTCACTACCTCTTCATCGTTGCACATTGTGGTGGAGGTTCCTGGACCAGTTCAAGCATAAGCCACCATGAGGGAGTTTTCACTACCTTTTCACCTTTCCTTCACCTTATTTTACTTACCTTGCATTTCCATTATGCATTACATTGAGGATAATGTAAAGTTAAAGTGTGGGGGGATGGTTTAGTCATAGGTTGTTTGGTAATTAGCCTGGCATTATAAATTTGTTTCCTTGGTCTGTTTGTTTGTTTTAAAAAAATATTTGAAAACAAATTAATTTAGCTTTGTTTTGCTTTTATTCTCCACTATTAAATTGAAAGTTGTTGAGTTAAGGCGTTAAGAAGGATAGGGTCCCAATATGAGTTCATTTTCTTTCCCCTCTTGATATGTGTGAGTTGAGTGATTGATCATGATTTGCTATGATTGAGTATATTGGATTTTACCTTTGTGAGTTTTGAGCCTTATTTTGGATGGTTGCATTTCATGCCATTCTCTTCCTTCTTGTGTGTTTTCCCTTATAGATTTTGCTATTCTAGAACTTGCTTTGATTCTTTTTTGAGGCTACATTTTTTATATGCATTCATGAGCATGATAGAGGCATTTCTTTCATTTTAGCCACTTGGCCATATAGCCTACCCTGCATTCTCCTTTGTTTAGCCCTTTTGAGCCTTATTGACGATTCTTTAATTTCTAGCACATTATAAGCTTTAAGTGGAAAATTATTTTATACCAAACCTTAAGGAATAGGGAATGCATTGGTCTCATCATGAGTGTTGTGCTTTGGATAAAGTGTCGGGGTGTGCAATGCAAGGATATATATATATATATATGAAAAAAAGGGAAATTTAATAAAATGGGGAGTTCTTAAAAAAAAAAAGAAAAAGAAAAAGAAAAAGAGTTAGGTGTGTTATAGCATGATTTAGGGAAACCTTCATTTTTGTGACCTTAATTTGACCAATGCTATTCCTATTTTCTTAGGTTTTAGCTAGTTATACCATCATATTTTCCTACCTTTACCTTAGCCCTATTACAACCTTCAATAAAATCCTCTTGATTTGTTTTTGCATATGATTGTAAGTAGTGGAGAAGCAGAAGATTAACAAGCTTATGGTAATGCATTGTTATTGAGGTGACTTGAGTGAAACACTTTTGCCCATACACTTAAGAGTTGAGAGATTCAAACACCATCTTGTGAACTCTTTCATACTTGATCTATATGCATTTTGAAGGATATTGCTTAACTTACATTTTTTAGAGATGGGGTGTTAAATGATTTGATTGTTAGAAACTCTTAATGCCTTATATGTTTTTATGTTCCTAAGCTTAGCACTTTTGATGATTCATTGGAGAATTTGTTTGTTCATTTTGGTTATTCCATAATTTTTAGGTTGCATGTTTTTATCCTTAGTTGAATCTTGCATGAGGACATGCAAGAGCTAAGTGTAGGAGAATTTGATCAATTAGATTTTTATATACTTATTTTCCCTCATTCCTAACTCATTAATCCTCTTTTATGCCTAATTGGGTTGATTTGGACCATTTTGTATTAATTGGATTTTAATTGGGCTTGAGTTCAATTTTCCAGCATTAGGGCAATTCTGACACTATTTTGGTTTTTGGGCCATATCGTGAGTTGTAGAGCTCATTTTATTATGATCTTTGGTTTGTAGGAAAGCTGAGAGAGAGGCCTATAACTCTTATGAAGAGGTCAGAGGAAAACTTGAAGTCTTGGAGCTGAAATTGGGCCTAGAAGTGGAGCTTGACTGCAGCCGCGGTTCCTGAGCAGCATGCAATGTTTGGACCATAACTCGGTCCACAAAAACCCAATTGAGCCAATTCTAGTGACCTTTTGAAGCTGACATCAAGGCTTTGAGTCGTCTTCAGACCACAAATCCAAACGGATGCGTTTTCTTAGCCAAAACAGCAAAATAATATCACAAACTGATTCAAGACATTAATTAGCGGTTTCAAGCATAGCTTCTTCTCTAGAATTCAGAATTAGGCAATTTAGGTGTCCATATACAGCTAATAGATAGAGGATTAATGTAATTAAGTAATATTGAATTTTTTTGGATGTTTTGGATGCTGTGATGGCTAAGTAAAAATAGAAACCAGAACCCTGTAACAAAGAAAAACAGAATTTTTGGGGGAATAAGACAATTTTCGATTTTCTCTACTCCTTCCTCTCTCTCTCACACCCCCACCTTCACCTTTACAATTCGTTTTCCTTCATTCATGGAGGCTTAAGCTTCTATCTGATTCAAAGATTAAAGAAACAACAACACTCTTGAGAATTGGTATGATCAGACTCAGCATAAAATCGGTTTCATCTACTCCTTTTTCTCTTATTTTATTCTCGTTTTGAATTGGAGTTCTTCATTTTGAATTGATGATTGAAATTTGATTGGTTGCATATTATTCGGTTGATGTATGTAATCAGATTATGGAAGGAGTACGAATTAGAGTTTCAGGTTTGAGTTCTTCGGTTAACTGCATTGGCACTCGAAATTAACATAATTCAATTAGGTTCTAGAGGTTTTTTGAATTTTAATTGAATCTATGTTATTCAAATACATGGAGGTTTTCAAGTGAATGCTGAGGTTGAATTGAGGTTTCATTCGGATTCGATGTTAATCACTGATTCTAGTTGCTGAGTTATTTTTAGAATTCAATGATTGAGTGTTTGTGGTTGTTCCTCTAATTCTTGGATTAGATGTTTCAATTTCTGTTCATTTCATATTGTCTTTCTTTGGGTTATAAACAAACCCCCCCCGAATTCCTGATCATATAGCATCGACATCATTGGGAAATGACCCGGGTTGCACCGTTTACCGCAAACCTGTGTAATTTGGTTTATTTGTAATTTGACCAAGCTCGACACTCGAGTCATCTTGCACCTGCGAACCTTCTAGAGTTCCTGCGGCCTCCCCCAGCCTTGCCAAAGCATGAACTCAGGCTAGAAACAAAGCTAATTCCAAAGCCCGAGCCACTACTAGAGTACATCCCATTATTGGAGTTAGAACCTATGTCTCCTGATTTGCCACCCCTAGAGCCCATTGTTCTAGAGGTACCGATCACAGAGATAAGCTCATCGAATTCTCTTGCCCCAGCAATAGAGCCTTTTCGGGCATCTATCTTATCTGAGTCAGACACTTTGGAGGTAACATCTACATTAGCTAGCTAAGTTTCCCAACGTAGTCCTATTCCGGTCCATGTTGGATCTACACCTCGATCATACCCTGAGGGTGTGGTTGGAGGGGTGTGGACACTTTGTTTCTTATTGATGAGTCTTAGTGAGAGGATTTGCATTTCATTGGATTTTCAATAGTTTGTGATTATGTATGGATGCCTATGACATTTTAAAAGTATATTTTCGTGTTTTGTTTTTGTGAATATTGATTATGTTATTGGGTTGATTAGTTTATTATTAATGTTAGTTATTTATATTAATATGATATGTCTTATTTACGTTTATTGTCTCTACACTATTATCGACGCCTCTTTTACTTTAATGCATCTTATTTGTTTTTTAGTCCACAATCAAGGCTCGCATTTTAAAAATGTATTCTCAAAAAGAAAAAATTTACCCATTATTTTCAAGTAAAGAAATTTTAAAGAAAAGGTTAAGTTTTCACAAAGATATTTTGGTAACAACTAATAGAATCTAAATGTGATTTAAGCACAAGTTGGAACTATTAGGGTGTTACAAGGGTGGTGGCAGTAGCTTGTTCCCTGACTGCTCTAGCCATTGCTCTGAAAGACTCCATCATATCCTCGTCTGTTGCAGCTTCACTCCTAGTGTGTTTGGGGCTTTCCATCTAGTTCGTGTACACCAAACAATAATAATTGAGTTTATCAGGCTCAACATAATGCTACGTGTGGCAGCAACCAACTGCATATGCCACTAGACGTCATGCATTTCTAATTCCTATATCCTATGTCCTATCATATAAATAAGTCTCATGACATGACGAAACTATTAAACATAGAATTATGATTAGAAACATAGTTAGTCCCATCCTCGGGCTCTACCAAGATGAATTTCTCTGATATCAAAATATAACACCCTAGTAGTAACTAACTTACGCTTAAGTCATATTTGGATTTTATTAGTTGTTACCTTTTAGCTTTGTGGAAAACTTAACTATTTCTTGAAATTAATTTTATTGAAAATAACGAGTGGAAATTATTTTTTTGGAAAAACTTTTTTAAAAATGTGACCTTGACCGTGGAGTAAACATTTGAGTACGATGCGTAAGAAAAAGATGAGTGTAACTAAAACATTGAGATGGTAAAAATAAATAGCCATAAATCACCATAATTATTAGGCTTAAAATGATGGGTGTTGCTGAAACATTAAGATGGTAAAAGTCTTACTTTTTTCTTCTTGATAGTCTAATTAGGCTGTGGCCTAATTCCTACGTCTTCACTAATCTTTAAATTTCATTTTTCTTCTAGTGAATGATCACTTCATCTAATTAGTGTTTAGGAGTGTTCATGGTTATTACAATTTTAAATATTTTTGCCCTTTTTGAATTAGTTTGGTAGAAACCATATATGGGTTCTTTTAACACATATTTCTTGATTTTTCTCCTAGTACTTATCTAGTTTACTTGGTTAAGTAATATAAGAGGGTCATTGTTCATGCTTACAAATTAAAAACATTCTTCTTCTTTTTAGTTTATTGAAGCTGCATGTATATAGCAATTTTATACTATTTTTGATTTTTATTTCCCTTATTACTAATTCACCTAAAATTTTTTGAGGAATCCAAATCTAGTTACTAAAATTTCAAATTCAAATTCCCTCCCTAGGAACCAAGCATGGCCCGAAGCCATGATCAATACAAAATGTTCATTATTAGCTTTTCTTTTTCATACAAGAACTCTTGTTTTAGTGTTTTTAAGTACTTTTAGCTAATTAAAGGACTTAAAGGATAAATTCAACCGTTTAATTTTCTTAAAGGCTTAAGAGAAATTCTTTTAATCGATTAATTTTCTTAGAAGCACCATAGAAACATTTTAAACCAATTGGATTACTTAGAATTATGAAAAGAACATTTTTCATCGGTCAAAACATAATTCTAGACAAGAATACAAGGATTGAAACCATGAATAAGCTTTTGACTAATGTAAGTGCTCTTGGTCGAAGGACTAGAGCTTCCTACTCTTGTGTCATAAGAACACTAAAGGAAGATTAGAAGAAGAAAACTACCTTGGTGAATATTGCTCTACTAAAGACTTCTAGCTCTTGTTGTTGAAGATGAAAAAATCTCCTCCAGTGATGGTGAAGATGGTCGCAACTTTAAGAGGAAGAGAGGGGAGTGTTTTTGCTTGAGAGAGTTTTGGCAAGTGAGTGAAAAATGAAAATAAGTGAGTGAGGGGGAGGGGGAGGCTGTGGCTACAAGGGTTTAGGGGGTTTGAGTTATTTTCCCTTGACTCGAGCAATTGCCATCAATCTCCATAATGACCTTTCCTAATTTGTCTCGATCAACATAAATTTGTAACTTATTCTAATTATATGCTTAAGGGGCAGTTACACTAGGGATTTTAGTTAGGAGTTACATTTTGTAATTAAGTGTGATCATGTGTTATTGAGTGTAATTAAGTGTGACGAATATTTTTCATGATTAGAGAGTTGATCATAAAATTTTTGCATGCTCATTCTCATACCTTAGTCGTGGGTATCCCTAAGGTTTTCTCATCATATTTTTAAATTTCTAGTTTTTAATTTAGTAAGCTTTATTTAGTAATTAAACTTACCGTTTTGCCCTTCACTTACTATGTTGACTTTTTGTTGATTTTTCCTAATTTCCATGTTTTTCCTCATTCAATTAGTGAATTAATCCTTGATTAATTTACTAATTACTCTAATTACATATTAATAATGAGATAATTAGTTTAAGAGAAATTAGGGATGTTACACTGTCGAGGCCTCTTGTGGAAGCAAAGTTTTCCATCCTGTTATCATTCTAAATTAATGCAAGGGAGGAGGAAGATAGGCAAAACATGATTAATGAGATGACTTTTCTTGGAAACCTAAAATCAATAAAGGTTTCCTGAAGAAAATCCTAATCAACATTATCATAAGCTTTTTCGAGGTCAATTTTGAGAATTATGGACCCTTTTTTATCATTTGACTTATGCATGTGATGCTCCATTTCTTGAGCAATGATAACATTATCTAATATTCCCCTTCTAGGAATAAAACTACTCTACAAAGAACCCACAATTTTAGACAAGTATAGGCAGAGTTTATTGACAAGCACCTTTATAATTAATTTATACACAATATTGCACAAACTAATAGTCTTGAGTTCACCCAAACTAGTTGGTTGTCCACTTTAGGGATGTGAATAATGAAAATTTCCGTTAGGAAGGGATCAAATTGACTAGTTTTGAATGCAATCTTAACCAGCCCCTAACATTGTCTCTTATAATATGCCAATATTATTTAAAGAAGAAGGGTTGAAACACATCTTGGCTTAGGGATTTAAAGAGTTTCATATGCTTCTGCGCATTCCAAACCTCATCCTTGGAAATAGTTAAAGTAGTCTACATTGGGCCTTATTAGGCAATTTAATGAAGTTCTCTAACCCTAGTTTCTTCCTCTCCTCTTGATGTAGCTTCGGTAAATATATCAGGCCACACAAATAATAACGTGATAAGAGAGTTATCATCCCATAAGAATTGATCAAATATTGAGTAATTAAAGGGAATAACTATTTGGACAAAATAAATTCAAGGAATAAAGATGAATGGCTAATGAAAATAAATAAACAAAAAAGTTAAGAAATTAAATGGAAGCTAAAAACACGATAAAAATGCGATAAGATGGACACTAGGGCTAATTAACTTCACCTATTATAGATGCATTTACCATGGATTTCAATTAATCAATTTTTACCTTAATTAACTAACGATTGGACTCCTTAAATTTATTCCTAGCCTTTCTCGAGGTCAAGCAATACTCTTTAATCTAGATTGATTGTCTAATATCTTAGCAACAAACTAAGCTAAACAAAGGTCAACGATTTGTCGATTCCTAAGTTGACTGCATGAACTACATTTCCTTATCTCTAGTTTTCACTTAGCTCATGGTGTTTATGTTAAGAGGTTGAATTCACAAACCCTTTTTTGAGTTATTGTATAACCCCAAATCAATTAATTGGTGATTAAGCAATTAACGGCATGAAGCATAAACATAAACACTTAGTCATTGAAATAAAAACAAGATTAACATCCATAGGTGAAATTGTCATACAAAAGGATCCGTTATTGCCCTAACAAGAGAGACTTAGGTCATGACTAAAGAAAAATGAACAATGACAAATGGAGAAGATGTAGAAGAACAAGATGCCATAGAGAGTCGAAGCTTAAAAACATGGATTGAGGTTGAAGGTGGATCTCTCCTCTTTAGCTTCAACTCCAGTGTCCTTGAATCCTTGCATTAGCTCTTTTGGGTTGCCATATCTAGTAATGAAGTGTGTAAAAAAGGTGTCTTGGGACTGTAAACAATTGTTTTTTATAGCCCATGGGTCTCATTCTTTGAATTTTAGCCGGAGCCCAAAAATTAGGTCGATGACATCATGCTATAGTGCATGTAGTTGCGCTAGAATGCAACTCATCCATAACACAACAATTATAAAAGTGTGACTGTGCTATAGTGAACCCAGCTGTGCTATAGCGTACTCCATAAAAACTAAGATGTGCCATTTTGCATCAATTCGCTATAGCGTATTGCATTGCACTGTTGCGTAATGTCCTAAGCATAATATCTCCTTCCTTTGCTTCTTTCTTGCCCTTAGCGTACTTACACCTAATTAAAAATTAAATAATGTTCCAGTCTCATACTTTGAGGTAAGGTAGGCTAGTGTTTAAGCTTGGATTGTCTTGATCTCTACTATAGAAGAGGAAGGGGTATATATAAGATCTATTGCCATTATGGCAGGGATCCCATTAGGGCATAGATTAAGGGAGGGGATCTTTAATAGATTAGGGATCTAAGAGAGAATCCCACTGCAAGCACAAATGTAGGAGTTAATAAGGTGACGTTTGCTTTCATGCCAGGGCATATGAGGGTTGGTAGGTCGACCCCTAGGTCCCTGCCCTGGGGGTCGAGATTATGATTGGTACAAGATACAAGGTCGGCTTGGATAGAGATTGGGTTCAATAAGGCTGGGGTAGGTCGGCTAGCCAAGGATACGTCGGGTTACACCAACTAGTCCAAATAGAGACAAAAATAAGTTTCTAAAACATAAAAAATGACAAACGGACTAGAGAAGGCCAAATTCAAAATACTTAACCAAAATAAGATAAAACACTAACTAAACACAGGTGACTAACCACTAAATCTAATTAAAACAATACAAAATATAACTCGCTATGGAGTTATCACCCTTTGCTGGAATCTACAAAACATATTTTTAAAGAACCTCAGCTTTTTTTTGAAAAATGTTTCCATCGGTATACCAAATGTCATTAATATACAGCCAATCAATTCTGTTCTTTCTTCTTCTTATAATGGTTTGAGCATGAGAAAATGATGTGTTCTTATCCCTATATTTGACCAAATTTTCTCTAGACTTCTAGTACCACAACATTTCTTACTCGGCAAGCACCAAATCATAATCATTTTGCAACTATTTTTCCAACATGATCATGTCACTGGTACACAAAGACTCTTGACTTCTTTGAACACCTCTAAGCCTTACTTTCAACAATCTTTTTTTATTTTTTTGACTTCTTTATAAAATCATATAGAATCTTTTCTAACCTCATTTAAACTAGGGATCACCACATGATTACAACTCCTCTAAGCCTCTTCAATGAGTTGGGTATAAAGATGATGAGATGCCTGAGCTGCTTCAAATTTAAAAGGCCTTATTCCTCTAAGATGAGAAATACTATTATCTTGCAAAAGGATAGGATGGTGATCAAAATAACATCGTGTTAAGTTTTCAACACATACTTTAGGGAAGGTGAGCCACTATCTATTATTAGTAATTGTCCTATCTAGTCTTTTAGAGATACTATGTCTCCCATGTTCTGTCTGACACTAAGTATATTTATTTCTCACCATATCTAAATCAATGAGGCCACAAGACCCATTCTTATTTGCAAATAGTAAAGCTTTAGAGTTGACAAAATTCCCTTCTTTCACCTCAAAAGAATGAATGACCTGACTAAAATCTCCAAGGACAACCTAAAGCCTGTTTATGTTCTTACTAAGGTCTTTCATATATTCCCATAAAGTCACATGAATTAAAGGAATAAGGCTCGCATAGACCATTTTACAAATCCAAATGGCATGTCCTTCTTACAACTTTATTGTCACTGCTTGTCTATTGATGTTGATGACATTAAAATTGATTGAGTTATCATTTGCAAGGACCCAAATCCTACCCGATTGACCTTTAGCCTTCTCAGTAACTACTAGATCATATTGAAGGGCTCTCCAGAAGGTTCTTGTCTTCTGAAACTGAGTGTGAGTCTTTATTAACATTATCAAGAAGTTTATACTTCCTTAGTACCTCTTTGATATGTCTTTGCCCCTAGGGCTTAAAGCACTTTTCACATTCCAAGCAAGAATCTCAAAAGAATTGAATTCTATCATGGCAGCAAAGAAATAAGAGGAGGAGCCAGGGGCTCTAAAGAACTACATCTCCATTGTGGCCATAGCTTGAAAATTGGCCTCATTCTGAATTCTATTCGATATTCCTCCTTCATTATTTATTTTCTAGGTCCCATTAACTGCTTTAGTCCTGAACTAGCTGATGGACTTCTTTATTTGTTACAGGTTTAATGACCCATACCCCATTATTATTAGCTACCCAATATCACCTTCCATGTATTTTGGTTTGTGACATGCATGTGTTTTAGGGACTTTTCTAACCAAACTCGTTTTTTCTTATTGGACTTTGTACTGTCATTAGCGCTAACGGTCTCTCTGCTCTTTTTGAAAGTAATTGGTTTCAAATTTGGATTTGTTTCAAATATTTCCTTTTTCCCTACTGTAATCAATTCTTTCCCTTTCTTTGTAGATAAACTCTGATTTTCTTTATCTTATTATCAATAGTTTTTGCAAATTTCTCTTTTCCTTTATTTTGTTCCTTAGATTTAGATATGGTCCTAAATTTTGTGCCTATTTTGGTATGACACAACAAGCCAATAGTTAACGGTGTTGGTCTGTTGAGAAAAGGTGGTTTAGCTCACTGGCATCCTGGTGTCGGCCATTGACATCATAGTGTCGACTTCTTTCATGTTTCTATCAACCACTTCATCTTTTATTGTGACACTACCTCCTTGACTTATAGACTTTGGCACCTTAACTTTCTCCTATCCACTTATAAGTTTAGTAAGCATGAATTTATGGTAGTGGAAGTACTACCCTATTCAAATGAATCTAAAAGCTAAGGTTTGAATGTAAAAAGGATCAAAGAGGGATAGGTAGAAAAATGCATTAGGCGCTTAATGTGGTTCAATCCAAGAAATACGCTACAAGGCTCAAATGGGTTAACTAAAGATCAATGTCACAGGGTGGCCAAGAAAGCTCAACATGGCTCCCAAACATGGCCTAAATCACCTCTAAGGCTAGGATTCACTAACATGTATTTCAAGAGGGGTTCAAGTAAGAATGGATGCACGTCTCAACCTAAACAAAGCATTAAAGCATAAAGATCATCATCCCTAGGTTGCTAACTCCTACCATAGTGCATGAATATGATCCCTTCCTAATTTAATAGTGAATGGACAAGAAGATTTTCATTGCTCAAATCAACATTCATGATTACTAAGGAGTTAACAAGGAGAGTAATCTATCATATTATGGGCATAAGTAAACAACAACCAAATAACCAACAAAATACACAAAATGACTAAAAGTTGAAAATCTTTTTGGATTTCTTTTAGGGTAAAACAATAAAGAAAAAGTCACAAGCAACAATAAACTAACTAAAAAGAAAAACAAGAAAACGAATAAAGATAGGAACAAACAAGAAGTATAGAAGTGGACTTCTCTAAACCCCAACTTTATAATGCATGAAAGTAAATCCAAGAGAAGGAAAGGAAAGTTACTCTCCAGAGCTACTCGTCATCGTCATCGTCATCAGAGGCCTCAGTATCCTCTGCTTCCTCTTCTTCTGAATGTCCATCTGCTTCTTCTTCAAACTCTTCCTTCGTATATTGTTCTTCATCAATGATGCACTTAAGCTTAAGATCCACAAGATGTAGGGGAGGTATCTGCTGGAGCATCTTTAGTGAAATCTACTGCTGCATGACCATCTTTATACTCTGCATGCCTCTTTAAATGTAGGAGGACTGCTTGCTAGCCCGATTCTGGAGGATGGCTATTGTGCTTCTCATATCAAATCTTAGTTCATCAATATGTGATTAGAATCGGAGCAATAAAGATTGGGGCGCTGAGATGCCTATAGCTTGTGGCTATGGTGGTGCAGCATTTGCTTGTGCTACTACTCGTCGATGCTTTCATGTCTTCTTGGTGGCTTTGTTGAGTGTCACAACTAGACTTACATTAGACATCTTCAGCTTTAGGCTTTTCCTATGCTTTGTAGGACAAATAAGGACACCCGCTTGCCTAGCTAGTGAAGTGATGAAAGATAGGTGGGGTAAGGACTTGTTGCTATTAGGTATGGTCTCTATATGGTCCCTAATCAGTTGCCTTAGGTTCACTTTGCTATGGGTGACAAGGCAAAAAAAGAGGATGTACTGCTCTTTGGTGATGAAGTGGGTGTGTTGATAACTCTCTTTAGTGAGTTATATTTTTAGCTAGTTTTATCTAAATTAGGACATAGTCGTTTAGTTTAGTTAATACTTTGCTTTATTTTACTTAAGTAGTTTAGATTAAGTGGTATTTTGCGTTTATGTTATTTTCTTATATTTTGGATACTTATTTTGGGTTCATTTGTTGTTTTAGGTGAAAGCGGGCTCGGAGGAAGTTAGAAGCAGCCAAATGAAGGATTCAGGCTGAACACCTTGCGCTAGTGTGCATTGCCACAAAAAGAGTGAAGATTAAGATTTTTGTGTTATGTTATAGTGCAATCTTGCACGCTATAACGCGTCCTTATTTTTGCAAGTGATAGTGTCCTTATTTTTGCAAGTGACATAAGGTTTGGGTGCTACACTATAGCACAGCCTTGCGTAGTATCATTTTGGGCCAAAAATTTTAGTTGCGTTATAACGCAACCTCGTCTGTAGTAATTGAGGGGCTTCGGCTGAATATTAAAATTTGGGATCCATACACTATAAAAAGCAACACTTCATATAAGAAAAAGATCCTTAGATATATCTACACACTTTCCAAGACAAAAGACCTCTACTGAAGAGATTGAAAGCAAAGATTCAAGAATTTCAGAGCTCAACTTCAATACAGAGAGATCCACAACTTCCCGAGTTTCTTGTCTCTAGATTACATTCTTCATGGCTTTTTGTTCTTTTGTATTTTCATCTTCATACTCTTTTGTTGTTTACCTTTCTTCAGTCATGAACTAATTTTCTTTTGCTAGGGCGTTAATGGACCATTTTTGTATGACAATTTTACTTATGAATTAATGTTAACCTTATTTCTATCTCAATTGCTTAGTGTTTTTGTTTATGTTTAATGCCTTTAATTGCTTGACCACCAATTAATTGATTTAGGAATTTATAATAACTCAATAAAGGGTTTGTGAATATAGTGTCTAAATATAAACACCATGAGCTAGGCGAAAACTAGAGATAGACAAATGCAGTTCATGTTGTCAATATAGGAAACTATAGAGCTTCAACCTTTACCTGGATTAATTTGTGCTAAGAGATTAGGCAATCAATTCAGGATAAAGAGTATTACTTGACCTCGAGAAAGGCTAGAAATAAATTAAAGGGAATCGACCATGAGTCAATTAGGATAGGAACCAATTAATAGAAATTCATAGTAAATACATCTATAATATAGGTGAAATTAATTAGTCCTAGCATCCATTCTATTGCATTTGTCCATACTATTAGCATCCATCTACATTATATTTTTCTTATTTATTTTATTTTATTTTTATTTTAAATTTTCTGCATCAATGAATTCATTACATCCCAATAGTCATCCCTCAGACTATTCGGTACTTAATCTATCCTTGTGGGAATGATACTCTTTTATCACTTTATTACTTGTACAACCCAGTATACTTGCCGGAGTTGCATCAAGTTTTTGGTGCCGTTGCCAAGGATAGTATCAATATCATTCCTAGTTGACAGGAAACTGTATTGGATTTTTCCTATTATTATTTTATTTTATTTTGTTTCATTTTTATTTAATTCCCTTTGTTATTTAATTTTTTTTTAGCTTTTGCTTTATTTTGTTTTTAGTCTTTCCTTCACTTGTTCTTGTGTTCTATTTCGTGGTTTATGCGAAGGAGCCAATCTATGGAAGATTTGCTCTTTGATCTAGAAATTGAGCGTTCCTTACATCAACTCAGAATATAATGAAGAGTAGTTGAAAAAGCGTTCCTTATGCAAAGGAGCCATGAAGGATTATTTGGTACCCACTCTTCAAGGGTGCTCATTTAGTATTGTGAGGCCATATGTCCAAGCAAAAAACTTTGAGTTGAAGATGTCACTCATTCAATTCATGTAACAAAACTGCCAGTTTGCTAGACTACCTACTGAAGACCCAAATGAAAACCTCAGCAACATCCTGGAGATTTGTGACACCATAAAGATCAATGGTGCCACGGATTATGCCATATGATTTCAGTTTTCATTGAGGGAGAAGGCCAGAGCTTAGTTGAAGTCTCTACCGCAAAGAACACTCACTACCTAAGATATGGTGGCTAGGAAATTCAAGAGAAGTATTTTCCTCCTACCAAGTCTGCTAAATTGAGGAGTAACATCACTGCTTTTGCCCAATTAGAAGGAGAATTATTTTATAAGTCTTGGGA
Organism: Pterocarpus macrocarpus; assembly: GCA_031439585.1. Taxonomy (NCBI): domain Eukaryota; kingdom Viridiplantae; phylum Streptophyta; class Magnoliopsida; order Fabales; family Fabaceae; genus Pterocarpus; species Pterocarpus macrocarpus. Next base: position 7,239,450 of record CM062516.1, on the reverse strand, counting down.
GAGGTACAAGGAGCTGTCAGCTAAGTACCCATATCATGGCATTCCACTCTGGATGCAAATTCAAACATTTTACAATAGTCTCCTAATGTCCACTTAGATCATGGTTGATGTAATAGCTGGTGGTTCTCTAAATAATAAGATACCTAAGCAATCTTAGGAAGTTGACATTACCACTGCCTTCTTGGCTTTCTGTCCAGAATGTAGCTATTCAAAAGCAATTAGACATGCTCAATATCACTTCACTAGCACCGGTCTTATGGTGTGACTTCTGCCAAGGGAATCATCCTAATAGAAAGTGTGCCATCGAGCTTACTTTTGACAAGCAAGTCAATTACTTGAATGGTTAGAGGTAAAATTACCATTCTAATAGTTATGTTCCTAGATACAGAGATCATGGTCATGTCGGTTAATACCGTGGGAATCAAGGTGCTCCTAGGCACTCATACAACTTCTTGTTCAAGAGAAGAAGTCTAACTTGGAAGATGTGTTCCAACAATTCATGCAGACCTATTCTAATTTTGTGAACTGAAGTGAAGCATAATTCAAGCAGTGTGATGCTTAGTTCAAAAACTAGGAGGCTTCCATTAGGAACATTGAGACTCAATTGGGACAGATATCCTGGCTGCTAGTTGAAAGACCTCAGGGTACCTTGCCTAGCAACATAGTGAAGAACCCAAGAGAGCAAGTCAAGGCAATTACCTTGAGAAGTGGGAAAGAATTTGGAGAACCTGAGAAACCAGAAGTGGAAAAAGAATCATCTGCTGAGACTAAAGTGCAGACTGCTAAAAGAAAGAAGTATGAGATCCCTATGAGGTATACTAAGGGTGTGGGAGAAGAAGAGAAGACTCCATAATATGTAGCACCACCTGCCTATGACCCTCTCATTCCTTATCCACAGAGGGTGAAGCAACTGAAGAAGGAGTAGCAAAACAAACAATTTGCAAAATTTTTGAAAGTATTCAAGAACCTACAAATTAATATACCCTTTGTAGAGGCTTTGATTAGATGCCCATCTATGCAAAGTTTATGAAGGAGATCCTCTCACAGAAGAGGAAAATCAAAGATGATGAGAGTGTCCTACTTACTGAGGAGTGCAGTGCCATCTTGCAAAATAAGTTGCCTCCTAAGCTTAAGGATCTAGGGAGTTTTACTATTCTATGTGTTATTGGTGATATTTATTTTAATAAAGCTCTTTGTGATCTTGGTGCTAGTATTAATTTAATGCCTTTGTCTATTTTCAGGAAGCTTAGAGTTGGAGAAGTCAAGCCTACCATGATGTCATTACAGCTGGCTAACAGATCAATAAAACATCCAAGAGGCATTATTGAAGACGTGCTAGCGAAGGTGGACAAGCTCATATTCCAAGTAGATTTTGTGGTTCTTGACATGGAAGAAGACAATGAAGTGCCCTTCATTCTTGGGAGGCCTTTCTTAGCCACAAGGAGAGCTCTAATAGATGTCCAAGAGGGGAAGCTAGAGTTACAGGTACAAGATGAGAAAGTAACTTTCAATGTTTTTTATGCAACTAAGTTTCCCCTAGAAGCTGATTCCTGCCTCAGAGTGGATGTGATTGAAGAGGTGGTGACTTCTTCCATTGGGGCTATTTCCACCACCATTTCTTTAGAGGCATACTTAGTGAACTCTAAGATGGTAGAAGAATTCGAGGACCATAACTTGCAGTTGCGCCATGAGCTTTTGGAAGCTCAGCCTATAGGTTCCTAGCCTCTTTTTGACATTCTTACACAGAATAGGAAACTACAGCCAATTAGTGAGGAGCCACCGAAGTTAGAACTCAAGCAGTTACCTATCCATTTGAGATATGCATTCCTTGGAAAGGTTGACACATTCCTTGTTATCATTAGTGCCTCATTGAGTAGTGTAGAAAAAGAGAAGTTGCTTAAAGTAGTACTCAGAGATTATAGAACAGTGATAAGGTAGTAGACTTCAGACTTGAGGGGCATCAGCCCCACTGTCACGACCTAATTCTGAGCTGTGATCGGCACGTACAAAGGACCCCCGAGCATGCCTAATTGATATTTCTCTAAAAAGAAAACTGACGAAGTTTACTTTAAAAACTTAACATTTCTGGAATACAAGCATCCTGTCGTATCTAATCAACTAACTCTTATAATAAACTAAACAACATGGCATCCCTAGAATGCCCAACCAGGGTAATAGGTATACATATATATATAACCCCAAATAGCGGAAATAGAATCCTGCCTATGAATTGGTGGAGCAACTCTAAAGGTTTATAAGATTCAAATTCAAAAACAATAATTAACATTTCATAAAATCTAAAAATGGCCCATACTATAAGTGTTGGGCTCACCAAACGAGGAATGACATAACTGAGCTGAAGTAATTGATTTTGCAACAAAACTTGCAACTAGAACATGAAGAGAAGCGGGGTGAGTTGAAATGAATTAGTGAGGGATAATGTATGCATAACAAGCAAGGGACAAGCACAGAGTAAAGAAAACTCAGTAATAAACCATATGCTTGCAAATGGGTATAAAATGTCTTTAAAAACACATATACAATTTGTAACATCCCGATTTCCGAGTTCCGACTTCACCTTCAAATTCCATAATTTTCGACTTCATCTTCGAATTTCACATAAAATGGGATTATTTCCGACTTCCGAGTTCGTCTCAACATAATTTCCGACTTCCAACCTTAACCGTGACTTCCGACTTAACCTTCAAGTCTGAACAACATGAACGTGATTATCGATATCCGACTTCATGTCTAAAGAAAATGTACCCAATTTCCGATATCATAATTTATCTCCAAGTTTCAGCAGGATGTACCCGAGTTCCGATATAAGACCTCATGTTTCAAAATAGTGTACACGTTTTCCGATCTCCGAATTGATAGTTTAACACAATGGTTACAAGTACCGACCTCCGAGTTGAATGTAACGAGTTCCGGCCTTAGAGTTGAACTCAATTAGAATGGACACGAGTTCGGATCTCTGAGTTGATTCCCCGTCACACACAAGTTCCGATCTCCGAGTTTATTGCCAGAAGCTTTCCATCTCTAATGGTGTTCCTGAGTTTGAATTGGGAGTTCCGAGATTATGTGATTGTAAGCTGTATGACTTCCGACATCCGATTTTGCTCCCAAGTTTTGAATAAACTAGGCATGTTTTTTGATTTCCGATTTCATCTCCTAAATAGAATGAGTTTCGACTTTAAGCAGAATCGAGACGAGTTCCGATTTCAGATGAATGGAAGCGAGTCCCACTTTTAGGATGATGTGGAGAGTGATTTGGCCACAAAAGTGGGAGACATGGCCGAACATCAATCACAAAATTTCAACCAATCAACACTCACAATCCCAACTACCCTCATGTATTTAAGTCAGACTTTCCTTTTCATTAGAGGCTGATTTACGGCACTCTCTCTCCCTCTTGTTCCAGCCTCCTTCTTCCCTTCTCTCAATCAACTTCGTAACTCCTCCAAGCTTAACAATTCAAGCTTCAACACCTAGCAAAATCACACTCCAAAGAAGTAGGATTCCATTTCTATTCTTGAATTCTTTGCACTATGATTGCCTGTAATTTTACTCTTCTTCATGTATTTGATGATATATTGGATGTATATGATGGATTATGGTTGGATTAATATGAAATCTTGAGTTGGAATTAGACTTAGAAGAAGAAAACTAGGAGAAGTGGAGAATTGGGATGCTGCCTAAGTGAGGAATTCCACGACAGTCCGTATGGCAGAGTGTACGGATTCGCCTACAGCCGGTTAAATCTGATGAAACTATTTTTATATGAAAGTAGACATTCAGAGCTTTCCATACATATATCATATAAGGTTATTGGATTAGTATTGAGAGAGATGAATTTTTGAATTTTGACCCAGGAACCAGGACTTTCATCTGGGCAAAGTGACTTGAGAAGGTGTAACTCACCCTGCACAACTCCAAATTGAGTGAGACCAACTTTGTTAGAAAGCTTACACATAGGGGAACATCCCAATATGAAATTCTGAGTTTGTTATGATCCCAATTGTTCCTAGTGATTCGAGGAAGTTACCCTAAGTCCAAACCAGGCTAAAATAGAGTAGTTCAAGAAGGTTGAATTTCAGGACTTATAACTCGATCTATACTAAAGAAAATGGAGTGAAACTTTTGCAAATGAAAGGTTGTCCTGTTAGCTTTAATATGAGACAATTTTGAATGATTTGAGCTTAGTTTCAATTTTTAGTGAATTTCTACTTCCAAGAGTGTACTTCGGGCTAGTGACCAAATAGGCTAAGGTAAAAGTTAAATATCTAGAGTTATATAAATCAAAATGATATGGGACCAAAGAGGTTAGAAAGTAGACATATAGAGCTATGACATAACCAAACTTCAGGTTTAAATGAGTTGAATAGAAGAAAAGGTGGATTATACAAAATTCAGGCAGAACTGAATAGAATTGGCAGAAATGACCAAATTGATAGTTTCACAAGTGTTAGTGAACATATAAGGTTTGAGTTGAGGATTGCAAGTTTTACATTGATAGATATGTTAGATTGATTATATTGCTATGGCTGATTTGTCCGTGAGAATTGGCACTATTCATGGGGAAAGCAGGCCCGATCCAGATTATCTTTATCAAATTCTGTGAAGTCTATGAAACTATGGATGTTTAGATGCAAGGATGAATTTAAGTATGATATGAGTTATGACATATATGAAAATAAATATTGAAGCATATGTATGAGTACGTTCAACATGTCTATGCATGACCATGTATGAGAATGAAAAGACATGAGTATATTAAATGTGAATCCCTTCACTTGGAGGCAGTTGCACATTGAATCCCTCCTTGTGAAGGCAGTTAAATGATAAAAATGTGGGTCCCTTCACCTGGAGGTAGTTGCACATTGAATCCCTCCTTGTGAAAGCTGCTAAAACTTGGGTCCCTTTATGTTGGAGGCATGTGGTCAGATGAGATTCCTCTATATGAAGGCACGTGACCAAAAGAGATCCCTTCAATTAGAGGCACGTGGCCAAAATAAGATCCCTCCAAGACTAGAGGCACGTGGGTCCCTTTGTGGGTGAGTCGGTGTGATGACGGTCACGAGTTGAGCGGACGAGCTCACTCCAAGATTAGGCTACCCAAGGGCAGTAAAGGCTAAAGACTAAAGACTAAAGATTAAAACAGATGCAAGCACCCCACTCACATGAGGCATGACATCGACCCAGCTAGTGTGAGTATCGGGGACATAACTTACATGAGGCATGACATGACCCAGCTAGTGTAAGTACCGAATGAAGATCCCATATTCCTAAGGAACATGACATGGTGATCACGCTCTGATGGGGTATGACATGGCGATTATACTCTGGAATGTGGCACGTAAAGATTTTATGATGAAAAGGAAGATAAAGAAAGAAAAGTAAATCTTATGTTTTTGCATAAGTTCAAATACAAGTAAAGGCAGGTGCAGATGTTATGTATCTAGTTTATTGAGGCTATTGTATTTTACTATGTTTCAGTTATTATTCATACTCTAATTCATGAATTGGTGTTGTATGGGCTCTCCCAGATGACAAGTCTGCGAGTAAAACTGAACTTTGCTTCGGATAGTATATTTTTTGATCTGTAAAATTAAACAGTCTTCATAACATGTTCACCTTTTTCATAATAAACCAAAGCAAACTGGAGGTGACAACAATGACATTATGCACGATAATTAGAGAATCTTACTGAGAATTTATAATTCTCATTCCTATTTCCGTGTTACCTGCAGATAGTTCAAGAAGTTTCCGAAAACGACTAAAGTTGCTGTCAGATAAGGTCCGCTCAGTAATGATAACAACTCGAGTGCGGTCTTATGACTTAAGCATAGTACTGTACTTGGGAGGGTGTTACACAATTGCCGTACTTATCATAATTTAGAAATCCAATATAAGTTCAAGTGAGAACATATTTAATCCATAATTAGCTTCCTGATTAGGTGGCCCCCACAACCTAACCCCAGTAGTACCAAGTCTAATTCACAACTAGGTGGCCTTGACAACCTGTCCCTTGTGTGAACTTTTACATTTGGGTGGCCTCGACAACTTGACCAGTGTATCCATAATCATTCCGGACATGTCGGCCAAACATGCCGGGCTAGTAACCATCCTGCTAGCTAGGGTTCTACCAAGGTGTACCAAGGGCTAACGCTCACTACCATTAGCATACAGATTCTATCAAAGATTCCATCCTCACTCAAAATAAACCTTTTCCAAATAAAATAAAATCACCTATTCATATCCTGTAACTTCCGCGATTTCTGACCTCCGACTTCATCGGTATTCCCGACCTCCGACTTCATCTCCAAGGCTTAAATGGATTGGCTAGGATTTTCCAATTTCCAACCTTATGTACGTAATATATGATTTCCGGCCTTAGGCTCGAGTTAGAATGGACACGAAATCCGACATCCGAGTTGATCACAACCAAAAATGGATGCAAGATTAGATCTCTGAATTGGTCTCCAAGTTCGACCAAAATTTGCACGAGTTCCGATATCGAGTTTATTCCCAAGAGCTTTTCATTTCTATTGACGTTCCCGAGTTTGCCTATAACAGACTTCCGAGATTAAATTTGGAGTTCAGAGATTCTATGAGTTCCGATTTCCTGGTACATAAGATTAATGTTTTGATTTTCGATCTCCGGTGTTATGTTTAGAATCGATTCAAGTTTACATAATGCCCCCAACTTCCGGGTTTAAGTGTTTGGTTTCACATCTGACTTTGCTTTCAAGTTTCGAATAAACCAGACAATATTTCCAAGTTCCGATTTAATCTCCACATTTCGAATGGATTTGGACGAGTTCCGACTTTAAGGAGAGTACGAGTTCCAATGTCATTTTCAGATACAATGGAAGCGAGTTCCACTTTTTAGGCGACGTGGAGAGCAGTTTTGCACAAAAAAGGGAGACATGGTTGAACTTTGCCCACAAAATTTCAGCCAATCAAAACTCACAAAGCCAACTACCACCTCAAGCTTATTTAACTCATTTCTTTCTTTCCTTCAGCTCCATTTCTACGCTACCTTCTCCTTTGTTCAGCTCTCTTTTTCTCTTCTCCACTCACCCAACTCCATCTAACCTTCAAGTTCAACCAAGTTCTATTTCCAAACTTAAGCCTAATAACAAGAGGTAAAGGTTTAATTCTTGTCTTGATTTTCTGATCTTGGATGGCTGGTGGTGGTTTATTTTCTCAATTTTTGATGTATTGATTGAATGATTATGATGATATATAGCTGGCTTATTAGCTGTTTGCGAGATTAAATTTGAATTGGATGCAAGAAAGGATGAAATTAGGAAGAGCTGAGGGGCTGGAGAACCAAAAACCCTCGGCAGTCCGTACGGCGGACCGTTAAATCCGATGGGACTATTTTTCTATGAAACTAGACATTCAGGGCTTTCCATACATATATCATATAAGGCATTGGATTAATATTGAGAGAGATATGAATTTTTGAAGTTTAGCCTAGGAATCAGGACATTCACCCAGGCAGTGTGAGTTGAAAAGGGTGTAACTCACCCTACACAACTCCAAATTGAATGAAATTAACTTTGTTAGAAAGCTTATACGTAGGGAAATATTCTAAAAAGAAATTCCGAGTTTGTTACTATCCCTTTTGTTCCCAGTGATTCGAATAAATTGCCCTATGTCCAAACCTGGCCAAAATAGGGCAGTTCAGGAAGGCCAAATTTCGGGGCTTATAATTTGAGCTCTACTAAGGCAAATGGAATGGAACTTTTTGCATATGAAAGGTTGTCCTGTAAGCTTTAATATGATACAAATTTCGTATGATTTGAGCCAGTTTCGATTTTTAGTAGATTTTTACTTTTAAGTATGCAATTCTAGCCAGCCACAGGGCAAGCCGGGATAAAACCTAAATAACTGGAGTTATGGTTATCAAAATTAGACGGAACTAAAGAGGTTAGAAAATAGACACATAACACTTTAACATATCCAAAATTGAGGTCTAGATGAGTTAAGTAGAGATTATGGCCTGATTTACAAATATCGGGTTGAATAATTGAGCTGAGGCAGTACCTTTGTCCTAATATAACTAATGTTTCTATGAAGTTCATGTTGCATTATGAATGGAATGATATGATTTCTTTGATAAGTTGATATGCTGAGTCTGTCACTATTCATGAGGAAGCGGACACACTCCATTATGCCGCTGAAATTTCGGTAAAGTATATGCATGGTTATGAGATACATGTAGATGCATGTGCATTTTCAAGAAAGCTATGAAAGCCATGTTATGAGGAACCGAAAGATTAGGTTATGATGAAAGTTCCATGATACTTGGGCTAGCCCTGGAATAAAGTTAAGGGGAATAGATCGGTGGAGAGGTCGGGGAAAGGAAACCTGGCATTCCTATATAGGAACGAGCTCGATTCTGAAAAGCAGATTATTACCCAGGAGTCTAAAATGGCCAAGAACTCCCAGGGGACCAAGTAATGGAAAAGTTTATGAAGAAAAGTTCAAGAATGAGATTTGCATGATTACATTAAGTGCATGATTTGCATTGAGCAGTCATTACAAGATGTTTACAACTTGTTTGTTATATTTACTTACTGCTGTATGTTCATTTATCCTGCTCTTTATTCTATGTTTTACTGTTAGTAGTTTATTCTGTTTCTTATGCTGTTTTAAGTAAAACTAGACCTTGCCTCGGACCAGACATTTTCCCAACCTTATTAAATATGAATAGTTAAGTTTGATCTCATGTTTTTATAATTAAATAAAACCCGAGGCAACTGAGAATTAATGTAACGTCAGTTAAATGCCATACACGAACTCTACTGAGAATTTCTATAAATTCTCACCTCGTTTTGCATTTCCGCATCATTCTCAGACACGGGCGATGGACTCAACGGCCACTCTCTTAATTGAGATTCCAGACCTGCAGCTTTACCAAGACTCCGATATGCACTCGCTGTACTTAGCTGGCTATCGCCATTTCTATCCCTATTTTTTAGCACCAGAAATTTGGCTGTTCCTTTAGTTCACTTTACTTTTGAAACATATATATAAACTGAAGCGTTGGCTTCCGACTTATATATGTAAATATACAACTGATGCTATATTACTTGTCATTATTCTCTTCTGTGGTACTTTTATTAAATTCTGTTACGTTCTAAATTATTGATCACGTTTATTATGTACAGCACGCCGTTTTGTAGGTATATTCATCACATATATATATATATATATTAGAGAAAAAGCGAATATAAAATAATGAATACAGTTTTAGACAGAAAACTAACACGGTAACGCGACCTATCCAATTTCATGCTATGACTTAAGCATAACATAAGTTAGTAGGGTGTTACATTTTTGGTATCAGAGCAGTTCGTCCTAGCTAAGGCCTGAGGATTGGACTGACTATGCTTCGCGCATATTCTATATTTCTAGCTGATAACATGCACTAGATCTTGCCTATATGGTTGAGATATAGATGTGCATATGTAAGAAGTGCCTGACCGTGTAAGCTGTTAATTACTAGCACATTAGACTTAGTGTTGAGCCTGATCAACTCAATAACTTTTGTTTTGTGTGCTCAGAACTTAATGGCTTCCGGAAGGCGAGGTAGATCGCGCACAAAACCTGCTCAAGAGGATCCTGCTAACCTTATGGACACGGTACGAGAAATGGCTCAGGCGATGCAGGAACAGGTCACAACAGCTCACCAGATGATGGATCAGCTAGGTAGGTGACCTGCGACAAGCTGTGAAGGAAACCCTCATGGCCCAGGAGCCGACCTGGATTAGCTTAAATTTTTTTAGTTCAGAAAGGCGAATCTGCCCAACTTCCGAGGGGCGTATGACCCTGATAAAGCTGACAAATGGATCAAGGCTATGGAGAAAATTTTCTCTATTTTAGATTGCTCAGATCATCAGAAGGTGACCTTTGCCACCTATATGCTCGAAGTGAACGCGGGGTTCTGGTGGAATGGGGTACGAAGATTATACGAAGAATCTCAGACAGTAGTCACTTGGATGGTGTTTAGAGATGTGTTCTACCAAAAGTACTTTCCTGCTTCAGTTCGAAATGCTAAGGAACTCGAGTTTATGCAGCTGTGCCAAGGAAACCGGACGATATCCGAATACATTGCCAAATTTGAAGAATTGGGTAAATTTTCTACAATTTATTAGAGGAACCCAGATGAAGCTTGGAAGTACGTCAAGTTTGAAGGAGGGTTACGAGAAGATATTCTTACCGCAATAGGGCCAATGGAGATTAGAGATTTTCCCACGTTGGTAAATAAATGCTAACTTATGGAAGATTGCAACTTGAAGCTAGCTACAGCTAAGGCATCTGGTGGTGGTTTCAGGAAAGGGTTGGCCCCGCAGGGCCCAAGATTCAAGCCCAATTTTCAACAGCAGAGGAGATTCTCGCTGGCAGGCAACAAAGGCAAGTAGCCTCAAAGGCCTCTTCCAAATCCAACTTGCACGAAGTGCGGTAGGAATCATGGTGACCGGCCGTGTTTGGCAGGCCAGAATGTTTGCTATGGGTGTGGCAAGCCAAGCCACAAAATTTATGAGTGTCCAACCGGGAGTCCACCATAGTCGTCTCGACCCCAACGTCAAGGATGGGTCTTTATGATGAATGCAGAGGAAGCTGACAAGTCCGAGGGACTCATTCAAGGTACTTGTGAAGTGGACGGTGAGACTCTAACTGTACTCTATGATTCGGGTGCCTCACATTCATTTATTTCTCATGACTGTGTGGCTGTTTTGCAATTACCAATTTCTGAATTACCTTATGATCTACTGTTTTCTACTCCTACCAATGAACCGGTTAAAACTAGTCAAATTTACATCAATGTTCCTCTTCAAATTGAGGATAGAACCTTTGCAGCCAATTTGATTTGCCTCCCTCTTTCTGGACTGGATATAATTTTGGGCATGGATTGGCTATTCGCCAATCGAGTCATGCTCAATTGCTTTAATAAGACGGTGGTCTTCCCCTCTGTCTCAACTTCTGAATCCCAAGCCTAAACAATCTTCTATCTGAACTCTTTATTAGTAAACTATAGTAGGTCAAAGAGTCAAGGATACATCCTCCTGTCAGCTAATGTGACGGAAGTTGAACATAAACTAGAGGAGATCCCAGTTGTTAAGGAATATGCTGATGTTTTTCCAGAAGATATTCCTGAATTCCCTCCTGAGAGAGAAATTGAGTTCACTATCGAATTGGTTCCAGGTGCGGGACCAATATCTATAGCTCCGTATCAAATGTCACCTTTGGAGCTGACAGAAATAAAGAGACAGATTAAAGAGCTTTTGGAAAAAAGATTCATACAGCCAAGCGCGTCACCTTGGGGAGCTCCAGTCTTGTTGGTTAAGAAGAAAGATGGGAGCATGCGCCTATGCGTGGATTATAGGCAGTTGAATAAAGTGACGATTAAGAATAAATACACACTGCCAAGGATTGATGATCTCATGGACCAACTACAAGGTGCAACGGTATTGTCCAAGATCGACTTACGTTCCGGATATCGTCAAATTCGAGTCCGGGAATAAGATATCCCTAAGACAGCCTTTCGAACTCGTTACGGACATTATGAGTACATCGTAATGTCATTTGGACTGATCAACGCACCAGCAGTATTCGTGGATTACATGAATCGAATATTCCGCCCATATTTGGACAAGTTTGTAGTAGTGTTCATCGACGACATACTTGTCTACTCAAAGACGAAGCAAGAGCATGCGGAACACTTGCAGCTGGTTCTGCAAATTTTGAGAGAAAAGAAACTTTACGCTAAGTTATCCAAATGTGAATTTTGGATGAAAGAAGTAAAATTTCTCGGCCATGTAGTATCCTATGAAGGAATCTCCGTAGACCCCAGCAAAGTAGAAGCAGTTCTAAATTGGGAAAGGCCAACCACAGTTATTGAAGTCAGGAGTTTCCTGGGCTTAGCTGGATATTACAAGCGATTTGTTAAGGATTTTTCTCGAAGAGCTCTGCCTTTGACTAAGCTAACTAGGAAGAATGTTCCATTCAAATGGACGCTGGAGTGCGAATAGAGTTTTCAAGACTTGAAGAGAAGGTTGACTACGATGCCAGTGTTAGCCTTGCAAGACCCTTGTGGACCATTTGATGTTTATTATGATGCGTCCAAACAAGGATTAGGGTGCGTGTTGATGCAAACTGGAAACGTGGTCGCATATGCCTCCAGGCAATTAAAGCCACATGAAAGGAATTACCCCACGCACAATCTCGAATTAGCTGCAGTAGTATTTGCCTTAAAGATATGGAGACATCACCTGTATAGTGAAAGGTTCGAGGTCTTTTCTGATCATAAGAGTTTGAAATACCTCTTTAATCATAAGGAGTTAAATATGAGGCAGCGAAGGTGCATAGAACTTCTTAAGGAATACGAATTTGAATTGAAGTACCACCCAGGTAAGGCAAACATTGTGGCAGACGCTTTGAGCAGGAAATCATTGACCATAGCCTGGATGATGATTAAGGAGACGGAACTTATTGAAAGCTTCCGAAATCTTAATTTGGGAATCCTTATGACTCCCAAGACCCTTCAGCTAGATCAAATTAAGATAGCCGATAGCTTTAAGGAGCAGATTCAGCAAGCACAGTAGCAGGACGCTAATTTTCAACATACACTTCATCTTGTGCAATTAGGGACTGATGGATTTTGCCTAAGATAAAGAGGGCATATGGTGGTGTCATAACAGGGTGTGTGTACCCGAGGGAAATGATCTCCGGAGGAGAATTTTGGAGGAAGCACATAAGGGTGAATTCACCGTACATCCTAGCATTACTAAATTGTATCAAGATCTCAAGAAAATGTTTTGGTGGCCAGGCGTGAAGTCAGACATAGCGAGCTTCGTGAGTAAATGCTTGGTATGTCAAAAGGTGAAAGCGGAACATCAGAAACCCTCCGGGATGCTTCAACCCTTGGAAATCCCTGAGTGGAAATGGGAGAGTATCTCCATGGATTTTGTGATGGGATTGCCAAGAACGCCAACAGGATATGATGCTATATGGGTCCTTGTGGATAGATTGACTAAACCTGCTCACTTTTTACCCATTCAAGCAAATTATCTGTTGGAAAAATTGGCACAGCTGTACATTCAAGAAATTATAAGACTACATGGAACCCCTTTAACATCGTCTCCGATCGGGATCCAAGATTTACTTCACGGTTTTGGGGAGCCTTATAAAAGGCATTTAGTGCTAAGTTGTGCCTAAGCACTGCATATCACCCACAAACGGACGGCCAAATAGAAAGAACAATTCAAACCTTGGAAGATATGTTACGAGCCTATGTATTGGAGCAACATGGGAATTGGGATCGATACTTGCTGTTGGCCGAATTTGCATACAACAATAGCTATCACGCTAGCATCGGCATGGCTCCTTACGAAGCATTGTATGGACGAAAGTGCCAATCTCTCCTGTGTTGGTACGAAACAGGAGAATCAACTCTATTGGGGCCTGATTTAGTTGAGCAAACCACTGAGCAGATCAAGAGAATTCGAAGTAAGATGCTTACTGCTCAAAGTCGTCAAAAGAGTTACGCGGATACCAGGAAGAAACCTCTAGAATTTCAAAAAGGAGACCACATATTTCTGAAAGTTACACCTACAACGAGGATAGGTAGAGCCAGTAAGGTCAAGAAGTTAAATCCTCACTTTATTGGTCCCTTCCAAATCTTAAAGCGAATCAGATCAGTTGCATACCGAATCGCTTTACCTCCACATTTATCAAACCTTCATGATGTTTTCCATGTTTCCCAACTCAGAAAGTATCACCCTAACCGGACACACCTTCTAGAACCTGAATCAATACAGTTAAAGGAGCACCTGACTTTCCATGTACAGCCAGCACGGATTGTAGGCGAAGCGGCGAGACAACTTGAAACAAATGCATGCGACCCGATAAAGGTAGCATGGGGAAAGGAAGATGATGAAGACTACACTTGGGAATTGGAATCAAACATGAGAAGAGAGTATCCTGAACTATTCTCAAGTACTAAATTTTGAGGACAAAATTTTTTTTAAAGGAGGGTGGTAATGTAATGTCTGTGATTTCCGACCTCCGACCTCATTAGTATTCCCGACCTCTGACTTCATCTCCAAGGCTCAAATGGACTGGCTAGGATTTTCCGATTTCTGACCTTATGTACGTAATATACGATTTCCGACCTTAGACTCGAGTTAGAATGGACACGAAATCCGACATCCGAGTTGATCTCAACCAGAAATGGATGCGAGATCAGATCTCTGAATTGATTTCCAAGTTCGACCAAAATTTGCACGAGTTCCGATATCGAGTTTATTCCCAAGAGCTTTTCATTTCTATTGACGTTCTCGAGTTTGCCTATAACAGACTTCCAAGATTAAATTTGGAGTTCCGAGATTCTATAAGTTTCGATTTCCTAGTACATAAGATTAATGTTTTGATTTCCGATCTCTGGTGTTATGCTTAGAATCGATTCAAGTTTACATAATGTCCCCGATTTCCGCGTTTAAGTGTTTGGTTTCATATCCAACTTTGCTTTCAAGTTTCGAATAAACTAGACAATATTTCTGAGTTCTGATTTAATCTCCAAATTTCGAATAGATTTGGACGAGTTCCGACTTTAAGAAGAGTACGAGTTCCGATGTCATTTTTAGATACAATGAAAGCGAGTTCCACTTTTTAGGCGATGTGGAGAGCAATTTTGTCACAAAAGAGGGAGACATGGCTGAACTTTACCCACAAAATTTCAGCCAATCAAAACTCATAAAGCCAACTACCACCTCAAACTTATATAACTCATTTCTTTCTCTCCTTCAGCCCCATTTCTACACTGCCTTCTCCCTTGTTCAACTCTCTTTTTCTCTTCTCCACTCACCCAACTCCATCCAACCTTCAATTTCAACCAAGTTCTATTTCCAAACTTAAGCCTAATAACAAGAGGTAAAGGTTTAATTCTTGTCTTGATTTTCTGATCTTGGATGGCTGGTGGTGGTTTATTTTCTCAATTTTTGATGTATTGATTGAATGATTATGATGATATATAGTTGGTTTATTGGCTGTTTGCGAGATTAAATTTGAATTGGATGCAAGAAAGGATGAAATTAGGAAGAGTTGAGGGGCTGGAGAACCAAAAACCCTCGGCAGTCCATACGGCGGAGCGTTAAATCCGATGGGACTATTTTTCTATGAAACTAGACATTCAGGGCTTTGCATACATGTATCATATAAGGCATTGGATTAATATTGAGAGAGATATGAATTTTTGAAGTTTAGCCTAGGAATCAGGACATTCACCCAGGCAGTGTGAGTTGAAAAGGGTGTAACTCACCCTACACAACTCCAAATTGAATGAAATCAACTTTGTTAGAAAGCTTATACGTAGGAGAATATTCTAAAAAGAAATTTCAAGTTTGTCATTATCCCTTTTGTTCCCAGTGATTCGAATAAATTGCCCTATGTCCAAACCTGGCCACAATAGGGCAGTTCAGGAAGGCCAAATTTCGGGGCTTATAATTCGAGCCCTACTAAGGCAAATGGAATGGAACTTTTTGCATATGAAAGGTTGTCCTGTAAGCTTTAATATGATACAAATTTCGTATGATTTGAGCCAGTTTTCGATTTTTAGTAGATTTTTACTTTTAAGTGTACAATTCTAGCCAGCCACAGGTCAGGCCGGGATAAAACCTAAATAACTGGAGTTATGGTTATCAAAAGTAGATGGGACTAAAGAGGTTAGAAAATAGACACATAACACTTTAACATATTATTGAGGTCCAGATGAGTTAAGTAGAGATTATGGCCTGATTTACAAAAACTGGGTTGAATAATTGAGCTGAGGTAGTACCTTTATCCTAATATAACTAATGTTTCTATGAAGTTCATGTTGCATTATAAATGGAATGATATGATTTTTTTGATAAGTTGATATGCTGAGTACTGGCACTATTCATGAGGAAGCGGACACATTCCGTTATGCTGCCGAAATTTCGATAAAGTATATGCATGAGTTATGAGATACATGTAGATGCATGTGCATTTTCAAGAAAGCTATGAAAGCCATGTTATGAGGAACCTAAAGATTAGGTTATGATGAAAGTTCCATGATATTTGGGCCAGCCTCGGAATAAAGTTAAGGGGAATAGATCGGTGTGGAGGTCGGGGAAAGCAAACCCGGCATTCCTGTATAGGAACGAGCTCGATCTTAAAAAGCAGATTATTATCCAGGAGTCTAAAATGGCCAAGAACTCTCAGGGGACCAAGTAATGGAAAAGTTTATGAAGAAAGGTTCAAGAATGAGATTTGCATGATTACATTAAGTGCATGATTTGCATTGAACAGTCATTACAAGATGTTTACAGCTTGTCTGTTATATTTACTTACTGCTGTATGTTCATTTATCCTGCTCTTTATTCTATGTTTTAATGTTAATAGTTTATTCTGTTTCTTATGTTGTTTTAAGTAAAATTGGACCTTGCCTCGGACCAGACATTTTCCCAACCTTATTAAATATGAATAGTTAAGTTTGATCTCATGTTTTTATAATTAAATAAAACTCGAGGCAACTGAGAATGAATGTGATATCGGTTAAACGCCATACACGAACCCTACTGAGAATTTCTGTAATGTCTCACCTCGTTTTGCATTTCCGCATCATTCTCAGACACGGGCGATGGACTCGATGGCCACTCTCTTTATTGAGATTCTAGACCTGCAGCTTCACCAAGACTCCTATATGCACTCGCTGTACTTAGCTACCGCCATTTCCGTCCTTACTTTTTAGCACCAGAAATTTGGCTGTTCCTTTAGTTTACTCTGCTTTTGAAACATATATATAAACTGAAGCGTTGGCTTCTGACTTATATATGTAAATATACAACTGATGCTATATTACTTGTCATTATTCTCTTCTGTGGTACTTTTATTAAATTTTGTTACGTTCTAAATTATTGATCACGTTTATTATGTACAGTGCGCAGCTTTGTAGGTATATTCATCACACGCATACACACACACACACACACACACACACACACACACACACATATATATATATATATATATATTAGAGAAAAAGCGAATACAAAATAATGAATACAGTTTTAGACAGAAAACTAACACTTGATACTTGTGACCTTATCCCGATTTAAATGCTATGACTTAAGCATAACATAAGTTAGTAGGGTGTTACATATCCAACCAAAAAGGTTACCATAGCCATAACCATCATCCCATCATCACATCATTACAATTTCAAACTTTAGAGGTTCCAAAACTTTTGCTTTAATCAATATGTACAAATCATCAAACACTATCTTTAAAGAACTTGTCCCATCTATAAAATTACTTGCACAAATATCATAAGGTTTCCTTTGAAATTTCAAATTAATTCGATAGAAAGAAATCAGTTGTTAACTATCTCAATAGCATATATATATATATATATATATATATATATATATATATATATATAGAATTATGCAAAAATAAGGCAAGCTATAGATACATATCCACTCACAAACTGAACCAAGAAATAGTGGTCAGAGGTTATGGCGATCTGAAGCCTCGGTCACTACCCCAAAGGAATCTAGCACCAAAAACATCATCATTCACATGTCAATTAGCCTATAAAGCCAAAAATTAACCTAAGATACCTCATAACGCAAAAAACCCCCAAATTCCTTATCCTGCGGTTCCACCAACTTACCCGAAAGTCAAAATCTATATAGAGAAGAGTTAGCTAACTAAGACATTCACTATGTTGCACCAAATAAGTTTATAACTAATACCATCAACTAGGGGTATTCATGGCTCGTCCCGGCCTGCTAACCTATCTCAGCCAAAAGCTTGTTGGGCTGGGTTTAGGTTGTGAAAATTGACCTGGTATATTTTTCGGGCCGGGTTTGGGTCATGCTTCGGGTTGGCCCAACCCGGCCTAAAGTTAAATAGTTCTTTAAAAGTTTTATTTTTTTAAAAAATTAGTGATAAATTATATTATTTTTATATTTCAATCAATACATTTTATATAACATGATGCTATTTTTACCTTGATATAAATTGTTTTGAAATATATACTGTAAAGTATTTTTTGAATTTATTTTTTACTTCTAGAATTTTATGATTTCACTATATATAATGTCTAAATCTTTATATGTTATATAAAAGCTGAGTTGACCCTATTTGACCCGGTCATTAATCGGGTTGTTATTAGGTCGGGTTCGAGTCCAACAAAATGACCCGGTGTCAAAATAAGGTCAGGTTCGGGTCTGACATAACCTGTAACGCCCGAAAAATTTTAATCATTTTTAGTCGAAGTGTTCGGTTTTTTAGCAGATAATTGTGATTAATTAGGATTCAATTTAGTATTCACTTAAAACTAATTAAGTGTGATTTAAGATGATTAGTTATAATGAGATTAAATTTGAACCATAGGAAACTTCATAGGATTCTTCTAAAACCGGTTTGCCGATTTAAGAGAAATCGGTAAGATATCGGAATTTTAAATTGTCGGAACCAAACCTATAGAAATTTTTCTGTGAGTGCCCTAAGATCGACGGCTAGGATTTAGCCAAACTACCCCCTCATGTGGCGCCTTGATCAGCCATTGAGGGAGGGAAGCTAAGCAAAATTGGATGATGAAATGAAGTCCACCAATCACATGAGCCTTGTTTCCAAAAATCTTCACCTTTTCTTTCTTTCCTTCTTGTCATTCTTAGCCACCCAAAGCTGCTGAAGCTCATTTCTTTTCTTTTCTCCTCATTCTCGTTTCACTCTATCTTCATCCCTTCTTCAAGTCTCATCACAAGTTGTTTCCATCAAAGCCACTAAATCAACTCAAATTCAACTAAACAAGGTAGGAATCCTACTCCTCTTCTTATTTTCCTTGGTTTGGAGTTGTGTGTGGGTCTTGTATATCTTGTAATACTAATGTTATATGAAGTGATGATGATGAATTACAGTTGATTATGCATGAATATTATGATTAGAATTAGAATTAGCATGAAAGAACTTGAAGGAAGGAGAAAAATCATGAAACTGGTAGGGTTTTTCCTCGGCAGTCCTTACGGCGGAGTGTGCGGCTCTGCCCACAGCCGTTCAAACTCTATGAATCTAATTTTATGTGAAACTAGACATCCAGGGCTTTACGTACATATATCATATAAGATCATTGGCTTAGTATTAAGAGAGATATGAATTTTGACCTAGGAATCTGGACTTTCATTCGGGCAGTGTGAATTGAGAGGGTGTAGCTCACCCTATACAACTCCAAATTGAGTGAAACCAACTTTGTTAGAAAGCTTACACATAGGAGAACATTCTATAAAGAAATTCCGAGTTAGTTAAGGTCCCATTTGTTCCTAGTGAGTCGAGAAAGTTGCCCTATGTCCAAACTAGGCCAAAATGGGGTAGTTCAGGAAGGTCGAGTTTCAGGGCTTATAACTCAAAATATACTCAATCAAATAATATGAAATTTATTTCATTTGAAAGCTTGCCCTGTTAGCTTTATAGAGATGTAAATTTCGTATGTTTTCACCAAGATTTCTATTTTTGGTTAATTTTCCCTTATAAGAGTGTAATTTGGGCTAGAGACATGTATGAATACCTGATCAAGCTCCCTGATATCGGAACTCGGGACTTAGCAAACGAAGAGCTAGATAGAGTGTACTTAAGGTTGAACTCGGAATGGTGACTTAACGTTGAACTCGGGACTTGGTAAATAGCAAACCCAATCAGGTATAGTTAATGCCGGAACTCGGGAAGGAGCAAATAGGAAACTAGTCGGATATAGTTAAAGTCGGAACTCGGAAATTAAGGAAGGCGAGGTATAGTTAATGTCGGAATTCGGGAATTAGGAAAACATCCGTAAAAGTCTTGGAAGGCCAATTGAGACTTAATATTGGATATCGGAAGTTGGTACCAGAATGAGAGACCTTGTACCGCACCTTGGAAAATCAGACGCTTTAAACCCTGATACACGTAGTTCCAAAACTCGGTCCAGAAGTAATCTCGGAGATCGATTTCAGACATAACCCTGGAAGTCGGGAATAAAGACATTCATAATCCCGGAAGTCGGAAGTCAACACCTTGACTTTATGTACATAACTTACATGATCTCGGAACTCGGGGGGTCGGTCATAAGCTCGAGTTCGGGAATATCATTAAAAGTTAAAAGCTTGCAAGATAGATTAAGACTTAGGATTTTAAAACTTGCACCTATGAATATTGTTATATTCTTGGTATGATTATAATATCCTATCCTGGGATTTGCTGTTTGATTAAAGTTTCCTGGCTGTCTGACACTATTCATAGGGAGGCGGACATGATCCGTTATACTGCCGAAATATTCGGTAGAAATGTAAGGAAAGAATGATTAAATATGAAAATGAAATAACACGAACATATTACATGTGAATCCCTTCACCTGGAGACAGTTATTTGAGATCCCTCCCTGTGAAGGCAGTTAAAAAGATATAAAGAAGGTCCCCTATTCCTAAGGGACGTGACATGACGATCACGCTCTGATGGGGTATGACATGGCGATCGTACTCTGGAATGTGGCATGATGATCCCAAATCCTAAGGAATATGACATAGCGATCACATCCCGATAGAGTATGACATAACGATCATACTCTGGGATGTGGTAGGATAGGAGTGTGACATGGTGATCACATTCCGATGAAGTATGACATGGCGATCATACTTTAGAATGTGGCAGGAAGAACATATTCCTAAGGAATGTGACATGGTAATCACACCCCGATGGAGTATGACATGGCAATCGTACTTTGGAATATGTGAAACAAGTAAGGGAAGATGAGTAATGCTGCACTTGAGGACGGCGATACGTAACGCCTAGGTGTGTCGAATGAAGGAAATAAAGATAAATATTATGGGAAGACAAAGAAAGGAAAGTAAATTTTATATATTTACATAAATTCAAAGGCATGTGTAGATTTTATATCTCCAGTATACTGATACTATCGTATTTTAATATGTTGCAGTTATTATTATTATTCATAGTATAATTCATGAATTGAATTTGTATAGGCTCTTCCAAATACCAAGTGTATGAGTAAAATGAACTTTGCTTCGGATAGTATGTTTTCAAACTATAAAGTTAAACAGTTTACATAGTATGTTCACCTTTTTCATAATAAATTGAAGCAAACTGGAGATGACAACGATGACAAAATGTATGATATTTACGGAATCCTACTAAGAATTCAAAATTCTCACTCCTATTTTCATGTTATCTCCAGATAGTTTGAGAAGTTGCAAAGACGACTGAAGTTGCTGTCAGTTAAGGTCCGTTCAGGTAACCGTAACAACTCCTAAGTGTGGTACTATGACTTAAGCATAGTACTGTACAAAAGGAGGATGTTACACTAATGGTATCAGAGCAGTTCGTCCTACCCAGACCTGGGATGGGCTGATTATGCTTCCAAGGAGACATACTCTAAAAGTTTAGAAAGGCCGTGCTTTAGGTCCTTACATGAAAAGGACATAAATGTTTGTGCATGGCAGCCCTGTTGTGTGTTGTAGCTTCTCTATCGCACTTGACTGCATATTGAGCCTGATCACCTCAATATAAAGTTCGGTGTATGTGGAGATCTACGGCATTCAACTAGCTTACTAGGGATAAAGGAATTTTGAGGGCAAAATTCTTTTAAGGAGGGTAGTAATGTAACGCCCGAAAATTTTTAATCGAAGTGTTCGGTTTTTTAGTAGATAATTGTGATTAATTAGGATTCGATTTAGTATTCACTTAAAACTAATTAAGTGTGATTTAAGATGATTAGTTATAATGAGATTAGATTTGAACCATAGGAAACTTCACAGGATTCTTCTAAAATCAGTTTGCCGATTTAAGAGAAATCGGTAAGATCTCAGTATTTTAAATTGTTGGAACCGGACTAATAGAAATTTTTTTATGAGTGCCCTAAGATCGATGGCTAGGATTTAGCCAAACTACCCCCTCATGTGGCGCCTTGATCAATCATTGAGGGAGGGAAGCTAAGCAAAATTGGATGATGAAGTGAAGTCCACCAATCACATGAGCCTTGCTTCCAAAAATCTTCACGTTTTCTTTCTTTCCTTCTTGTCATTCTCGGCCACCCGAAGCTGCTGAAGCTCATCTCTTTTCTCTTCTCCTCATTCTTATTTCACTCTATCTTCATCCCTTCTTCAAGTCTCATCAGAAGTTGCTTCCATGAAAGCCACTAAATCAACTCAAATTCAACTGGACAAGGTAGGAATCCTACTCCTCTTCTTATTTTTCTTGGTTTGGAGTTGTGTGTGGGTCTTGTATACCTTGTAATACTAATGTTATGTGAAGTGATGATGATGAATTACAGTTGATTATGCATGAATATTATGATTAGAATTAGAATTAGAATGAAAGAACTTGAAGGAAGGAGAAAAAACATGAAACTGGTAGGGTTTTTCCTCGGTAGTCTGTACGGCGGAGTGTAGGGATCCGCCTACAGCTGTTCAAACTCTATGAATCTAATTTTATGTGAAACTAGACATCTAGGGCTTTCCGTACATATATCATATAAGATCATTGGCTTAGTATTGAGAGAGATATGAATTTTTGAAGTTTGACCTAGGAATCAGGACTTTCATTCGGGCAGTGTGAATTAAGAAGGGTGTAGCTCACCCTATACAACTCCAAATTGAGTGAAACCAACTTTGTTAGAAATCTTACACATAGGAGAACATCCTATAAAGAAATTTCGAGTTAGTTAAGGTCCCATTTGTTCCTAGTGAGTCGAGAAAGTTGCCCTATGTCCAAACCAAGCCAAAATGGGGTAGTTCAGGAAGGTCGAGTTTCAGGGCTTATAACTCAAAATATACTCAATCAAATAATATGAAATTTATTTCATTTGAAAGCTTGCCCTGTTAGCTTTATAAAGATATAAATTTTGCATGTTTTCACCGAGATTTCTATTTTTGGTGAATTTTTCCTTATAAGAGTGTAATTTGAGCTAGAGACATGTATGAATACTAGATCAAGCTCCCTGATATCGGAACTCGGGACTTAGCAAACGAAGAGCTAGATAGAGTGTACTTAAGGTTGAACTCGGAATGGTGACTTAACGTTGAACTCGGGACTTGGTAAATAGCAAACCCGATCAGGTATAGTTAATGCCGGAACTCGGGAAGGAGAAAATAGGAAACTAGTCGAACATAGTTAAAGTCGGAACTCGGAAATTAAGGAAGGCGAGGTATGGTTAATGTCGGAATTCGGGAATTAGGAAAACATCCGTAAAAGTCTTGGAAGGCCAATTGAGACTTAATATTGGATATTGGAAGTTGGTACCAGAATGATAGACCTTGTACCGCACCTCGAAAAATCAGACGCTTTAAACTCTGATACACGTAGTTCCAAAACTCGGTCCAGAAGCAATCTCGGAGATCGATTTTAGACATAACCCTGGAAGTCGGGAATAAAGACATTCATAATCCCGGAAGTCAGAAGTCAAGACCTTGACTTTATGTACGTAACTTTACATGATCTCGGAACTTCGCGGTCGGTCATAGCAGAGAAAGAATCTGCGAAGAGAGAGAGAGAGAGAGAGAGAGACCGAGCAGGGACAGACTTGTGGACCATGGTGGTGGTGATGATATGCGTGCGGTGGTGGTTGTGCTATGAGGAATTGAAATTAGAGAGAGAGAGAGAGAGAGAGAGAGAGCTATGTTCAGTTGGTAGAAGAAGATAATAATAGAGTGAGAGAAAGATGTTCAAACGGTGCACAAATAGAGGAGGGGATTAGGATGAAAGAAAAAGAGAGAGGAGTGATGTAGTCTATCCATTTGAGGGTGTAGTATGGTCTCACCCCCTTTTTTTTTTTCCGAATGTTCTTCTTACATATATAAAAGGGTTTTCATTCAAACAATTTTAATTCCTCCATTAATATAGAACTTTAAAATGAATCAAGAAAATATCTCAAAGACTCAATCTATGTAAAATTTTTAAAATTCCCGCTACCCATTTTTATTTTAAACCGGGTATTATATTCCTCCTCCCTTAAAAAATTCGATCCCCAAATTTTAGGAAGACAACTCACATACAAAATTAAACAAGTGCGAATGCAACCATCTATAAAGACACTGTTGTTTAACAATCCATAACGTGGGTTCAAATTCAATTCACGCCACGTAAAACCTGGTTCGGCCTTTTATGCTTTTATCTCAACATCTCTTTCTCTAAGCCATTTAGCTCAAAGATTTTAATTCAAAATTGTCAGCAAAAGCAACTTTAACATGTAAGCTATAAACAATGAAGCATCTTATATAAATTTAAGACGTAATCAAATAAAGAGTTCTCTAAATAGCACGAATGTGAAATTATGTTGCTTAGTTTTTGCTAAAAAGAAAAGACTAGCCTTCAAATGGAGGAACGATGAATGCAACTATGACGTTAGTAATGTACCAAATAGAAACCAATGCATATTGATATAAGGATTCCAACAAAAGGAAATACTATATTACTGCAAAATGAATTTAAAAACCAAAGCTTGGGAAGGATAACACCGTCCATTAAAAAGTATCCTGGTATATTCTCAACATAAATTTCACTTAAATTTCATAAATGATTAGTAAATATTACTAACCCTCTTTTTTTTTTTTTTTTTTTTGACTTAATAGCTTTTGCACTTAAAAGGGAAATAAAATACTACGGCACTGGCACTGCATTAACGCATTAAAAAGTTATTTCGACCGCAGGTCATATAGACATGAGTAAATTTACCGCAGCACTCTTCATTCTCTTCCCTTTTTTTTTTTTTTCATAAAAAAAAAACTGGAAAGGATACAATATTTAAACTATACATACAAAGTCTACAACCCAAATTTCATGAAAGCAGTAGAGAATAGATCAGTATGTTTTCAAAAATTACCTAAGCAGAAATTGGAAAACAAGGAGACGACTTAAAGGAGCATATCACTATATCACTTAAAAGGGTGGCAGAAAACTAAGTGCACTCAATAACTTTAATTTATAAGAAAAGAGAATTCACTGCATTGGCATGAAAATTGCATTTTAAAACTGACTTTTAGAATAATGGCTATAACTATAACTATAGGTAAAAAAAAATATTATGCTTAATACTTATTTTAGAACAAGGGAAAAACAACAATTAGTTAAAAGCATTGTTTGTAAGCACACAATCAAGTAATGCGCAAAGTTTTGTGGCTACTATGACGGAACTGCCTCCCCAGTCGCAATATGAAAATAAATAAATAATTAATTTATTTTACATTATTGGCAAACCAACTGCACTTGATTAGCAAGATGTTTGATCAAGGAGGAGGCAATCATTGCTATCTTAAAATTCTCCTGCCACAAAATTACATTAGGCAAAAAGAATAAGAATCTTCTAAAATGAATTAAATGTGCTTAAGCTTTAAGCTACGTGATAGTATTAAAAGAATCTAGCTTCAAATACGGTAATTAGCAAATTCGAATAGTTCAGATCAAAATGATCACTTCAGGCATAAAGAGAAGGCCAGCATTATGAAAAATTTTATAATATACTAGTGTAAACTAGATAACATACCCACCGTAAGTTAAGAACCAGACATCATACTCCATGTAAATTGTATTAGCATGATAGCAACAGCTCTACAGTTTCCCTTAAAAGAAAAAAAAATATACAACCAGACATCATATAATGTTGTGACCTTAACCCCTCAGTTTAGGAAGTTCAGTAATTATATTAGAGTACTATCTATGTTACAACTAAAGACATGCTTCCATAGCAAATAATCAGTCCACAACATATTTCGACCACCAAGTATAAAAATTATATATATATAGACAGTGAAGATGCCAACTTTCATAGGGGAAAAAGTCGGTGGAAAGTAAAATTCCCTATCAGAAGGGCATGTGGGCGGCAGAGAAGCACAAATGCAAAGCAGGGCGTTCAGATACCAATCATCCACTATTCACAGAAACAAGCATTAAAATTATTCTAAACTGGAACTTGAATAAAAAGAAATATGTACATAATCTCATCATATACAAATCGATACAAATTCTATCAAAACTGTCCCCTTAACATGTTTACAGCCTCAGTTTGGTTTTCAACATACATTATCTTTACAGGAGTCTTAATGAGAGAGGAATTGGATAGCTCCTCTATATTCATGTCTTTTCCGGGTGGGTGCCTCATATAAGGAAGGTATCTGTCCTATTGATAAAAGAGGAAAAAACATTAAAAAGGTAGGAGAGAAAGTCTAATGGGGTAAAGGCCCCCCCAGCCCTCGGGGCCCCCCAAAAAAAGATAAAGTTAAAATGCAAACAAATGGCTCACGAGAGTAAGGAAGACAACCTCAAGGCAAGGCCAGATGTGTGACAGAGATTGTTGACCTTCAAAACAGAAACCACCATGTTGAAAAATTCTTAACTCATTAAAGAATATTTGTCAATACACCATTGAAGAAGAGGACTGTGCAGATCATTCAGCATAGGCAAAGAGGTCCCAAAAGAATTCTTTCTGTCCTTTTAATGTCCCTTTATCAGTTCTTGTCTTTTGTTCGAAAGAAATTGGCATTTATGTACTATGTAGCCGGAAAAACGAACACCATTTACTTTGAGAATTTTTTTTTTTCCAAATATAGTTGCTAGCGATTATGAAGTACAAAATGCAGCAGCACAAGAGAATCAATTCCAACTTCAAAATTTTAACAGTTGTATGCGAATTTCAAAATCTAGCAACTTGTAGATCAACTAATGTGCGAAATAGAGCCAAAATTATTCAAGAAACTAATAAGAGAAAAAGGTAGTCATGGAAGTTCTTAGAAAAACTCTATGAAGAACCTCATGAAGGCGGAATACATGTAATAAACAACCCTAAGGTTTTCACACATTTCCACATTATTGACGAATCAACAACTTTTGTTGAGAATATGCATCAATATCTATTATTGGAGTTTATTAGCTATAATTGTGCAATTCATATGGCTGTGAACTGTTACAATATGGACAGTTACATTTTCAAATTAATAGGAAGAATTTGTCAGTTTTAAATTTCTTGTATTTAAAGAGTGTTGGTATCAATAAAATTGTGAGCTTCAGATTTCAGTTTATAGCCTTTCTCAAATTCCTCTTTTCTCTCCAACAATTGGTAATCAGAGCCATATTGTTCTTGAGGGACCTAGTAAGGTTGAGAGTTCCACCAAACAACCAAACACTTATACCACGTTAAGAAATCACCATGCAAACTGACAACCTAGTCATATCAATACCAATTTTTGAGGGTGAGAATTATCACCAATGGGCCATAAGAATGGAGGCTTATCTTGAAGCAAGTGATCTTTGGGAAGCTGTTGAGGAGGATTATGAGGTTGGCCCATTACCAGAAAATCCAACTCTTGCTCAAATTAGGAGCCATAAGGAAAGAAAGCAGCAGAAATCAAAGGCAAAGTCATGTCTATTTTCTGTTATCTCTCCAGCAATCTTTACCAGAATCATGACTTTGAAATCAGCAAAGGCCATATGGGATTTTCTCAAACAGGAGTATGATGGAAATGAGAAAGTCAAAGGGATGCAAGTGCTGAATCAAATCAAGGAGTTTGAGATGCAGTGGATGAAGGAGTCAGAAACAATCAAGGAATATTCTGACAGGCTTCTAAGCATTGTCAACAAGGTGAGATTGCTTGGAACTGGGTTTCTTGACACAAGGATAGTTCAAAAAATCCTTGTGACTATTCCTGAAAAGTTTGAATCCACTATCTCCTCTTTGGAAAATTCCAAAGATCTGTCAAGCATTACTTTGGCAGAATTATTGTGTGCTTTACAAGCCCAAGAACAAAGGAGACTTATGAGGGAGGGAGGCATGATTGAAGGTGCTTTACAAGCCAAATTGAAGCTTAATCAAGGTCACAAAGGAAAGAAAAAGAAGGCTCAAGGGAGTAGCTTTGAGCAAGGGGAAAGTTCCAACAAAGGGAGTAAAGGAGAAGATGAAAAGCCAAATTACCCTCCATGTCAACACTGTGGAAAAAGGAATCATCCTCACTTCAGATGCTGGAAGAGGCCTAATATACGATGCAATAAATGCAATCAGCTTGGTCATATTGCCAAAATTTGCAAGAATAAAAGGGAGCCTCAAACTGAAACTCAAGTAGCTGATCAACAGGAGGAGGAGCAATTATTTACAGCAACCTATTTTGCCACCAGCAACAACAGTGAAAGCTGGTTGATTGACAGTGGATGCACACATCACATGACCTGTGATGAAGCGTTATTCAAGGAGTTAGATAGAATAAGTATTTCAAAAGTGAAGATAGGCAATGGAGAGTGTATAGCTGTTAAAGGAAAAGGCAACGTTGCAATAGAAAGCTGCTTAGGTACCAAAATTATCATTGATGTACTTTATGTACCAGATATTAATCAAAATTTGTTGAGTGTTGGTCAGTTGCTTGAAAAAGGCTACAAAGTTCTGTTTGAAGATAAAAAGTGTTTGATCAAAGATGCAAGTGGGCAAGACCTATTTAAGGTAAAAATGAAATGAAAAAGCTTCTCTTTGGATCTAATGGAGGAGGAGCAAGCTGCTATTTCAAGCTCAGTTAATGCCACTAAAATTTGGCATAAGAGATTAGGTCACGTCAACCATGCTGCACTACTGTATATGAGAAAGCATAATCTTGTGGAAGGCTTGCCATCATTAGAAGACCACTTGAGTAGCTATAGTGCATGTTAATATGGAAAGTAGTCCAGGCTATCATTTCCACAAACAAGTTGGAGAGCATCACAGAAGCTGCAATTGATTCATACAGACCTTGGAGGACCTCAACCTGAATTATCTTTAAAGGGGAGTAAATATTACATTGCCTTTATTGATGATTTTACTAGAATGTGCTGGATTTATTTCTTGAGATTCAAGTCTGAAGTTGCAAGAGTTTTTTGGAGGTTCAAGGCTTGGATTGAAAATCAAAGTGGCTGTAAAATTCAAGTTATCAAGTCTGACAATGGGAAGGAATACACCTCAAATCAGTTTAATTTTTTCTGTGAAGAAGCTGGGATTGAGCACTAGCTTACTGCTCCTTACACTCCACAGCAAAATGGAGTGAGTGAAAGGAAAAACAGAACAATAATGGAGATGGCTAGATGCATGATGCATGAAAAAGGACTTCCTAAGAGGTTTTGGGCTGAAGCTGCTAATACAGCTGTGTTTTTGTTAAACAGGCTTCCTACAAAGGCAGTGCATGGGAAAACTCCATTTGAAGCATGGTATGGCTATAAACCTTTTGTCCAAAATTTCAAAGTTTTTGGATGTATTTGTTTTACTCATGTGCCAAAGGTGAAAAGAGATAAGCTGGATAAAAAGGCAGAAATAGGAATGTTTATAGGCTATAGCAAAACTTCAAAAGCTTATAGAGTCTTCCAACCACAAACTGGTAAGCTTCTAATAAGTAGAGATGTTCATTTTGTTGAAGATAAACAATGGAACTGGGATAAAGATGAATGGAAGCAGATTTCTGATATACAAGATGAAAACACTGATGATCAACTTGTTAGAGGAACTAGATTGCTTTCTGATATTTATGAAAGTTGTTATGTTGCTGTGTTAGAGCCTGCAGATTATATTGAAGCTAAAAAAGATCCCAAGTGCATAGCTGCAATGAAGGAGGAGCTTAGCATGATTGAGAAGAACCAAACTTGGGAATTGGTTTCTAGACCCCAACACAAAAATGTTATTGGTGTTAAACGGGTGTTTAGGACTAAACTTAATGCAGATGGCTCTAATAATAAGCACAAGGCCAGACTTGTGGTGAAGGGATATGCTCAAGTGTTTGGAGTTAATTTCTTTGAAACATTTGCTCCAGTAGCTCGACTTGATACAATCAGATTGGTTCTTGCTTTGGCAGCACAGAAAAGTTGGAAAGTGTTCCAGTTAGATGTAAAATCTGCCTTTCTCAATGGTTATTTGCAAGAGGAGATATATGTTGAGCAACCTGAAGGATTTGTAGTTACAGGACATGAAGATAAGTTTACTTACTGAAAAAGGCCTTATATGGTTTAAAACAAGCTCCAAGGGCATGGTATAGCAGGATTGATGAATACTTGCTGAGTCTTGGCTTTACAAAAAGTCTCAATGAGTCGACTCTTTATATGCAATGCTTGAATTTTGAAATTTTAATTGTTTCTCTATATGTGGATGACTTTTTTGGTGACAGGAAGCAATGTTGCATTTATTGAGGAGTTCAAGCAAAATATGATGAAGGTCTTTGAAATGACAGATTGTGGAGAAATGGCTTTCTTTCTCGGAATAGAAGTCAAGCAGGAAGAGAAAGGAGTATTTATCTGTTAGAAAAAATATGCAAAAGAAATTCTAAAGAAGTTTTACATGGAGAACTGCAAGCCTATGAATACTCCAATAATTCAAAAGTTGAAGCTATGCAAGGAAGATGGTGCTGAAAAGGTTGATGAGACTGATTATAGAAGTCTTGTTGGCTGTCTCATGTATCTTACAGCAATAAGACCAGATATTTTGCAAGCTGTAAGTATTCTTTCAAGATTCTTACATTGTGCAAGTGAAGTGCATTTTCAAGTAGCTAAGCGTGTACTTCGATATGTCAACGGAACTCTTGGTTATGGAGTTTGGTTCAAGCATAATCAAGAATTCAATCTCCATGGATTCTCTGACAGTGATTGGGGAGGTTCATTGGATGATATGAAAAGCATTTCAGGATATTGTTTTACATTTGGTTCTGGAGTGTTTTCTTGGGCTTCAAAGAAGCAAGATATTGTGGCATAGTCAACGGCTAAAGCAGAGTTCATAGCTGCTACTGCAGCTGTTAATCAAGCCTTGTGGTTAAGAAAAATTCTAGCCGATCTACAAGTGGTTCAAACAGATTCAACCAAGGTGTTTGTAGACAACCAAGCTGCAATAGCAATTTCTAATAACTCTGTTTTTCATGGAAAGACTAAGCACTTCAGTATTAAACTCTATTTTCTCAGAGAAGTTCAGAAGGAAGGGGAGGTTTCGTTGCAATATTGTAAGACAGAAGATCAATTGGCTGACATATTCACGAAGGCACTTCCTAAAGGAAGGTTCGAGAGTTTAAGAGAAAAGCTTGGAGTTAATAGCTACTGATGCAAGGAGGAGTGTTGAGAATATGCATCAATATTTATTCTTGGAGTTTATTAGCTATAATTGTGCAATTCATATGGCTGTGAACTGTTACAATATGGATAGTTACATTTTCAAATTAATAGGAAGAATTATTAGCAATTGTCAGTTTTAAATTTCTTGTATTTAAAGAGTGTTGGTATCAATAAAATTGTGAGCTTCAGATTTCAGTTTATAGCCTTTCTCAAATTCCTCTTTTCTCTCCAACAACTTTGAGTCAATCAACTCTCCAAATATAGGTATTTCATGATCAACATGCAAAATCAAGCCATAAGCTTTGAGTCACGTCAACCAATTATATCCATACGAAGAGAACGAGACTGACCATCATCCAGTTCATGTTGGTTTACAAGATTAAGCACACCCATGATCAATTTATTAGTAGTTTGTCAATTAATCAATCCAGTCTCTAGCACCTCATTAAAGAATCAAAATACAGAATTTTGCAATGCTATCAAATTTTTAATCAACTTTTGCCACTTAACTTATAGTGTTCAAGTAATTAACAACCCATTAACACCCACTTTGATGATCTTACACATTCTAATTCCCAATTATATCATTCAAGAATCAAAATCATGAACAAGTACAAAATAAAGCAAGCATAAGAGTAAGATCTTTCCATGGAGATTTTCAGAACCCTACATTAGGAGCCACACATCCTTGCCTCATATGTACTGAAATGGTTCTTAGATGGCATCTCTACCGAGCAAACAACAAAGAGCTACCGAGCAAACAACAAAGAGATCATGATACAAAGAGGGTTTCAAGATCATGAGAAATATAGATAAGAAAACATATAGACAAAAATGACTTTCCTAAAGCCTCTCCTAGGGCCACAATACGTGACAATGGTGCGCTTCCATTAACACATTTGTGATCCTATTGGAGGACACTTGTTTCATTAATCACAGAGAAACCTAGAACTTTGATACTAACTTTGTCACGACCCAATTCCGAGCCGTGACTAGCGCATAGGTGATGTGGCTCCGGCAATTATACCGGGTCGTACAAGTAATAAAGTAGTGAGAAAATATCGTTCCCGCGAGGATAGTTCAAGTACTGAGGTTAAATAATTGGATATCAAGTTAAGCTAAAAAAAAAAAACATTGACCAAAAGAAACACAAATTGAGCAATTCAAGAAACAAGTAGAATAAACTGTTTTGGATTAAACTCAATGACAAAAGGTGTTAGGGCTACTAACTTCACCTACTCATTAAATTTGTTATCTTGAAAATCAATTATCCAATTACTATCCCTCTTGATTTGTGACTAGGTTCCCTAAATTAACTACAAATCTCTCTCAAGATCATGTAATTCTCTCTTAATATGATTGCCTAATCTCTTAGCATAATCTAGATTGAGTGAGGATAGGCTCGATGGATTCCCAAGAAACGTCACATAGGTAGCGTTTATCTATCTCTAGTTTTCACTCAACCCATGGTGATTATGACAAGAAGCTCCCTTTACAACTCCTCTCTTAAGTACATTACAAAGCATCAAACACATTCAAGTGTTGATCAAGCACTTAAAAGCATTATATGCAGTCATAACACCAAATCATAAAGAAATGAAAAATTGGATAACATCCAAACAAGAATCATATTGTTAATGAGTGGCTACATTAGTGCCCTAACAAGAGGGACTTAGTTCATAATGTAAATAAAAACAGAAAGAGCAAAAGAAGAAGAATTTATGGAGAAAGAATCCATGAAAACAGCAAAAGTGCAGAAGAATGGTGAATACGGATATCTCCGACTTCCTTTACATGCTTGGGACCTTCAATTGTCACTTCCAAATTGCTCTCCTAGTTCTCTCCTCAGATTAAGGTGAAAAAGTGTCTTCAGAACTCTTCAAAACAACACACAAAATCCTTTTTATATGCCCCCAAAATATTCTTCCACGAGATTGCTTTGAAAACAAACTTTCCATATTTAGCACACTCAAGCATGGTTTTAATGAAGCAAATCCTATGCTCTCTGTTTCGGGACTACGCTCGAGTGCGAGGTCGCAAGCTCGAGTGTGCTCCTCTTTCTGATCTTGGGGCCTCTGATTGACCAATGCTCGAGCGTGGGGTCATGCACTCGAGTGTGGTTCCTTTTTCTTCAAATTCCTTCTTCTTCGTTTAGGCTTCAATCCTACAAACAAAAGACCAAAAATAAGTGAGCAAAGCTTAAAAAACATAACGAAATTTATACCAAGAATCTACAAGACAAAAATCTTAATATAATGCTAAAAATGTTGCAAAGCTACCACATATTATGCATGTAAATCCTAAAAGCTACATGAAAATACTAACAAATATAACTCTCATTGGACAATTATCAAACACCCCTAACTTAACATCTTGCTTGTCCCCAAGCAAGGAGTAAAACAAAACTAGACTATCAAGACAAAGACACACAAAAGAACAAAAGTTTGGAAGACCCAAGACAAACAGACAACAAAGTAATATACCCCCAAGTTTTTGACTCAAATAATCCTCATTATTGCTCTTACATTTTAACCAAGAAGTCACCAATAAATCAAAATCCAAACAAGAAACCATTCAATTGTGCAATTTTTATTATCAAGGGAAAGTAAACAAGTGTGTGTGTGTGAAGTAACAAAGAGGTAATTCACTCCATGCCAATGCTATGATTAAGAAAAAGACAACAATCAACCATAATGCACTATTCATCCTTTCTAGATCCATGTGGGTGTTATCTAGCTAAAGATCAATAGGTCTTTTCTTTAAACTTGTAGTGCAGGGTTGAGGTTGAGGTATGATGGGAAGTCTTTGAGGCTTTAAGATTACTCTCAACTTAAGGAACCCTTACTCCCATATCCACTCTCCTTGGGGTACCCCAACTTAGTTGCTCTGCAACTGTCATGCTTTTTTTTTTGTTGAACCTTTAGCTTTTATTTTCCTTGTATTGCTATTCTTTTCCTTTTCCTTTTTCCTATTTCCCTTTTTTTTTTTTTATAATCCCTTCCAATCACTAAAAAAGCATAAGGTTATGGTGATGGAGTTAATACATTATTTGAATGGATAAAAAGTTTAGGCTTGAGGGTAATTAGGGATCAAAGTGGGAAAAAAAGAAAAAGGTATTAGGCTTAAAATGCAGTTCAATCAAGAAGAAGGCTATTAGGCTCAAAAGGAATAACATGGGTTTAATGTCACATGGTGGGCTATAGGTCTCAATGTGGGTTTCACAATCATAGCCTAAATCCTTTCTAAAGCTAGAATCCACTCATATTTATCTCAAAAGGGTTTCAAGTGCAAAGGGTGCATGTCTTAATCATAATTACAATGTTAAAGCATGGTGATCACTATCCCTAAATTATTTATTCACAAAAGGTGCAAACATGTGGTTCTTCCCTAATAATGATAAGAGCACAAAAGAATTTTTAACAAGTCTAATTCAAGATTGATAGTCACTAACAAGTTACAATGAAGAGCAATTTGTCATATCATGGGAATGAGGTCAAAATTAAGGGATATAGCTACTAAAACAAAGGAAACGGACACAATATTATTCTAAAATGCCTAAAATAGAAAATCTTTTTGGGTCTTTTTTCCCATAGAGAAACACAAGGCAAATAGCACATGAAGACATAATCAAAAGTGCATGATATATAAACAAAAGAAGAATAAAACAAGAACAAAAGAGCATATGCATGCTCTTCCATACCCTTAACTTAGAATGTAGCATTATCCCCAATGCATTAACATAAATCATAAAGAAAGGATAGAAGAAAAACTCCCCTATTCACTATTATCATCTTCAGGGTCTTGGGGTTCCATTTCCTCATCATCATCTGCTGGTGGCATCGGTGGTAGACGAGGTAGCTATGGTAGCAGATTTGGAGGTGCTTGCATTCGCATGATTTCCTCCAAGGTCCTCATATCATTGGCAATTGAAGTTAGTTGCCTAGAGAATGCCCAAAATTCTCTATTAGTGCAGTTTCTATCATGGTTTTGAGCCAACTCTATCCGA
This sequence comes from Pterocarpus macrocarpus, assembly GCA_031439585.1. NCBI lineage: Eukaryota > Viridiplantae > Streptophyta > Magnoliopsida > Fabales > Fabaceae > Pterocarpus > Pterocarpus macrocarpus. The sequence goes on along the minus strand of CM062516.1, from coordinate 7,204,322 downwards.
CATAGCTCTTATCTTAACATTCGAAGATCATAAAAAAAAAGGCTGCATATTCTGTTGAGGTGTTGCTTCAGCAGCAGCAGCAAGTGTAGGTTTGGGCTTTGGTTGATGTGGAAGTGGTGCTTTAGCCTCTTGCTGAGGCTCTTCAGTTGCTGGGATTAGAGGTCAGTGCCCACCTAAACACACATTGGAGGACTGCATTGTCTAATGGATTATCCAGATAAGCTATGTCTTCATCATCGTCAACTTGGACTCCTGCTTGTAATGCCATGGTTGTGATGGTGCAAAGGAAGGCTAAGGCAGTAGTGGAGTTTGCGACATGCTGCACGTGCCGCCAGATAGCCTTTCCCAAATCAATATCTTGCCCTGTTACCAGGCAGTGAAGGAGGATGCAATAGTCAAGAGTGATTGAATGTGTATGAGCACTGGCCTGAGCCTACTGAGTATAACTTGTAACTAAACCTATATGTCTCTGTTTAGAAATCTATTTTTTAGATGTCAAGGCTTGGTCGAAGGCTGGGTGTGGTATATCTAATGGTTGCTAGGATGCCCAATGGTCTTAAGCACTTTATCCCCAATTCACTTCGCCATCCAGCATTTAGGTGAAAGTGTCATTTTCTACCATAGGGGTCCAGTAGAAACTATTAATGGTTGCAGAGCCAAAATCCACTTGATGCCATCTGAGATATACTCTGATGCCTGTGTTGTAGCAGAGGCTGGCACAGAATTCTTCCACATGGCGACTGGGGGCTAGTGACAGATTCGCTGCCAATCTGAGCCACTGCCTCATCTCGAGCTCGTCTTCGAAGTGCTCATACTTTGGAGCCGTGAATTTGATGGCTCTCTCCATCACTATGTTTCTGGAGTTGAATGACGTCCTGTACCAGCTATGGGCTTTGACATTGATGAAACGGTGTCGGTCAAAATCTTCAATTTGCTGCCTAGGACTTGTAGGTTAGGGTTGGGCAACGGGTTGCTGTTAGGATGATGATTCACCCCTTCCAGTAGCACGGCATTAGTTGAAGTGACACCCTGGCGTGCTCTTTTTGGCACCATCATTCCTAAAATTCCAAATAAACATAATGAGACAATGAGATTAAGAACAATTAAGTAAGCAAATAGAAATTAAATGGGAACACTTAAGATTCCCACTATAACACCCCCAACTTGAAATGTACCTTCATTCGAAACTCAAGAACACGTAGCTGCTCTATCTAATTACAACCCAAACACACCATAAAACAAAGATGGGTAGAAATAATGTGTGAAAAATCTAATGCTCCAATATACGACAAATTCCACAACTCAATACCATCATCCTAATCAATCAAATTACCCAAGCAAAATGAAGAACCTAAAACTCATGAATAATTAACATGCAATAATTGAAAAACACAAACAACTCATCCTAGGGCAAGAATCAAAAGTCAAAAATACACACTAATCCCTTGAGAGTGCTATAGCAACCAAAACCCTTGAAATTTTAAGAAAATTTGGCTCAAAAGAGCCTCCCTTTTTCCATATGTAGATTAGGGTTTGGGTGAGTGTAAAATAAAGGTGTGGTAAAGATCAGTGATGTTGGAATGATGAGAAGTAAGTGTGAGAAGGAGAATGAAGAAGGAAATAAGAGATTTTTGTGAGTAAGAGAAGAAGAAGAAAGTGTGTGAAAGTAGAAGTGAAAGGGGGCTCGAGCATGGAGGGTTTTTAAAATACTCGTGAGTTATTCGTGGCGCCACGCTCAAACGTTGGGGGCTACGCTCTAGCACGCTCCCCTGAAGCCAAATTCATTATTTCTGATTAACCCACGCTAGAGCCCAGGGTCACGCGCTAAAGCGTGGTCCTCTAAAAATCAGACCTCACTTCCAACCCCTCTATCTCAACCCACACTCAAGGGTGGGGTGACATGCTTGATGATCAATTGGATTTTTATATACTTATTTCCCCTCATTCCTAACCCGTTAATCCTCTTTTCTGCCTAATGGTTTTGAATTGGACCATTGGTAGCAAGTGTTGTAGCTTGATCCAAATTACAATTTTAAAATACTTAATTACACTAAATTTGAAGAATAGTGCAACTAAGGTCGTCTCACAAGGATGTTGTTGCTATCTAGTTAAGTAACAAGAGGGTATGTGCAAACATGCAATCAATAAGCTATAAAAGAAAATTAGATGAAAATAAAAACACTAGTTCAAAGAGTTTCTTAGGTATAAGGTGAATCAATCATTAATGCACAGTATATCAAACACATGGAGTGCGGCTAATTTGAGCTGTTAGAGAGACCTCTACTAACAACCCCATAATTCTACCTAGAGAACTGTAGGAATTCAACCAACATATAATTGATTAGATAATTGAGACCTCAACTCTAATTAACCTATGTTGATTTCTAGCCCAAATTGTATTAGCCTAGGTTTGAACCCAAACCCAATTCCTAATTCTTTAACTAAGCAAGTTCATACCAATTGCCCAATTAGCAATCACCCAACTAATTACTCATTCATAAACCCATATATCAATACCATTCAATGCAAGTTTACAAATAAAGAGGGCAAAGAATCAAGAAAACAAACATGATTGAAATTCAAGCATAAGATTTCAAGATTACAACCATAATACCCTTGGGGTCTCCTTGAACTAGCTTGAAGTCCTCTCCTCCATAGCAATGAAGGTTACAAACTAGAACCTAAAACAAGTATCTTACAAAATGAAAGTAAAAGAAAAGAAAAGAAGAGGAGAGGAGAAGAGAAGAGAGAAAAAATGAAAAATGTTTGAGATGAGTCCTCTTTTTCGCGTCTTCAATTTCTATCTTCTTCTCAGGCTTAAAACATAAAAATCCAAAACTAACCTTAAGCCGAAATTAATCCTCTGCCTCTTAGCTTTAAGCGGACACCCAATTTGCTTAATTTGGACTTGAAATGAGAGAGTTATGGTCCAATCTTTATAGCATGTCCAGGTTGTACATTTATTCATGTCAGTTAATTTCAACAGCCAATAAGTCCATCAAGATATCATTATTTTAGAGAATGTTATCATATGAATTGAAGCTTTATATCTTAGCTTTCAAATGGCACCAATTTCACCTCAATCCAATGTCTAGAACTCAAGTTATGGCCCAATTAGTACACACTACACAGGTTCCAGCGCAACAGCCCTTTCTGACTTCGTGGCCCAATTCGTTCTAATAGACATCTGAATTAGTTTTTGACTTCTTCATCAAAGTTGTAGATCTTTCTCTCAGCTTTCCTAAAATATAAAATTTGTAATTTTTAGAGATCGACAACTCAAGATATGCTCAAAATACGAAAATAGTATAAATTTGTAATAATGCTAAAAAATACAATTAAGCTCAATTAAAGCCCAAACTCATAAAATGTGTCTAATATTGATCAATTAAGCATAAAAGAGGTCCAATAAACTAAATATGAGGGTTAGTCAATGTATCAAAATGTTGCTTATCAAATTCCCCCGCACTTAGCTTTTTGCATGTCTTCATGCAAAATCCAAAATATACTCAAGGGTGCAGAAAATGAAACATGAAAATCTAAAATAAACACACAATTCCTAGAAATAAAAAATGATCAAACACCATGAAAAATAAATTCCCAATGGATCCTCAAGAGTGTCAAGCGTATAGGCAAAAAGCACACCCAAGGCATCAAGAAATTCAATAATTAAGACTCATCTCTACAAAGGTGCAAGCAAGGCAAAAATCACTCCAAAAAGTATGGATCAAGCATAGAGGATTTCACAAGATAATGTATTTAGCACTCTTACTCTCAAGTGTTTAAGGCTCAATTATACCACTCAAATCACCTCAAAAGGAAAAGCACTACCATAAGCTTGCTTATCATCTAATTCTCCACCACTCAAACACATGCACACACAAATCGAGAGGACTTTATTCAAGGTTGTAATGGAGCCAAGGTAAGGGTAAGGAAATAATAAGGATATGTAAGGTAAAAACCAAAGAGAATAGAAGAACATTAGCAAAGACATGAGATCACAAATGTGAGGGCTCTCCTTAAATCCAATGCAACAAATAACTCCTTTTTATCCCACTTCTTTACTTTCTTTTTTTCATCAAAATTGCCCAAATTTATTGACCTTTTCTTTTTCTATTTGCTTTTTTTTTACATTTTCTTTCATCTTTTTTTAGTCTTTTCATTTCTTTCCTTTTTCTCTTTTCATCACTTTGCACCCCCCACATTTAAAGTCTTGCATGTGCTCATGCAAACCCCCATACTTATGTGAATGCATATTGCTAATGGTAACCAATGGTCTCCTAATCCCTAAGGCTAGGTAGAATCATGGTTTTTCGCTTTAGGCTTGTAATGTGCTAAAAACAAAGAATAGGTAAAAAGGCTCAAAGAGGCTAAGCAAGGGAAAAAAAATGCAAGGGTGGCTATTTAGTTAAGTGGCTAATCACAAAATGAATGCCTCAATCATATTCATGTATGCAAATGAATGGTGTAGCCTCAAAAAGAATCAAAGCAAGTTCTAGAGTGACAAATCCTATAAGAGAATAAAACACACAAGGAAGAAAAGAATGGCATGTAACATAGCCATCCAAATATGGCTTAAAAGCTCACATGGGTCATGTCCAATATACTCAATCCAAGCAATTGAAGATCAATCTACCAAGCATACAAGACATAAAGAATGAGATGAAAAGTCAAGCATGTTGAAGTCTCAAGCCAAGAATGTCTAATACCTAAAGCTAACAACTCAAACATCGCCATGGGGAAACATTCAACTAAACAACACAACTAGTATATGAAAACTAACATTAAACATACTTTATTCTAAAAGTAAAATGCAAGATAGAAAATTAAAAAGGTAAAAAATGATGAGAACTCCCTCATGGTGGCTTATGCTTGAATTGATCTACGAACTCCCACCAAGGCTTGAATCTCTTGCCTCCACCAGGATCCCACAAGGTTATTTTGTGTTCCCGACCATCCTTGTCACTTTTGCATTCACATCCCAGTGTAGAATACCTTAGTTCATTCCCATGATGCATCGCTATAGTAATGACATAGATAGCTCCGAGTTGAAAAGCGCTATCCTTGTAAGCATAATCCAAGCACCTCAATGCATCTATGGAAGATGTCTCTGGAGCCATGTCACAAATAGCTTGGAGTTGGGCAACATTTTCCAAGTAGGCATATTCAAATCGACCCAATAGATGCTCATATGGAGGAAATTCCAACTTTAATTTTAGTGTTTGGACTACAGAGGGAATAATCTCTTTAACCTAAATCTCTGTTAAATGAATTTTCTCCACTATGTCAACACTCATAGGCCTATCACCTATTAGATATGCATCCATCTCTGCACACTCTACACACAGCTCAACACCATTACATTGATCACAAGAGAAACAATCAACGAAATCACTAAGGTTGAACAACTCAGGGAACTCCTCACAGAAACTATCATGAACCTCCTTAGCTGCGTAATCAATGATATCCAAATGAAATACAGAGTGCTTATTTGATTCCTCCTGTACAAAATTTGCACCTGGCTTTTCTTTCACTTCAGCTGCTTCATCAGAATGCTCAATCTTAGCTATACTTTGATCAATTCTCTGTGCTAACTCTGGTAAAGTCCTACCTGATTGCTGCATAGCAACACTAACATTCCCCTTTGGATCAGGGATCAATTAAGATGGGGTCTGAGCAAAACCATGTGACTGCATCTGGCTCATGGAGGAAGCAAACTAACCAAGCAGAGTCTCTATATTCTAGATGGCTGCATCAATTCTTTGTTGATACTGGGGGTTATTTTCTACAATTTGCTTCATCAGATCCTGTAATGATGGCTCCAGTGAGGTAACTGCTAATCTAGTCTATTGTTGCTGCTGAGGGGATAGGTACTGGTATTGAGGTTTTCCAGGGAATACTCTTACAGCACCCACTGTATAACCCTGAAGGCATGAGGTATCCTCCTGAAGTTGGGGACATCCATTAACAGAGTGGAATGAACACACTAAAATATCACATATTCTAATAGGCTCTAGTGCAAATGTAGGAGTAACATGATGTCCCATGGTCAACCGCTTTATCAATGATTTCATTTCATCTAATTTGTGTTCGATCCTCAGCAAATTCACATCAGGGATCTCACCAACTCCTCTGGTCCTTGTGATCAGTTTAGAGCCAAATTGCTGGAAATTCTTTGCCATGTTAGCTATCATATCTCTGGTGGTAGTAGGTGTCTTGTCCATTAGAGCTCCACCACTAGCTACATCAATCAAGTTCTTATCCATGGGTGTCAACCCCTCATAGAAAAACTGGATCAACAAGTGCTCACTAATTTGGTGATGTGGACAACTTGCACACAACCTATTGAGCCTCTCCAAATACTCATATAATGTTTCTTCTTGCATTTGCCTAATACCACAGATCTCCTTTCTTATTGCTGCAGCTCTGGATGCAGGGAAAAATCTCTCCAAGAAGAGCCTTTTCATATCAGTCCATTCTATTACACAACTAGGGGGAAGATAGTAAAGCCAATCCTTAGCTACTTCAACTAGTGAGAAAAGGAAGGCTCTTAGCTTGACATGATCCTCATGAATTCCCCAAAAGTTGAGTTGAGCATACCACATGAAACTCCTTGAGATGCCTGTAAGGATCCTCACCTGTATAACCATGAAATCTTGGAAGCAAATGAATTAATGTAGGGTTAAGCTCAAAGTTAGAATCTAAATCAGGATATTGTATACAAAATAAGTGATCTACGGCATTGGGAGCAAATAGCTCCTTCAGTGCCTTATTAGGGATAGTCATCTCAATAGAAAACATAGAAAAGAAGAAAAAGAACTAGCAGAATAATGTATAAAAGTGGAACTAACATAACTACTGCCACTACTACTAAAAGTACCAAAAGACAAAATTCACTAAAAACAAATGACTTAGGAAATTAAGAAAAACTGTACAAAATGATTTTTTCAATTTATAGAAATACCACACAATAAAACTACTCCTATCTAGAACCCGAAAATGCAATAAAAATTATTAAAAATTCAAAAAAGTGGTCAAAACAGCGAAATTTGGCCAAAATAGGGCGAGGCTCTTGCTTTGCAGTGAGTCTTGCTTAGAATGTCGAAAAACTTTGGACTGGAAAGTTTCCAGATAATCTGAGCACGAACAAAATAGGAAAGCACCCAAAATTAGCCTAAAAACATCGAAAACGACCAAAATATGCAAAACTCAAACAAAAGCAAGTAAATACATATATTTACAAACTATATAACATTAACATCCCCGGCAACGGCGCCAAAATTTGGTAGCAAGTGTCGCAGCCTGCTCCAAATTACAATTTTAAAATATTTAATTACACTAAATTTGAAGTATAGTGCAAGTAAGGTCGTCTCACAAGGATGTTGTTGCTATCTAGTTAAGTAACAAGGGGGTATTGCAAACATGCAGTCAATAAGCTATAAAAGAAAATTAGATGAAAATAAAAACACTAGTTCAAAGAGTTCCTTAGGTATAAGGTGAATCAATCATTAATGCACAATATATCAAACACATGGAGTGCGGCTAATTTGAGCTGTTAGAGAGACCTTTACTAACAACCCCACAATTCTACCTAGAGAACTGTAGGAATTCAACCAACATATAATTGATTAGATAATTGAGACCTCAACTCTAATTAACCTATGTTGATTTCTAGCCCCAATTGTATTAGCCTAGGTTTGAACCCAAACCTAATTCCTAATTCTTTAACTAATCAAGTTCATACGAATTGCCCAATTAGCAATCACCCAACTAATCCCTCATTCTTAAACCCATATATCAATACCATTCAATGCAAGTTTACAAATAAAAGAGGGCAAAGAATCAAGAAAACAAACATGATTGAAATTCAAGCATAAGGTTTCAAGATTACAACCATAATACCCTTGGGGTCTCCTTGAACTAGCTTGAAGTCCTCTCCTCCATAGCAATGAAGGTTACAAACTAGAACCCAAAACAAGTATCTTACAAAATGAAAATAAAAGAAAAGAAAAGAAGAGGAGAGGAGAAGAGAAGAGAGAAAAAATGAAAAATATTTGAGATGAGTCCTCTTTTTCGCGTCTCGGATTTCTCTTTTCTTCTCAGACTTAAAACATGAAAATCCAAAAATAGCCTTAAGCCCAAATTAATCCTCTGCCTCTTAGCTTTAAGTGGACACCTACTTTGCTTAATTTGGACTTGAAATGAGAGAGTTATGGCCCAATCTTTATAGCATGTCCAGGTTGTACATTTATTCACATCAGTTAATTTCAACAGCCAATAAGCCCATCAAGATGTCATTATTTTAGAGAGTGTTATTTATATGAATTGAAGCTTATACCTTAGTTTTCAAATGGCACCAATTTCACCTCAATCCAATGTCTACAACTCAAGTTATGGCCCAATTAGTGCACACTACTCAGGTTCCAGTGCAACAGCCTTGTTTTGAATTCGTGGCCCAATTCGTTCTAATAGACATCTGAATTAGTTTTTGACTTCTTCATAAAAGTTGTAGATCTTTCTCTCAGCTTTCTTACAATATAAAATTTGTAATTTTTAGAGATTGACAACTCAAGATATGCTCAAAATACAAAAATAGTATAAATTTATAATAATACTAAAAAATACAATTAAGCTCAATTAAAGCCCAAACTCATAAAATGTGTCTAATATTGATCAATTAAGCACAAAAGAGGTCCAATAAAATAAATATGAGGGTTAATCAATGTGTCAAAATGTTACTTATCAACCATTTTGTGTTTGTTTGGATTTTGTTTGGGCTTGATTTAATTTTTCCAGCATTAGGCTAATTCTGACACTATTTTGGTTTTTGGGCTATATCTCGAGTTATAGAGCTCATTTGATTATGATCTTTAGTTTGTAGAAAATCTGAGAGATAGGTCTACAAATCTTATGAAGAGGTCAGAGGCAAACTAGGAAGCCTTGGAGCTAAAACTGGGCCTGGAAGTGGAGTCTTGACTGCAACTGCGGTTCCTAAGCAGCATGCAATGTTTGGACCATAACTCGGTCCACAAAAACCAATTGATCCAATTCTAGTGGCATTTTGAAGCTAGCATCCAAGGCTACAATTCTCCTTCAGACCAAAAATCTAAATGAAACCGTTTTGATAGCCAAAATATCAGAAGAACGTTACTGATGGAATTAAGGAACTTTATTACATGTTTTTGGTGTAACTTTCTTTATATAATTTGGAATTTAGCAAACAAGGTGTCCAGATTCATCTTAGAGATAGCGGATTAATGCAATGACTGTTATGGATTTAGTTTAGCCATTTTGATTCTATAATTAGCTGAGTTAAGAGGGAGGCCAGAATATTGTAAAGGGTTGAACAGATTTTGGAATAACAACTTTTGTTTTCTTTCTTCCTTTTCTTCTCTCATGCTCCCCCCCCACCTTTATAATTTGTTTTCCTCCATTCATGGAGGATTAAGTTCTATCTAATCCAAGAATTCAAGGAGCATTATCACATGTGAGGATTGGCTAATTCGGAATCAACACTTCATTCGGTTTCATCTATCCTTTCTCCTTCTTGATTTCTATTTTGAAAATGAAGGTTTTTGTTTTAGAATTTTAATCAAGGATTCAATTGTTGTCATACATATTGGTTAATTGTTTGATTCAGTTGATTTAAAGAATATGATTTAGAATTTGGGTCTGAGTTCTAAGGTTAATGCATTGGTGACTAAAATTAACACAATCTAATTAGGTTTTAGAGGTTTCTAAACATTGATTGAGTATGTGTTAATCAAATGCATGAAGGTATTCGTGTGTGAATGCTAAATTTGGATTGAGGTTTCATTCAAACTTATAATTAACCATCGAATTGAAATGTTGATATATGTCTAGAATCCTATGATCGAGTGATAATTGTTCTTATTTAGTCATGTTAATATATGTTAATATCAGTGCTAATTCTGTGTGTTTAAGTTTGCTTAAGTTATTAGTTTTAGCTGCTATTTATTGCGTTAGTAGTTCGGTTTTACGGTTTTTGACCATTAACTCTTTTTAGTTTGATTTCAAGGGACTTGATCGTATAGGAAAACAACCTTCTAAGAAAAACTCAATCCTTTATAGTATTGATTTCACCCTTGTTTTTGCCAAATTCGGCCATTTAGATAGAGTTTTTGCTATTTTTTGTTGTTTTTCGGTCATTTCGGGATATATTGGGTATTTTTACTAAAGATTTTTTTTGTCAGATTGAGCTATTTTTGGTAGGCTAAATGCTACTTTTTGGCCAAATTTCTTCATTTAGGCTACTTTTTTAATTTTTAAAGATTTTTCTTTGCATTTTTAGAATCTTTGAGGGTCAAATATTTGGGCTATGGTGGTCTCAAAATTTTTTAAAATCATTTGGTAGTGTTTTTAAATTTATTTTGATTATTTTTGAGTGTTTGTTTGTAATCTTTAGTGCTTTATGTTAGGAGGTGACATAGTTGTGCATATGGTTTTGTTTGCTGCCTTGTTAGTATATGACTAGATCTGACCCGAATCCTAATTTAGTTGAATTTGATCTTGAAATTGAGAGGACCCTTTGACAAATTAGAAGATCTAGGAGGAGATTGTTTGACATTAGTTCTGCTAATAATTCTATTTTTGATTCACCTGTTCTTGATTCTAGTCCTATCTATGCTAACAATTTTGTGTTTGCAGATAACATGGCTAACAGGGCTTTGAAGGAGCTTGCAGCACTTGACGTGAACTATCAAGCTCTAGCAATTCAATATCTAGAGTTGGAGGTAGACTTTGAACTGAAATTTGGCTTGATACACCTGTTGCCCAAGTTTCATGGCTTAGCTAGAGAGGATCCCCACAAGCACTTGAAGGAATTCCATGTGGTATGCTCAACCATGAAGCCACATGGAGTTGATGAAGACCACATCAAGCTGAGGGCATTTCCTTTCTCACTTGATGGAGCTGCCAAAGATTGGCTATACTACTTGCATCCAAGCTCTATCACATGCTAACAAGACATGAAGAGGATGTTCTTGGAGAAATTCTTTCTTGCCTCAAGAGCTGCATCTATAAGGAGAGATATTGCATGAGTATTGGGAGAGGTTCAAGAAACTTTGTGCAAGCTGTCCACATCACCAAATTAATGACCAATTTCTGATTCAGTATTTTTATGAAGGCCTTTTGCCAATGGATAGAAGCATAGTTGATGCTGCTTTTGGAGGAGCTCTGGTAGACAAAACACCAGCTATAGCCCATGATTTGATTGCAAATATGGCTGCTAATGCACAACAATTTGGTACAAGAGCCATAGTTCCAACCAAAGGAATTAATGAAGTCCAGACTTTAGATGCAAACCAGCAGAAGATGGAGAACCGAATTGAAGAGTTGACAACTTTGGTGAGGCAATTGGCTCTTGGTCAGCAACAATCCTAGCAAGTCATGCAACCAGTAGCTAGTAGTTGTGGAATTTGTTCCCTGCCAAGTCATACCACAGACCAGCGTCCACAACTACAAGAGAGCAATGAAACTGTTGCTGAAATTTTTCCTAGTAGGCCTTATTAGCAGCAGTAGTAGCAGCAAAAGTATTATGATCCATTCTCCATCACATACAACCCTTGTTGGAGGGATCACCTAAATCTAAGGTATGGTAGTAACTTCAATTAGCTTCAGCAGCAACCTCAGTTTAGGCAAAATTCTATAGGACTAAGCTCAGGAAAATATCATCAACCAGTGCAGTAAAATAAGCCACAGTCCAACAATGTAGAACCAAACATGGTAGAATTGGTGAAGCAAATGGCAACTAGCAGCGTTCAGTTTCAACAGAGAACAAAAGCCAGCATCCAGAATTTGTAAACCCAGATTGGCAGTTGGCTTCAACAGTAAATGAGCTGAAATCTCAAGGTTCTGGCAACCTTCCTTCTCAAACCATGAGCAACCCTAAGAATGTGAGTGCCATCACCTTGAGAAATGGAAAGGAGCTGCAAGTGCCAAACCAAACAGTTAAATCAGATTCTGCTAGGAAATCAAATGTTGCTGATAAACCAAGTTCTAGTTCTGAAGATTTTGCAGAAAAATTAGATGATGCAGAACCAATCAGAATTGATGCAAAGGCATCCACCAGCAGCATCAATCAATCTGAACCAAGTATTCCACTGTCCCTCTCCAACAGAGTGACACAAAACAAGAAGATAACAGGGGCAGAATTGGATAAGGAGATCATGGAAACTTTTAGGAAAGTGGAAGTCAATATCCCACTCCTAGAAGCCTTCAAGCAGATTCCAAAGTATGCCAAGTTTCTCAAGGACTTGTGCACTCATAGAAGAAGATTGAAAAGGAATGAGAAAGTAAGCATGGGCAGAAATGTCTCCGCCATCATTCAGTCAAGCATCCCTCCAAAATGCAAGGATCCAGGCACTTTCACCATTCCATGCATCATACGAAGCAAGCAATTAAGTCAACAAAAATCATGATAAATGTGCTGTTTATATTGAGATTGATGCATGCCTACATGATTTAGATTCTGAATAATTTAATTATGCTAAATTACATGCTGCAATTTTTTGTTCTAATTTAAATTTTGCAGCATCTTTTTCTGTCAATTCTACTACTATCCATTCTTTTTTATTCTGTTCATTTAAATTCTGTAGTTTCTGAATTTGTAGTGTCTATTTCTTATAGTTTGAATTCTGATTACACTGTTTCTATAGTTTTTATTTCTATTGCAGGTTCTGATTTAGTTTCACAGGTTCTAAATTCGTTAAACCTGTTACTATTCTTGCTGTTTCTGCAAATTCTGCAAATTCTATAAATTATGTTATTTTTGAAAATTTTGTAAATTCTACTGTTTTTGAAAATTCTGTAAATTCTATAAATTCTAAAAATTTTGAATTTTTGGTTTCTACTATAGTTACTTCACATTTTGATTCTGCTGTTATTATTGATTCTGTTGTGGGATATGATAATGCTCTTGTGCAAGATTCTTCACATGTTGCAGGGGCTGAAATTAAGCCAGTAGAACAAATTCCAAGATTTGCATCCTTTATTCAAGAACCACCAACATTGGAGCTGAAGACTCTGCCAGAAAATTTGAAGTATGCATTTCTGGCGCTAAATGAGAAGCTGCTAGTCATCATAGCTAAGGATTTGCTACCAGAACAAGAGGAGAAGTTACTGAACATTCTGAGGCAGAACATGAAGGCTATAGGCTGGATATTGGCAAATATACCTAGGATTAGCCCCTCTACGTGCATGCACAAAATTCAGTTAGAGGAGGGTGTGAAACCAGTTAAGCAACCCTAAAGAAAACTCAACCCACTGAACTTGGATGTAGTGAAGGAAGAAGTCAGCAAGCTTCTAGCTGATGGAATCATTTATCCAATCTCAGACAGTAAGTGGGTGAGTCCGGTGCAAGTGGGTTACAAGAAGACTGGCATAATAGTAGTGAAGAACTCCTAGGAGGAGCTAGTCCCTACAAGAGTGTAGAACAGTTGGAGAGTTTGCATAAACTACAGGAAGTTGAACCAGGCCACCAAGAAGGACCACTTTCCATTGCCCTACATTGATCAAATGCTGGAGAGATTGGCAGGTCAGTCACACTACTGTTTTCTTGATGGATTTTCTGGTTATTTTCAAATCCACATTGCCCCTAAAAATCAAGAAAAGACAACTTTCACCTGTCCATTTGGCACATTTGCATACTGGAGGATGCCATTCGATCTATGCAATGCCCCAGGTACATTTCAGAGGTGCATGGTGAGTATTTTTTTTTTCTAATTTTCTAGAGAATTGCATGGAAGTCTTCATGGATGATTTTACTATTTATGACACTTCATTTGATGCATGCTTGGATAGCCTTGCTAGGGCATTACATAGATGTGTTGAGTCTCACCTTGTTTTGAATTTTGAAAAGTGTCATTTTATGGTTAAGCAAGGTGTAGTCTTAGGACATGTTATTTCTAGTGAAGGCATTGTTATTGATAGGTCTAAGATTGATGTGATTGCTTCTTTACCTTACCCCACATGCGTGCGGGAAGTGCATTCTTTTCTTAGACATGCAGGTTTTTATAGGCGATTCATCCAAGACTTCAGCAAGATTGCCCTTCTGATGTCCAAGCTACTGTTGAAAGATGTAGACCTCCAGTTTGATGATGAGTGTAGTAGAGCTTTTGACCAATTGAAATAACACTTGATTTCTGTCCCCATTCTTCAGCCACCAAACTGGGAGTACCCGTTGAAGTTCATGTCTGACGCATCAAACCTTGCAGTTAGTGCTGTCCTTTTCCAAAGGGTTGAGAAGATTCCCCATGTCATAGCATATACTTCCTGGACCCTGGATTCTGCTCAGGCTAACTATACTACTACTGAAAAAGATCTTCTAGCTATTATTTTTACTTTAGATAAATTTCATGCTTATCTATTAGGAACTAAAGTGACTGTTTTTCTAATCATGCAGCAATGAAGTTCCTGTTGAAGAAGCTAGATGTAAAACCCAAACTCATCAGGTGGATGTTGTTGCTGCAGGAGTTTGACATAAAGATGAAAGACAAGAGTAGAGCTGAGAACCTGGTAGCAGACCACTTGAGTCTGATACCACAGACTTTGGAGCCTTTTCCCATCTGTGAGACCTTTCCAGATGAACAGCTTTTAGAGCTGCAAGGTAAGGACCTATGATATGATGACTTGGTTAACTATCTAGTTGCTTCTAAGTTACCTGCTTACTTTAAAAAGCATCAGATAGACAAACTTAGGAGTGAGGCTAAATATTATGTCTGGGATAATCCTTATTTGTGGCACATGTAAAGTGATTAGATTATTAGGCGCTGTGTGCATGAGCTTGAGATTCCTTCTATTTTGCATTTTTTTCATATACTTGCTTGCAGTGGTCACTTTTGACCGCAGCGCACTACTAGGAAGGTCTTAGATGCAGGTTCTTACTGGCCCACATTGTTTTATGATTCTTACACTTATTGTAAGAATTGTGAACAGTGTCAGAAGACATGTACTATGTCCCATAGGAATGAGATGCCTCAACAACCATTATTGTTTTGTGAGATATTTGATGTTTGGGGTATTGATTTTATGGGTCCATTTCCTGTCTCATTTAGTTTTGTTTATATTCTGTTGGCTGTTGATTATGTCTCCAAGTGGGTGGAGGCTAAGGCCACCCGAACTGATGATTCTCATGTTGTTGTAGACTTTGTCAGATCATACATTTTCTGCAGGTTCGAAGTGCCCAGGGCAATCATCAGTGATCAGGGGAGCCATTTCTGTTATAGGAATATGGCTACCCTATTGAAGAAATATGATGTCACCCACAAGGTTTCAACTCCCTACATCCACAGACTAATGGACAGGTGGAAGTGTCCAATAGGGAGTTGAAGTAGATTTTGGAGAAAACAGTTCTACCAAATAGAAAGGATTGGAGCAAGAGGCTGAAGGATGCATTATGGGCTTATCGTATTGCCTACAAGACTCCTTTGGGGATGTCCCCCTATAGGATTGTCTTTGGCAGCATGCCACCTCCCGGTGGAAATTGAGCACATGGCTTATTGGGCAGTCATGAACTGCAACCTTGATATGAGCCAGTCCGGACTTCACAAGAAGTTCCAACTTTAGGAGTTGGAGGAGATCCGGTTGGAAGCCTATGAGAACTCCTGCATGTACAAGGAGAAGACAAAACTCATCCATGATAAGATATTGATACGCAAGGAGTTCTCCATTGGCCAAAAAGTGCTCCTCTACAATTCTCGCCTCAAGCTCTTTTCTAGTAAGCTTCGTTCTAGGTGGCTTGGTCTTTATATAGTGACTAAGATTTTTCCATATGGTGTTGTACAGATTTTGGAGCCTGGAACGGATAAAGTTTTCACAGTAAATGGCCACTACTTGAAGCCATTTCATGAAGACACACCCTTGGAGACCATTGAGGAGGTCCGCTTGTTAGCGGCCACTTACACTTGATAGGGGAGTTTTTCTTTCCCCTTCCTTACTTCATTTTACTTGCATTTCCATTATTCTATTACATTGAGGATAATGTAAGGTTGAAGTGTGGGGGGATGGTTAGTCATAGGTCATTTTTCATAGCTAGTCTTGCATTATAGATTTGTTTCCTTAGTCTATTTGTTTGTTTTGAGAAAAAAAAAAAATTTTCTTTATATTTGCTTTTATTCTCCATTGTTGAACTGAAAGTTGTTGAGTTAAGGTGTTACGGAGGATAGGGTTCCAACATGATGTCATTTTTCTTTCCCTTCTTGATATGTGTGAGTTGGGTGATTGATCTTAATTTGCCATGATTGAGTATGTTGGATTTTACCTTTGTGACTTTTGAGCCTTATTTTGGATGGTTGCACTTCATGCCATTCTTTTCCTTCTTGTGTGTTTTCCCTCATAGATTTTGTTATTCTAGAACTTGCTTTGATTCTTCTTTGAGGCTACATTCTTTTCAAATGCATTCATAAACATGATAAAGGCATTTCTTTCATTTTAGCCACTTGGCCATATAGCCTACCTTGCATTTTGCCCTTGTTTAGCCCCCTTTCAGCCTAATTGACCATTCTTTGGTTTCTAGCACATTACAAGCTTTAAGTGGAAAACCATGTTATACCCAACATTAGGGAATAGGGAGTGCATTGGTTTCATCATTATTATTGTGATTAGGATCAAGTGTGGGGGTTTGAAAGGATGCAAGGAAAGTGAAAAAAAAAAGAAGAAAATAATAATAAAATAAAATAAATAAATAAAAGAAAAGAAAAGAAAAAGAAGAAAAAGAAAATAAATGGTGAATTTTGATAAAGGGAAAAGAAGGTTCAAAGAGAGTAAGTGTGTTATGGCTTGATTTGTCTAATGATCAATGTGACTTGAGTGCCGAGATAGGTCAAATTACAATATAAACCGAATTACACTAAATTCATAGCAAAGGGTGCAACCCGGGTCGTTTCCAGTGATGACAATGTTATATGATCAGGAAATTAGGAGGGGGTTTAGGAATTTAAAATACCGAAATGAATAGAAAAGAAATGAACAGAATGTGGAACATCCAATCCAAGAATCAAAAGGCAACAATTAGAACTCAATCATCGAATTCTAGACACATATCAACAATTCAACTCAATGATTGATCATAAAATTGAATGAAACCTCAATCCAAAATTAGCATTCACACAAAAACCTTCATGCATTTAACTAACACATAATCAACCAATGTTTAGAAATCTCTAAAACCTAGTTGAGTTGTATCAGTTTTAATCACCAATGTATTACAAATTGAATCAAACAATTACAAATTGGTATGAGACAATTGAACTCTTGATCAGAATTTTAGAATGAAAACCTTCAATTCCAAAATCGAATTAAGATAAGAGAAAGGATAGAAGAAACTGAATAAAATAGTTGAACTCTTGTTAGCCAATCCTCTTGAGTAATGATGCTCCTTGAATTCTTGGATTAGATAGAAGCTTACTCCTCCATGAATGGAGGAAAATGAATTGTAAGGTGGGGGGCGTGAGAGAAGAGAGGAAGAAGAAGAAAACCCTTCTTTATTCCAAAATCTGTCTCCCCCTTACAAGTTCTGGCCCCTTTGTAATTCAGCCAGCCAAAATAGAATCAAAATATCTCCCAACAATCCGTAGCAGTTATTACATTAATCCCCATGTCTCCTAGACGAATTTGGACATCTTATTTGCTAAATTCTGAATTCTAGAGAGAAAATTATGCTAAAAACACTAAATTCAGCTTATACAACTAGTAATGTTTTCCATGGTTTTGGCCAGCAATATGCAACCATTTGGATTTGTATTCTGAAGAAGAATTGTAGCCTGGGATGTTAGCTTGAAACCGCCACTGGAATGGGCTTAATTGGGCTACTATGGACCAAGATATGGTCCAAATACTGCACCCAGTTTAGAAACCGCGAGTGCATCTCTTTAGTTCACTTCTAGGCCTAGTTTTAGCTTCTTATCATTAGAATTCGCCTCTGATCTGTGCATAGGAATTGTGGGCCTATCTCTCAGCTTTCCTACAAATCAAGAATCATAATAAAATGAGTTCTATAACTCAAGATATGCCCAAAAAACCAAAATAGTGTCAGAATTAGCTTAATGTTGAAAAAACTAAATCTAGCCCAACCAAAACTCAATAAAACGCAAAATGGCCCAAATTAATCCTATTAAGCACAAAAGAAGATTAATGAACAAAATATGAGAGAAAATAAATATATAAAAATTCAATTAATCAAATTCCCACACACTTAGTTTTTGCATGTCCTCATGCAAAATTTAACTAAGGACAAAAACATGCAACCTAAAAATCAGAGAATAACCAAATTGGACAAACAAATTCTCCAATGAATCATCAAAAGTGCTAAGCTTAGGAACATAAGAGCATATAAGGCATTAAGAGTTTCCAATAATCAAATCATTCAACACCCCATTTCTCAAAAATGTAAGTTAAGTAATATCCTTCAAAATGCAAATAGATCAAGCATGAAAGGGTTAACAAGATGGTGTTTGAATTTCTCAACTCACAAGTGTATAGGTAAAAGTGTTTCACTCAAGTCACCTCAATAAACAATGCATTACCATAAGCTTGTTAATCTTCTACTTCTCCACTACTCACAATCATATGCAAACACAAATTAAGAGGACTTTATTCAGGGTTGTAATGGGTCCAAGGTAAGGGTAGGAAAATATGAGGATATGACAAGATACAACCTAAGAGAATAGAAGTGACATTGGTCATTAGACAAATCAAGCCATTACACACTTACTCTCTTTGAATTTTCTTTTCCCTTTATCAAGATTCCCCATTTTATTAATTTTTTTCTTTTTTTCTTTATTTCTTTTCTTTTTTTTTTTTTTCACTTCCCTAGCATCCTTTCAAACCCCTACACTTGAAATGCAACAATAATGATGAAGCCAATGCACTCCCTATTCCCTAAGGTTGGGTATAACATGATTTTCCACTTAAAGCTTATAATGTGCTAGAAACCAAAAATAGTCAATAAGGCTCAAAGGGGCTAAACAAGGGCAAAATGCAAGGTAAGATATATGGCCAAGTGGTTAAAACAGAAGAAATGCCTCTATCATATTCATGAATGCGTATGAAAAATGTAGCCTCAAAGAAGAATCAAAGCAAGTTTTAGAATAACAAAATCTATGAGGAAAAACACACAAAAAAGAAAAGAATGGCATGAAGTGCTACCTTCCAAAATAAGGCTCAAAAGCTCGCAAAGATAAAATCCAACATACTCAATCATTGCACATCACGATCAACCACCTAACTTACATATATATCAAGAGGCAAATGAAAAATGAAATCATGTTGGAACCCTATCCTCCCTAAAGCCTAATGCCTTAACTCAACAACTTTCAATTCAACAATGGAGAACCAAAGTAAATAAAGCAGAATAAAGCAATTTTTTTTTAAGCAAAAATGAAGTAAAAGCAACCATGAAACAAATCTATAATGTAAGACTAATTACCAAACAACACAACCTACAACCTATGTTGAAACCACCCCCCACACTTCAACTTTACATTGTCCTCAATGTATTACACACAATGGAAATACAAGGCAAGTAAAATGAGGTGAGGGAAGGAAAAGAGAAACTCCCCTATCAAGTGTAAGTGGCCGCTAGCAAGCGGACCTCCTCAATGGTCTCCAAGGGTGTGTCTTCATGAAATGACTTCGGGCGATGGCCATTCACCGTGAAAGCTTTATCAGTCCCAGGCTCCAAAATCTACACAGCACTATATGGAAAAATCTTAATCACTATATAAGGACCAAGCCACCTAGAACGAAGCTTATCAGAAAAGAGCTTGAGGCGAGAAGTGTAGAGAAGCACTTTCTGGCCAATGGAGAACTTCCGCAGCAATTTCTTATCATGGATGAGTTTTGTCGTCTCCTTGTACATGCGAGAGTTTTCATAGGCTTCCAACTAGATCTCCTCCAACTCCTGAAGTTGGAACTTCCTATGAAGTCCGGACTGGCTCATGTCAAGGTTGCAGTTCTTGACTGCCCAATATGCTTTATGCTCAATTTCCACCAGAAAGTGGCATGCCTTGTCAAAGACAATCCTATAAGGGGACATCCCCAAAGGAGTCTTGTAGGCAGTGCGGTAAGCCCATAATGCATCCTCCAGCCTCTTGCTCCAATCCTTCCTGCTAGGCTACACTGTTTTCTCAAGAATCTGCTTCAACTCCCTATTTGATACCTCCGCCTGTCCATTAGTCTGCGAATGGTATGGAGTTGAGACCTTGTTGGTGACACCATATTTCTTCAACAGAGTTGCCATGGTCCTGTTACAGAAATGACTTCCTTGATCACTGATGATTGCTCTAGGCACTCCAAACCTGCAAAAAATATGTGATCTGACAAAATCTACAATAACATGAGAATCATCAGTTCGGGTGACCTTGGCCTCCACCCACTTAGAGACATAATCAATAGCCAGCAGAATATAAACAAAACCAAATAAGACAGGAAATGGACCCATAAAGTCAATACCCCAAACATCAAATATCTCACAAAACAATAATGGTTGTTGAGGCATCTCATTCCTACAGGAAATAGTACCTGTCTTCTGACACTGTTCACAATTCTTACAATAAGTGTAAGAATTAAAAACAATGTGGGCCAATAAAAACCTACATCTAAGACCTTCCTAGCAGTGCGTTGTGGTCCAAAGTGACCACCACAAGCAAATGTGTGACAGAAATGCAAAATGGAAGGAATCTCAAGCTCATGCACACAGCGCCTAATAACCTGATCACTACACATGCACCACAAATAAGAATCATCCCAGACATAATATTTAGCCTCACTCTTAAGTTTGTCTATCTGATGCTTTTTAAAGTAGGCAGGCAACTCAGAAGCAACTAGATAGTTAACCAAATCAGCATACCATGGATCCTTACCTCGCAACTCTAAAAGCTGCTCATCTGGAAAGGTCTCACAGATAGGTAGAGGCTCCAAGGTCTGTGAAATACGACTCAAGTGGTCTGCTACCAGGTTCTCAACTCCACTCTTGTCCTTGATCTCAATATCAAATCCTTGCAACAGTAACATCCACCTGATGTGTAACACTCTAACAGTTCCATTCTATGCTTAAGTCATATTGTGGAATTACTAGTTGTTATCTTTGCTCGCGGAACTAACATTACCTTTTGGAAATTACTTTTTAATGATAATAGGGGTAAATTTTTTTTTGAATAATAACGAGTAAACTGTTTTGAAAACGAAGAGCCATGAGCGCATCGTGAACGTGTAAAACAAA
This sequence comes from Pterocarpus macrocarpus, assembly GCA_031439585.1. Classification (NCBI taxonomy): domain Eukaryota; kingdom Viridiplantae; phylum Streptophyta; class Magnoliopsida; order Fabales; family Fabaceae; genus Pterocarpus; species Pterocarpus macrocarpus. The sequence goes on along the minus strand of CM062516.1, from coordinate 7,183,084 downwards.
TGTCGCTATGTCATTCATACATCACATTTGACATAAACAGAAGCATTGAGAATAATCATAATCTTAGGTAAAGATAACATTCATTCCATAGCCATCACATAGTTAGTATAATAGTAGTAATAGCAACAGTCATACACAATGATAACAATGGGTCCGATACTTACTGTCGGCCCTATAAAATAACCTATGAAATACATGATAAAAGGAAATACATAAGAAATCCCAATCCGTCCATACACGCCGAATGAAAATAATAACCCTTGCTATAACCAAAAAGGGGTTATCCTCATACTCAGCTCTGCATGCAAATCAACACCTCACTCATCTGGTGGAAGGTAGCCGTTCCCAAATCCACCGGGAGGAATATCACCACGTCCTCCTCCTCAAGCACGGCCACGCCCATGAGGCACGGTACGAGTACTAATGAACCTGCGACCGCGAAGCGGGGGTGGTGTGTGACGATGAGCTGCAGAAGAAGAAGACAAATTGGATGATAGACGGATCACAGACGGGTAGGAAGGCTCAGACGTGTCCGTCTCCATGCGGTAGCTCGAATAGGATGGTTCCGAATGATCAAAATCCAACGAAACTGTCGGTGTCAGGTGGGTGTCCGAGTCGAAATCTCCATCAGTGGGGTACCTCGGAGGATGGAAAGGCGGGCGAACGTCATCAATAGTGATGTCCTCGAACAGCTCATGAGGGTGGAAAAACGGACTCATCATGGGTGCACGGAACTGGCGGCTATGGAACATGTAGACTGCATTGCTGGCGCTCGAGCAGACAGATGCATTCAAAGACCGGTCGGTCGAAGTGCCAATGCATCACCGGAAACTCAATGAAATCACCACCGTGCCCGACGCCAGCATCCTCTGAAGACGACACGGAAAATGTAGGAGTGAGAAATACTAAATTTCTCAATAGGATCACGACTAGACAAACATAGTGTCCTCGTCATCATCCCAGCCACTTCGGGTTTAATTATAAAAGCGTTGGACAGATATAAGTTCAATTTTAATGGTTTTGAAACTTAACATCATAACTACATCATCATAATCTAACATACATACTGAAACATAGAATAAACATTCATAATGTAAATGGACAACATAAGTACATGCAAGGACATGCATCATCATAGACTTAGCCATGGTTATACTTTTGACTTTACTTTCATTTTTAGCACGTGCTTAACATTCTTTACTTTCCTTTGAAATAGACTGCTTTTGGACATGAGCTCATTCCATGACCGTCGTCATGTAGTACTAACCAAATCAGACTAAGCCGATATTGGTTACCTCTAAGTTGGAAGGTCCTCCATGTCACCCTTGCCTCCTCCATAGAGGTTCCTTCTGGATCGCTGTCTCCCACTTCCCAGAAGTGATCGAGGGGTCATGTCCCATTCTTTCATTTCTTATTATTATACTTTACATGCATAACACTTCTTTGACTAGACACATGCAATGATAAGACTAAGTCCATAATTTTGACAGAAATCCGGCAGCATAACGGCTAGACCGGAGCTTCCCCAAAATGCCAATCATAAACTTTTAACCAACAGTTCATCATATCTATATCATATCATCACACTCATCATTCAATCATGAGACAAAGCTCAATCAAACTCATCATTCATCATGCCGAATGGCATCACCCATTCATACCCTAAAAGGGTTTATAGTTGTGTTTTTCTTTGCGAAGAATATTTTGAATTATCATATGATTTCTCGTGGTTACCCATAAGAGAATCATATAGTCAGGATATGTGTTTGTGGCCTTTTAGTTACTTAGTCCTCGTATGAAAGTATTCTTTACTTAATTACATGTCTTATGGAACACTTGTTCAAATTAATTAAGTTAAGTGATTGTTTCCTTTCCTTGAGATAGTGCACTTAGTGATTCCTATGTTCATGGTATGCTCAGAGGCCATAATCATACTTCTGTTCCCAAGGAGTTCGAGATCCCTCTAATCCTTGGGTTATGACAATGCATAACCACATCGTGAACCCAACAACACCATGTTCACTAATCACCAAGGGTGATTTTTAACTTCTTCAAGTTACAAGGTTTTAAACTTTTACTAATAACATACCAAGGTTTTACCTTAAACATTATTAAAGTTATCATTCTTTATAAAGTAGTCATAAAGTTTTATTCTTTGTGAAAGTAAGTGCCTTTGACATTAAGCTTTTATCTTAAGATTGGATCTTTATGAAATAATGATATGAGTTACCAACTTTTTGAATAAAAAGTCTTGTTCTTTATGAAAGTTGACTCATTTAATAATTCTAGGACCATCAAGGTCTCAACTTTATGACTTAAAGTTGTCTCTACATTAAAAAGGTTCCTACTTTATCAACTAGTGATATGAAACATTGACTTTAAGGTTAAAAAGTCTTGATCTTCATAAAAGTTAACACCTTTTTGCATTGTTTTGATTCAAGATCTAAACTTTATGAATTAAATGTTACAAAACAACACTTTTATGACTTAAAGGTTTCATTCTTGATTAAAGTTTGAAACTTTATGAAATGTCTTTTCTTTAAGGTTTGATTTTTAAGACATAAAGTAACAAGATATCATTTTATAACTCAAAAAGGCTTGTTATGCTAAAAAGCTTAGACTTTTACATGTATCTTTGTCTTCAAAATAAAACAAAAGAAGACTTTATGATGGCACTAAAACTTGTGCCACTTTTTGTGCATCAAAGAAGCAAACTTTTTAAAGTTTAAAGCTTTTAGAATGTTCATAGTCTTATCAAATCATGAAAACATAAAAAGGTGAAGCTTTTCTAATCATCAACTCATCATAAAAAAAGAAAGGAACAACTTTAAGCAAGATACCATCAAGAACATATTTTTTTTAAAAACGAAACTTAAGAACACCTGAAGAACAACAAGAACATATTTTTCTAAAAGAGGAAACTTAAGAACACATGAAGAACAACAAGAACATATTTTTCTAAAAATGGAAACTTTTGCTCTTGAAGAGCATGAAGGATCTTCTCAAGTTTTCACTTAGAGATCTTGATCATGAAAGAACCAAGCTCCAAGCTTTCTTGAGCAAACAAATGAAAAAGATAAAGATCACTACCTTTCTTGAAGATGGCGCAAAAACAAGAGAAGAGGAAGAAGAAAATGATGACTCCTTTTGATGATGATGGTGGCGGTTTTACAAGAAGGAAGGAGAAGCTCTTGAGATCTTGTGAAAATGGAGGTTGTAGTGTTTAGATCTTGTCTCCAAAGACCCAAAGATGAGGTCATTGAAGGGCTAAGTGAGTAGTTTTGGGTGGTGGTAGTGGAGAAAGGAAGAAGAAGATGAAGAAGATGAAGAGAGTTTTAGAGAAAAGTTGGAGAATTTGGCTTGAAGAGAGAGAATAGGATGAGTGAAAATGAAAATGTGAGTGTGTGTGTGTGCTAGAAAGTGGTGTCCATCATTAATGGTGGAAAGTGAGATATTTTACTTAATTTTGTGTCATCTTGTGTTATTTAGTGATTAAGGGGACAAATGGGATGATAGGGAGACAAAGCGTAGTCAAACTCTTACATAAAATAGTCTTGTCTAATGCTTTATGCTTTAATGACATCACTCTCTACTTTATTGTCTAGTTGACTAAATTTGAATTTAATGATGTGATTAAGTGCTCATACAACTTAATTAAGGTGATTAAGCAAGGATTAGTGATTAACACACAAGAACATGATTAACAAAAATAAATTTTGCGATTATGCTTGAGTAACCTTAATTAAACTCGATTAAGCTAATTAAGGGCGATTAGTAGGCGATTAGTGCTTAATTAAGCTATAGAGGCTCTAACTTGCTTAATTAGAGATTATCTAATCTCGATTAAGCATTCTCTTAACTTTTCTCATCTGAGTTAACCCCTTAATTAGGCCTTAATCTCATAATTTCTCATTAAGTGCCTAATTACTCAAGGTTACTAAGGTAATTTAGCACGATATGAAATTAAGGATGTTACATTTCTCCTCACCTTTAAAAAGAATTTTGCCCTCAAAATTCATTACCTGTAAACAAATTCGGATACACGTTCTTTATTTCGGCCTCCAGCTCCCATGTATACTCTTCTATATTCCCTCTACCCCAAGCCACCTTGACCAAGGGTACCGTCTTACTCCTCAGCTGTTTTGCCTTACGATCCACGATCCAAAATGGCAGTAGATTGAAAGTTAGGTCCTCCCTTAACTGTACACTTTTAGGCTCAAGTAGATGACTAGGATCAAAGTGGTATTTTCTCAATTGAGACACATGGAAGACATAGTGAAGGTTTGATAAATTTGGAGGTAAGGCTATTTGGTAAGCAACTGACCTGACATGTTTTAAAATTTGAAAAGGGCCAAGGAAACGGGGGCTTAACTTTTTGACCTTCATAGCTCTACCTATACCGGTCGTAGGAGTGATTTTCAGGAACACATGTTCTCCTTCTTGGAACTCTAGAGTCTTTCTCCTTTTGTCCGCATAACTCTTTTGATGGCTCTGAGCTGTAAGGATTCTGTCCCTAATCCTTCTGACTTACTCTGTGGTCTACCTCACTAGATCAGGTCCTATTAGGCTTTGCTCACCCGGTTCAAACCAATACAGGGGAGATTGGCACTTCCTTCCATACAAAGCTTCATAGGGTGCCATACCAATACTTGCATGATAACTATTGTTAAGGCAAACTCAATCAAAGGTAAGTATTTGTCCCAACTTCCTCGGTTATCCAACACACAAGCTCTCAACATATCTTCCAAAGTTTGGATAGTCCTCTCCGACTGTCTATCTGTCTGGGGGTGATAAGCTGTACTTAGGCAAAGCTTCATCCCAAATGCCCTTTGCAAGGCTCCCCAGAATCTAGAGGTAAACCTTGAGTCCCTATTTGAGATTATGGTTGAAGGTATGCCATGCAGTCTTACTATCTCTTGAACATACAGTTGGATTGGCTTTTCCAAAGGATAAGTAGCATGAATGGGCAAAAAGTGAGCAGACTTGGTTAATCTGTCAATAATCACCCATATTGCATCAAAACCAGCTTGCGTTTTGGGTAAACCCATCACGAAGTCCATAGAGATACTTTCCCATTTCCATTCAGGGATCTCCAATGGTTGCAACCTACCGGAGGGCTTTTGGTGCTCAATCTTTACTTTCTGGCAGACTAAACACTTGCCTACCAACTCCGCAACATCCCTCTTCAATCCTGGCCATCAAAACATCTTCTTAACGTCTTGATACATCTTTGTCACACCAGGGTGTATGGTGAAATGGCTCTTATGAGCCTCCTCCAAAATCCTTCTTCGGAGGTCACCACTTGCGGATACACGACTCTTCCTTCAAATTTCCATAGTCCATCTATACTTTGCACAAAACCCTTCAACTTTCCTTCTTTCACCAATGCTAGGGTTTTTAAGAACTCCTCTTCCTCGCCTTGGGCTTGAGCAATTTGACTCTTGAAATCTCTCATCACCCTAAGCTGATTCAATCTTATACTATGGGGGGTCAACATAACTCCAAGGTTAAGGTCTATAAAGCTCCTTACTAGCTCATCCTCCTTAACCATCATCCATGACGCATGCAAGGATTTCCGACTTAACGCGTCAGCCACCACATTGGCTTTCCCTGGATGATAGTTCAACCCAAAATCATAATCCTTCAGAAACTCCATCCATCTCCTTTGCCTCATATTCAACTCCTTTTGATCAAAAAGATACTTCAAGCTCTTATGATCAGAGAACACGTCGAACCTTACACCATACAAGTAATGCCTCCATATCTTCAGGGCAAACACTACTGCCGCTAATTCCAAGTCATGGGTTGGGTAGTTCACCTCGTGAGGCTTCAACTGCCTAGAGGCATAGGCCACCACGTTCCTATTCTGTATCAAGACACAACCTAAACCTCTCCCAGAGGCATCACAATAAACCTCAAACGGTCCACTAGGGTCCGACAAAACTAATACTAGGGTTGAGGTTAACATACCTTTTAGCTCTTGAAAGCTCTTCTCACAGTCCATTGTCCACACAAACGGGGCATCCTTCCTCGTCAACTTAGTTAAGGGTAAAGATATCTGGGAAAATCCTTTTATAAACTTGCGGTAGTAACCGGCTAAACCCAAGAAACTCCATATCTTAGTCACTGAGGTTGGCCTCTCCCAATTCATCATAGCCTCAACCTTACTTAGGTCCACAACAATACCCCCTTGTGACACCACATGCCCTAAGAACTTTACTTCCTCCATCCAGAATTCACACTTAGATAACTTGGCATAAAGCTTCTTTTCCCTCAAGATCCTTAATACAACCCTCAAATATTCTTCATGTTCCTCCTTTGTTCTCGAATAGATGAGAATATCATTTATGAAAGCAACTACAAACTTGTCCAAATAGGGTCTAAAGATCCTATTTATATAATCCATGAAAACAACAAGTGCATTAGTCAATCCAAACGACATCACCGTAAACTCATAATGCCCATACCTTGTCCTAAAAGCCTTCTTGGGTATATCCTCCTCCTTCACCCTTATCTGATGATACCCAAACCTCAGATCAATCTTAGAGAACACAGCTGCACCTCGCAGTTGGTCCATGAGGTCATCTATCCTAGGCAAGGGATATTTGTTTTTAACAGTCACTTTGTTTAATTGCCTATAATCTACACAGCCTCATACTACCATCCTTCTTTTTCATAAATAATATCAGGGCTCCCCAAGGTGAGGCACTAAGTCTTACGAACTTCTTCTCCAACAATTCTTCCAATTGTCCCTTCAACTCTGACTACTCCATTGGGGACATCCTATAGGGTGCTATAGAGATTGGCCCAGTACCTGGCACCAACTCTATAGAAAACTCGATTTCCCTCTCCAGGGGAAATTCGGGTATGTCATCAGGAAATACATCGGGGTATTCCCTAACTACGGGGATCTCATCCAATACCTGCTTGAGTTCCACTTCACTTGCCATAAGGAGAACATATCCCTGATCACCCAACTCACTACTTCCTACCTTAACAGAGTTCAAAAACAAACTAACAGGCTCCACGGGCTTAACAGGTATAGAGGGAAGAACAATAGATTTTTTAGAGCAATTTATCATAGCATGGTTAGCCGAAAGCCAGTCCATGCCTTGAATCAAATCCAAACCAAACAAAGGCAAGCAAATCAAATTTGCTACGAAAGACCTACCATCAATTTGGAATTGACAACTCAAGCAACAATGACAAGTCTTAACTGGTTTCCCAGTAGGAGTGGAAACAATTAACATATAAGGCAATTTAGACACAGACAATCCTAATCTATCTACACAATCATGAGAAATAAAGGAGTGTGTAGCTCCAGAATCATACAGCACAGTTAAGGTCCTACCATTAACCTCGCACTTACCTAGGATCAGATTGTCGGACTGAGTGGCCTCCTCAGTATTAAGGGCAAAGACTCTGCCTTGGTGTTGGGACTTGTTGGTAAGGGACAACAGCTTGAAAGTGTAGTCTCTAACCATATGTCTAAGCTTTCCGCATCGGAAACAAGCATTTTGTCCAGCTAAACAAGGGCGTCCTCTATGATGTTTGCCACACTTAGGGCAAGCTTGACCATTCACCGGCTTGGGTGGATTCCTAGTAGGCTTCTGGGGTTGCTTTCCTTTGAAACCTCCACCTTAAAATGGTTTCCTCGGGGGTTGGGGCTTGAACTTCTACCCTTGCAGTGCCAACTTCTTCTTGCAGGCTTCGGACCTTGCCATAGACAGCTTGCGGTTGCAATCCTCCACTAAATGGCACTTGTTGACGAGTGCAGCATAGTCACGGATCTCCATTGGTCCTACTAATGCCAATATCTCCTCACGCAATCCCCGTTCAACTTCACACATTTCCAGCGCTCATCCGGGTTCCCTTGATAGATCGTCGAGAACTTGTATAGCTCCTCAAACTTGGCCGTATACTCAGCAATATTCATGGTCCCTTGACGTAGATTCATAAACTCCAAGACCTTTGCATTCCTCACGGATGCGGGAAAATACTTCACATAAAAGTGCGCCTTGAAAACTTCCCAGGTGATGTGGGTTTGAGTTCCTCCCAATAGCCTCTTAGTGCCTACCCACCAGAACTCGGCATCAACTTCCAACATATAGGTAGCAAAGGCTACCTTTTGCTCCTCGGTACAGGCCAACACCGTAAAAATCTTCTTAATAGCTTTGATCCACTTATCAGCTCGATCGGGGTTGTACGTTCCTCTGAAACTCGGCGGGTTTGCCTTTCGGGACTTAGCAAACTTGAGGTACTCAAGATCTACCTCAGCTCCTCCATTGTGCCCTTTGGGATTCTCCTCATCCCTTTGCTCCATTCTCTCCATCATGCGATGGGCAGCAGCAGCTTGCTCCCTCATGGCAGCAGCCATTTCGTGGAGCGTCCCCATGACTTCCTCAAGACGTTCCGACTCGTTATGGGGCCTACCACGTCTTCCTAAAGCCATTAGTTTCCTGGTACACAAAATAAAAGACATTGAGTTAATCAGGCTCAACATTTATGTTGAGTGAACCAGTAACTAACCACATTCAGAACAAACGATTATGCACATCCAACTCCTTTATCTCATCATACAGACGAGACTCAAAGCATGACTTAACTATCACGTATGCTTAGAAGCATAGTCAGTCCATCCCCAGGCTCTTCAAGGACGAACTGCTCTGATACCAAAATGTAACACCCTAATAGTTCCATTCTATGCTTAAGCATATTGTGGAATTACTAGTTGTTACCTTTGCCCACGGAACTAACATTACCTTTTGGAAATTACTTTTTAACGAAAATAGGGGTAAATATTTTTTTGAATAATAACGAGTAAACTGTTTTGAAAACCAAGAGCCATGAGCACATCGTGAACGTGTAAAACAAATGTCTCTATGTCATTCATACATCACATTTAACATAAATAGAAGCATTGAGAATAATCATAATCTTAGGTAAAGATAATATTCATTCCATAGCCATCACATAGTTAGTATAATAGTAGTAATAGCCGCAGTCATACACAATGATAACAATGGGTCCGATACCTACTGTCGGCCCTGCAAAATAACCTACGAAATACATGATAAAAGGAAATACATAAGAAATCCCAATCCGTCCATACATGCCGAATGAAAATAATAACCCTTGCTACAACCAAAAAGGGGTTATCCTCATGCTCAGCTCCGCATGCAAATCAACACCTCACTCATCTGGCGGAAGGTAGCCATTCCCGAATCCACCGGGAGGAATATCACCACGTCCTCCTCCTCGAGCACAGCCACGCCCACGAGGCACGGCACGAGTATGAATGAACCCGCGACTGTGAAGTGGGGGTGGTGTATGACGAGGAGTTGTAGAAAAAGAAGACGAATCGGACGACAGACGGATCACAGACGGGTAGGAAGGCTCAGACAGGTCCGTCTCCACGCAGTAGCTTGGATAGGACGGTTCCGAAGGATCGGAATCCAACGAAACTGTCGGCGTCAGGTAGGTGTCCGAGTCGGAATCTCCATCAGTTGGGTACCTTGGAAGATGGAAAAGCGGATGAACGTCATCCATAGTGATGTCCTCGAATAGCTCATGAGGGCGGAAAAACGAAGTCATCACGGGTGCACAGAACTGGTGGTTATGGAACATGTAGACCCGCATCTCTGCCTGAGCAGTCAGCACATATGCATTCAGCACCAGGTCGAAGTGCCAATGCATCACCAGAAACTCAATGAAAATCACCACCATGCCCGACGCTGGCATCCTCTGAAGACGACACGGAAAATGTAGGAGTGAGAAATACTAAATTTCTCAGTAGGATCGCAACTAGACAAACACAGTGTCCTCATCATCGTCCCAGCCACTTCGAGTTTAATTATAAAAGCATTGGACAGATAAAAGTTCAATTTTAATGGTTTTGAAAACTTAAACTCCGAAGCGGGTTGCTTTTAAACTTAACATCATAACTACATCATCATAATCTAACATACATACTGAAACATAGAATAAACATTCATAATGCAAATGGACAACATAAGTACAAGCAAGGACATGCATCATCATAAACTTAACCATGGTTATACTTTTGACTTTACTTTCATTTTTAGCATGTGCTTAACATTCTTTACTTTCCTTTGAAATAGACTGCTTTTGGACATGAGCTCACTCCGTGACTGTCGTCACGCAGTACTAACCAAATCAGACTAAGTCGATATTGGTTACCTCTAAGTTGGAGGGTCCTCCATGTCACCCTTGCCTCCTCCATAAAGGTTCCTTGTGGATCGCTGTCTCCCACTTCCCAAAAGTGATCGAGGGGTCATTCTCATTCTTTCGTTTCTTATCATTATACTTTACATGTATAACATTTCTTTGACTAGACACATGCAATGATATGACTAAGTACATAATTTTGACGGAAAACTGGCCGCATAAAGGCTAGACTGGAGCTTCCCCAAAATGCCAATCATAAACTTTCAACCAACAGTTCATCATATCTATATTATATCATCACACTCGTCATTCAATCATAAGACAAAACTCAATCAAACTCATCATTCATCATGTCGAATGGCATCACCCATTCATACCCTAAAGAGGTTTATAGTTGTGTTTTTCTTTGCGAAGAATATTATGAATCATCATATGATTTCTCGTGGTTACCCATGAGAGAATCATATAGTTAGGATATGTGTTTGTGGCCTTTTAGTTACTTAGTCCTCGTATGAAAGTATTCTTTACTTAAGTACATGTCTTATGGAACACTTGTTCAAATTAATTAAGTTAAGTGATTATTTCCTTTCCTTGAGATAGTGCACTTAGTGATCCCTCTAATCGTTGGGTCATGACAACGCATAACCACATCATGAACCCAACAACACCATGTTCACTAATCACCAAGGTTGATTTTTAATTTCTTCAAGTTACAAGGTTTTAAACTTTTACTAATAACATACCAAGGTTTTACCTTAAACATTATTAAAGTTATCATTCTTTATAAAGTAGTCATAAAGTTTTATTCTTTGTGAAAGTAAGTGTCTTTGACATTAAGCTTTTATCTTAAGATTGGATCTTTATGAAATAATTATACGAGTTACTAGCTTTTTAAATAAAAAGTCTTGTTCTTTATGAAAGTTTGACTCATTTAATAATTCTAGGACCATCAAGGTCTCAACTTTATGACTTAAAGTTGTCTCTACATTAAAAAGGTTCCTACTTTATCAACTAGTGATATGAAACATTGACTTTAAGGTTAAAAAGTCTTGATCTTCATAAAAGTTAACACCTTTTTGCATTGTTTTGGTTCAAGATCTAAACTTTATGAATTAAATGTTACAAAACAACACTTTTATGACTTAAAGGTTTCATTCTTGATTAAAGTTTAAAACTTTATAAAAGGCCTTTTCTTTAAGGTTTGATTTCTAAGACATAAAGTAACAAGATATCATTTTATAACTCAAAAAGGCTTGTTATGCTAAAAAGCTTAGACTTTTACATGTATCTTTGTCTTCAAAATAAAACAAAAGAAGACTTTATGATGGCACTAAAACTTGTGCCACTTTTTGTGCATCAAAGAAGCAAACTTTTTAAAGTTTAAAGCTTTTAGAATGTTCATAGTCTTATCAAATCATGAAAACATAAAAAGGTGAAGCTTTTCTAATCATCAACTCATCATAAAAAAGAAAGGAACAACTTTAAGCAAGATACCATCAAGAACATATTTTTCTAAAAGAGGAAACTTAAGAACACCTGAAGAACAGCAAGAACATATTTTTCTAAAAGAGGAAACTTAAGAACACATGAAAAACAACAAGAACATATTTTTCCAAAAGAGGAAACTTAAGAACACATGAAGAACAACAAGAACATATTTTTCTAAAAATGGAAACTTTTGCTCTTGAAGAGCATGAAAGATCTTCTCAAGTTTTAACTTAGAGATCTTGGTCATGAAAGAACCAAGCTCCAAGCTTTCTTAAGCAAACAAAATGAAAAAGATGAAGATCACTACCTTTCTCGAAGATAACGTGAAAACAAAAGAAGAGGAAGAAGAAGATGATGGCTCTTCTTGATGATGATGGTGGCGGTTTTGCAAGAAGGAAGGAGAAGTTCTTGAGATCTTGTGAAAATGGAGGTTGTAGTGTTTAGATCTTGTCTCCAAAGACCCAAAGATGAGGTCTTTGAAGGGCTAAGTGAGTGGTTTTAGGTGGTGGTGGTGGAGAAAGGAAGAAGAAGATGAAGAAGATAAAGAGAGTTTTAGAGAGAAGTTGGAGAATTTGGCTTGAAGAGAGAGAATAGGATGAGTGAAAATGAAAATGTGAGTGTGTGTGTGTGTGTGTGTGTGTGCGCGCTAGAAAGTGGCGTCCATCATTAAGGGAGGAGAGTGAGATATTTTGCTTAATTTTGTGTCATCTTGTGTTAATTAGTGATTAAGGGGACAAATGGGATGATGGGGAGACAAAGCATGATCAAACTCTTACATAAAGTAGTCTTGTCTAATGCTTTATGCTTTAATGACATCACTCTCTACTTTATTGTCTAGTTGACTAAATTTAAATTTAATCATGTGATTAAGTGCTCATACAACTTAATTAAGGTGATTAAGCAAGGATTAGTGATTAACACACAAGAACACAATTAACAAAAATAAATCTTGCGATTAGGCTTAAGTAACCTTAATTAAACTTGATTAAGCTAATTAAGGGCGATTAGTGCTTAATTAGGCTATAGAGGCTCTGACTCGCTTAATTAGAGATTATCTAATCTCGATTAAGCATTCTCTTGACTCTTCTCATCCGAGTCAACCCCTTAATTAAGCCTTAATCTCATAATTTCTCATTAAGTGCCTAATTACTCAGGGTTACTGAGGTAATTTAGCACAATATGAAATTAAGGATGTTACATGATGAGTCTAGGCTTTGCATCCGGCTTCTTCAGTAAGAACTTCAAGGCTGCTTGATCAGAAAAAATAGTTACTTTAGTTCCTAACAGATAAGCACGGAGTTTATCTAAAGCAAAAATAATGGCTAAAAGCTCTTTCTCCGTGGTGGTGTAGTTAGCTTGTGCAGAGTCTAGGGTCCGGGAGGCATATGCTATGACAAGAGGAATCTTCCTAACCCTCTGGGAAAGAATAGCTCCAACTGCAAGGTTCGATGCATCACACATGAGCTCGAATGGGTATTCCCAGTTCGGCGGTTGAAGAACAGGAGCAGAAATTAGGTGCTGCTTCAACTGGTCAAAAGTTCTCCTACAGTTATCATCAAATTAGAAGTTTATATCCTTCTGTAGCAGCTTGGAAAGTGGAAAGGCAATTTTGCTGAAGTCCTGGATAAATCGCCTATAAAAATCTGCATGTCTAAGAAAAAAACGCACTTCCTGCACACATGTGGGGTATGGTAGAGAAGCAATAACATCAATCTTGGGCCTATCAACACCAATACCCTCACTAGAAATAACATGTCCTAAGGCTACACCTTGCCTAACCATAAAATGACATTTTTCATAATTCAAAACAAGGTGAGACTCAACACATCTATGTAATACCTTAGCAAGGCTATCCAAGCATGCATCAAAAGAAGTGCCATAAATAGTAAAATCATCCATAAAGACTTCCATACAATTTTCTAGAAAATCAGAAAAGATACTCACCATGCACCTCTGAAATATACCTGGGGCATTGCACAAACCGAAAGGCATCCTCCAGTATGCAAATGTGCCAAATGGGCATGTAAAGGTGGTTTTCTCCTGATCTTCTGGTGCAATGTGGATCTGAAAATAACCAGAAAACCCATCAAGAAAACAGTAGTGTGACTGACCTGCCAATCTCTCCAGCATCTGATCAATGAGGGGTAATGGGAAGTGGTCCTTCCTGGTGGCCTGGTTTAGTTTCCTGTAATCTATACAGACTCTCTAGGTATTCTGCACTCTTGTAGGCACCAGCTCCTCCTTTGAGTTCTTCACCACTGTTATTCCAGTCTTCTTTGAAATCACTTGCACCAGGCTCACCCATTTGCTATCTAAAATTGGATAAATGATTCCTACAGCCAGCAACTTACTTACTTCTTTCTTCACCACATCCAAAATAAGCGGGTTGAGCCTTCTCTGAGGTTGCCTCACTGGTTTCACTCCCTCCTCTAACTGAATTCTGTGCATGCACGTAGAGGGGCTAATCCCAGGTATGTCTGCCAATGTCCAGCTTATAGCCTTCATGTTCTGCCTCAGGATGTTCAGTAACTTCTCTTCTTGCTCTTTGGCTATAATGACTAGTAGCTGCTTCTCATTTGGTGCCAGAAATGCATACTTCAAATTTTCTAGCAATGGTTTCAGCTCTAAGGTGGGTGGTTCTTGCATGGAAGGTGCTAGTCTTGGGTTTTCTTCAGCTAGTTTAATTTCAGCACCTGCAACATGTGAAGAATCTTGCACAAGAGCATTATCATATCCTTTGGAAATAATATTAACAGAATTAGGTGCAAAAGAATTCATACTTCCAGAATGCACAAAATTAGAATTTCCATAATGTGCAGAGTTTTCAAAATTTAAAATAGCAAAAACAAATTTAACAGCAGCAAACTTTTCAGAAGCTTCAGAATTCACAGCAGATTTACTAATTTCAGAACCTGCAGAAACTTTAGAATTAACACTAAAACCTGCAGAGTTTTTAGAAATAGCAGAAAGAACAGAATCAGCAGAAATAGCATGTGCGTAACTAGAATTTGCGCAACTAGAATGAACAGTAGCAGAATTGATAGAAACAGATGTTGCAAAATTTAAATCAGTGGAAACAGAATTTTTTGCAACAGAAAATAATGTGACAACACCTTCAGAATTTTCAACTTCAAAAATAGAACTAGAATTTTCAGATTTACAAATAACAGCAGAAACAGAAACAGAAATAGATTTATCAGAAATATTTGGAACAGCAAAAAAAATAGGAACAGCAGCAGAATCTGCACAATTAAAAACAGAATTTTTAGCAGAGACAGCAAAAACAGAATTTACAATATTTTCAGAATGTGCATAAATTAAATCAGAATCTGTAGAAACAGAAGAAACAACACATTCAGAAATAGTAGAAACAACACATTCAGAAACAACAGAAATAGAACATTCAAAAACAGCAGAAACAGAATTTTCAGCATGTAAGCATGCATCAATCTCAGCACAAATAGCACATATCTCATGAATTCCATCACAATCAGAATATTGAATTTCATCTTTAAAATCTACAATTTCTGGAAAATCAGACAACAATTGTTCATGCACATTATCAACCATTGAATCAATGATATCTAAATGAAAAATGGAATGTTCTTCTAGTGGATATCTCATGGCATCAAATAAATTAAAATGCACCTTGCTATCTCCAAATTCCATGGATAAAATACCAGAATGTAAATAAATCTTAGTTTTAGCAGTTTTAAAAAATGGCCTACCTAAGATCAATGTTAGTTGATTAACATGAATATCATCCTCCATGTTTAGCACAAAAAAATCAGCAGGAAAAATAAGCTCATTTACTCTTACCAACATGTCTTCTAAAACTCCCTCAGAGTGTATTGTGCTTCGGTTGGCAAGTTAGATCACCACTCCCATTGGCTTAAGCTCTCCAATGTGTAAGGATTGATAAACTGACTTAGGCATCAGATGATGCATGGAATGGTGAAAATCCCTAGATCCTTGCATTTTAGAGGAATGCTTGGCTGAATAATGGCAGAAACATTTCTACCCATGCTCACCTTCTCATTTCCCTTCAGCCTCCTTCTATGAGTGCACAAGTCCTTGAGAAACTTGGCATACTTTGGAATCTGTTTGATGGCTTCTAGGAGGAATATTGACATCCACTTTTTTGAACGTGTCCATAATCTCCTTGTCCAATTATGCTTCTGCCCGCTTCTTGTTTTGTGTCACTCTGTTGGGGAAAAGCAATGTAACACTTTGTTCAGCTTGCTTACTACTGCTACTGCTTGGTTCTGCATTATTTTCTTTATTTCTGCAGAATCAAATTTTTCTGCTACCTCTGGTTGTTCTGCAAAATCTACTTGGTTGTTCTTTTCTGCAACATCAGGAATCTTAAGCTCCTTGCTACTTCTCAAATTGATGGAACTCACATTCTTTGGATTGGTCACGAATTAGGAGGGAAGGTTGCCAGAACCTTGAGACTTCATCTCATTTACTGTTGTAGCCAATTGACCAATCTATGTTTCTAGATTCTGGATGCTGGCTTCTGTTCTTTATTGAAACTGAACACTGCTAGTTGCCATCTGCTTCACTAAATCTACAAGGCTAGGTTCTAAGCTGCTGGTTTATGGTTTATTTTGCTAAACTGGTGGATGATATTGTCCTGAGCTTGGTCCAGCAGAATTTTGCTTAAACTGAGGTTGCTGAAATTGATTGAAGTTGTTACCATACCTCATATTCAAGTGATCTCTCCAGCCAGGATTGTATGTGTTGGAGAATGGATCATAACTCTTCTGCTGCTGCTGATAATAAATACCAGGAAAGATTCTTGCAACAGTTTCATTGCTCTCCTACAAATGTGGACACTGATCTATTGGATGTCCTGGTATAGAGTAAATGCCACAAATGATAGCTACTAGTTCTTTGAAATTTGAAATTTCTTGGCCAAGTGGCAATTGCCTTACCAAGGTTGTTAACTCATCTATTTAGTTCTCCATCCTTTGCTGGTTTGTATCAGAGGTTTGCACTTCATTCACTCCACTTGTTGACACTATGGCTCGGGTACCAAATTGTTGTGCAATGGCAGCCATGTTTGCAATTAATTCACGAGCTGCAACAGGTGTTTTATCTACTAGAGCTCCTCCAGAAGCAGCATCAACCATACTTCTATCCGTTGGCATGAGACCTTCATAAAAATACTAAATAAGAAGCTGGTCACTAATCTGATGATGTGGACAGCTTGCACATAATTTCTTGAACCTCTCCCAATACTCATGCAATGTCTCTCCACTAATATGCCTTATTCCATAAATGTCCTTCCTGATAGCAGCAACTCTTGATGTGGGAAAGAATTTATCCAAGAACATCCTCTTCATGTCTTGCCAGCTTGTGATGGAACCTGGATGCAAGTAGTAGAACCAATCCTTGGCAGATCCATCCAGGGAGAAGGGAAATGCCCTTAGCTTGATATGGTCTTCCTCCACTCCATGTGGCTTCATGGTTGAGCACACTACATGGAACTCCTTCAAGTGCTTGTGAAGGTCTTCTCCAACTAAGCCATGAAACTTGGGCAGCAGATATACCAGTCCTGATTTTAGCTCGAAGTCTGCATCCAAATTCGGGTACTGGATTGCCAAAGCTTGATAGTTGACATCAGGTGCTGCAAGTTCCTTCAAGGTTCTATTAGCCATGCTTCCTGAAAAATCAGAATTGTCAACAAAGTTAGGAATAGAATCAAAAACAGAATTATTAGCAGAACTAGTTTCAAACAACCTCTTCTTAGCTCTTCTAATTTGTCTAAGAGTCCTCTCTAATTCAGGATCAAACTCAACTAAATTAGGACTTGGATCAGACCTAGTCATGCACTAACAAAATAGCAAACAGAACTATATGCACACCTATTTCACCCCTAACATAAAGCACTAAAAATTGTACACAAACACTCAAAATAATCAAAATAAATATAAAAACACTACCAAGTAATTTTTTAAAATTATGGAACCACCACACCTCAAAAATTTTACCCTTAAGGAGTAAAAAAATACAAAGAAAAATCTTAAAAAATTAAAAAAGTGGTCTAAATGAAGGAATTTGGCTTAAAAAGTCAATAGCAAAGCTTGATCTTGATCATAGGGCCATTTTCCTTCAACTGACCAATTTTCAAGTTAATCGGAGCACAAAATCTTTTACAAAAATACCCATTACATCCCTAAAAAATACCGAAAATATAAAAAAAAACCTCTAAAAATCTATCTAAATGATGGAATTTGACAAAAATAGGGGGGGCTCAATTAAAGGATTGAGTCTTTCTCAGAATGATGTTTTGCTATGGAATCAAGTCCTCTGAAATCAACTGAAAAGAGTTAGTCGTCAAAAACCGTAAAACCGAACTACTAAATATGAATTAAAACTAACAACTTAACCAAACACACATCAAAACAGAATATGCAATGATATTAACACATATTAACATGACTAAATAGTATCAATCATCCCCGGCAGCGGCGCCAAATTTTGACTCGAGTGCCGAGCTCGGTCAAATTACAATATAAACCGAATTACACTAAATTTGTAGCAAAGGGTGCAACCCGGGTCGTTTCCCAGTGATGACAATATTATATGATCAGGAAATTAGAGGGGGTTTAGGAATTTAAAATACTGAAATGAATAGAAAAGAAATGACCAGAATTTGGAACATCAAATCCAAGAATCAAAAGGCAACAATTATCACTCAATCATCGAATTCTAGACATATATCAACAATTCAACTCCATGGTTAATCATAACATTGAATGAAATCTCAATCCAAAATTAGCATTCATACAAAAACCTTCATGCATTTGACTAACACATAATCAACCAATAATCAGAAATCTCTAAAACCTAGTTGAGTTGTATCAGTTTTAATCACTAATGCATTAACCTTAGAACTCAGACCTGAATTCTAATTCTTCTTCTTTCAACAATTGAATCAAACAATTACAAATTGGTACGAGACAATTGAACTCTTGATCAGAATTTTAGAATGAAAACCTTCAATTCCAAAATCGAATTAAGATAAGAGAAAGGATAGAAGAAATCGAATGGAATAGTTAAACTCTTGTTAGCCAATCCTCTTGAGTAATGATGCCCTTGAATTCTTGGATTAGATAGAAGCTTACTCCTCCATGAATGGAGGAAAATGAATTGTAAGGTGGGGAGTGAGAGAAGGGAGGAAGAAGAAGAAAACCCCAAAAAATTCTCTATTCCAAAATCTGTCTCCTCCTTACAAATTCTGGCCCCTTTGTAATTCAGCCAGCCAAAACAAAATCAAAACATCTCCCAACAATCCGTAACAGTTATTACATTAATCCCCATGTCTCTTAGATGAATTTGGACATCTTATTTGCTAAATTCTGAATTCTAGAGAGAAAATTATGCTAAAAAAACACTAAATTCAGCTTTTCAATATAACTAGTAATGTTTTCCATGGTTTTGGCCAGGAATATGCAACCTTTTGGATTTTTATTCTAAAGAATAATTGTAGCCTTGGATGTTAGCTTCAAAACGTCACTGGAATGGGCTTAATTAGGCTACCATGGACCAAGATATGGTCCAAATACTGCACCCAGTTTAGAAACCGCGAGTGCATCTCTTTAGTTCACTTCTAGGTCCAGTTTTAGCTTCTTATCATCAAAATTGGCCTCTGACCTGTTCATAGGAATTGTGGACCTATTTCTCAGCTTTCCTGCAAATCAAGAATCATAATAAAATGAGCTCTATAACTCAAGATATGCCCAAAAAACTAAAATAGTGTCAAAATTAGCTTAATGCTAGAAAAACTAAATCTAGCCAAACCAAAACTCAATAAAATGCAAAATGGCCCAAATTAATCCTATTAAGCACAAAAGAAGATTAATGAACTAAATATGAGAGAAAATAAATATATAAAAATCCAATTAATCACAATGTTATCACTATTCTCTTAGGTTATATCTTGTCATATCCTCATATTTCCCCACCCTTACCTTGGCCCTATTACAACCTTGAATAGAGTACTCTTGATTTGTGTTTGCGTATGATTGTGAGTAGTGGAGAAGTAGAAGATTAACAAACTTATGGTAATGCATTGTCTATTGAGGTGACTTGAGTGAAACACTTTTGCCCATACACTTGAGAGTTGAGAGATTCAAACACCATCTTATGAACCCTTTCATACTTGATCTATATGCACTTTGAAGGATATTGCTTAGCTTACATTTTTGAGAGATAGGGTGTTGAATGATTTGATTTATAGGAGAATTTGTTTGTTCATATTGGTTATTCCATGATTTTTAGATTGCATGTTTTTGTCCTTAGTTGAATCTTGCATGAGGACATGCAAGAGCCAAGTGTAGGGGAATTTGATCAATTGGATTTTTATATACTTATTTCCCCTCATTCCTAGCCTATTAATCCTCTTTTGTATCTAATTGTTTTGAATTGGACCATTTTGTGATGTTTGGATTTTGTTTGGGCTTGATTTAATTTTTCCAGCATTAGGCTAATTCTGGCACTATTTTGGTTTTTGGGCCATATCTTGAGTTATAAAGCTCATTTGATTATGATCTTTAGTTTGTAGAAAAGCTGAGAGATAGGCCTACAACTCTTAGGAGAGGTCAAAGGCAAACTCGGAAGCCTTGGAGCTGAAATTGGGCCTGGAAATGGAGTCTTGACTGCAGCCGTCGTTCCTGAGCAGCATGCAATGTTTGGACCATAACTTGGTCCACAAAAATCTAATTGAGCCCATTCTAGTGGCGTTTTGAAGCTGACATCCAAGGCTAGAATTCTCCTTCAAACCACAAATCCAAACGGAACTGTTTTCATAGCCAAAATTTTAGAAGAACGTTACTGATGGAATTAAGGAACTTCATTACATGTTTTTAGTGTAACTTTCATTATATAATTTGGAATTTAGCAAACAAGGTGTCCAGATTCATCGTAGAGACAGGGGATTAATGCAATGACTATTATGGAATTAGTTTAGGCATTTTAATTCTGTAATTGGCCTAGTAAAGAGGGAGGCCAAAATATTGTAAAAGGTTGAACAGATTTTGGAGTAACAACTTTTGTTTTCTCTCTTCCTTCTCTTCTCTCACGCCCTCCCCACCTTTACAATTCGTTTTCCTCCATTCATGGAGGCTTAAGTTCTATCTAATCCAAGAATTCAAGGAGAATTATCGCATCTGAGGATTGGCTAATTCGGAACCAACACTTTATTCGATTTTATCTATCCTTTCTCTTTCTTGATTTCTATTTTGAAACTGAAGGTTTTCGTTTTAGAATTTTAATCAAGGATTCAATTGTTGTCATACATATTGGTTAATTGTTTGATTGAGTTGATTGAAAGAATGTGATTTAGAATTCGGGTCTGAGTTCTAAGGTTAATGCATTGGTGACTAAAATTAACACAATCTAATTAGGTTTTAGAGGTTTCTGAACACTGATTGAGTATGTGTTAATCAAATGCATGAAGGTATTCATGTGTGAATGTTGAATTTGGATTGAGGTTTCACTCAAATTTATGATTAACCATCGAATTGAAATGTTGATATATGTCTAGAATCCTATAATCGAGTGATAATTGTTCTTCTTGGTTCTTGGATTGGAGTTTTAGTTTCTATTCACTTCCGTTTTAAATAGTTGCGTTTTTATTTTATAAACAAACACTCCCCCGAATTCTTGATTATATAACATTGTCATTACTGGAAGACGACTTAGATTGCATCCTTTACTGCAAATTTTTTTGGCAATTCAGTTTTATTGTAATTTGACCGAGCTCGGCACTCAAGTCACTTGAGCATGCTAACAAAAAGATATACTCCCTGTATTGATAGAGGGCCATGCTCAAGTGTGGTGGTCTACACTAGAGCATGCGACCCTGATTCTGCAATTTCCATTTTTTCTGCACAATTCAAAATTGCTCCATTCCTCTTTAGTCATTTGCCTTGCCTTGCCCATTTTTACCTTCAAAAACAAAAGAGAACTAATGTTAAAGTGCTGAAATGAATTATACTAACCTAAATGTATTCCTAACTACTTATATGAATAAAATGTAAAAAATGAAAACTAAGGAAAGAAATGTTGGGTTGTCTCCTAACTAGCACTTTGATTTAATGTCCCTAAGTTGGAATGACTCATGAATCATTGAGGATCTTGAATAGGGATTGAAGCCTTGAGATTTTCAAAGTTCCCATCAATGTAACGCTTCAATCTTTGGCCATTAACCTTGAAAGTTCCCTTGGTTGGATGCATGACTTCTACAGCTCCAAATAGCAACACCTTGGTGACTTCAAATGGTCCAGACCATCTTGACCTTAACTTCTCAGGAAAGAATTTCAACTTGGAGTTGAAAAAAAGCACTTTTTTCCCTACATGAAGCTCTCTCCTCATAATATGCTTGTCATGCTATAGTCTGGTCATCTCCTTGTATAGCTTGGCATTCCCATAAGCATCTTGTCTAAATTCATCAACTTATTGAGCTGCAGTGCCCTTTTTTCCCCGGCTTCTTTTAAATTGAAATTCAACATTTTGGTGGCCCAATATGCTCCATGCTCTAGCTCAACTACCAAATGACATGCCTTTCCAAAAACCAACCTATAAGGAGACATCCCAATGGGGGTTTTGAAGGCTATCTTATAGGCCCAAATAGCATCATCAAGCTTTGTTGACCAATCTTTCCTTGATATACTCACTATCTTCTCAAGTATTCTCTTCAACTACCTATTAGAGACTTCCACTTGGCCACTTGTTTGAGGATGATAGGGCATGGTAACCTTGTGGGTGACCCCATATTTTGTAAGAAGAGTTTCAAATTGCCGATTGCAAAAACATGTTCCTCCATCACTAATGATTGCTCTAGGTGTGCCAAACCTTGAAAAGATATTCTTCTTAAGAAATTTGGTAACCACTTTGGCATCATTAGTAGGTGAGGCTATAGCTTCAACCCATTTGGACACATAATCCACTACTACCAAAATGTACTTATTGCCAAAAGAGGTATGGAAAGCTCCCATAAAATCGATGCCCAAAAGATCAAATAATTCGCAAACCAAGATGTTGTTCAGTGGCATTTCATGTTTTCTTGAGATGTTGCTTGATCTCCAGCATTCATTACAACTCCACACAAATTGATCAGCATCTTTGAAGATGGTAGGCCAGTAGAAACCACATTGAAGAACCTTCGGTACTATGTGAGTAGCTCCAAAATGCCCCTTAATCGATGATGCACGACAATGATAGACGATGTTGGCTATTTCCTCTTGAGGGACACACCTTCTAATAGGGGTGGCAGTGGGGCGGGTTTTAGCCTAACCTGACACCTCCCTGCACCCTATTAAACACTCATCAACTCGCCCCATACCATACCGGCGATTTTTAATGTAACATTCTCCCAAAATACAGTACTATGCTTAAGTCATAGTATCGCACTTAGGACTTGTTACTATTACCTGAGCAGACCTTTTCTGACAGCAACTTAAGCTGTCTTTGAAACTTCTCTAGCTATCTGGAGATAACATAGAAATAGAAGTGAGAATTTTAAATTCTCAATAAGGTTCATTAAGAAATCTCATACCGTGTCATCGTTATCATCTCCAGCTGCTTCGGTTTATTATAAAAAAAGTGAACATAATATACGAACTATTCCGTTTTATAGTTTGAAAACATATGGTCCGAAGCAGAGTTCATTTTATTTCACGCACTTGAGTCACATTGGCAATATTTCATAATGAGAATAAAAATCACCGCATAAGCAGATAGAACAGCCTTAGCATCAATAAAACATGGGATATAATTATGCAAATATTCGTATTTGAATTCATGCAAATGCACTTATGCTTTCCTTTAACTTTCTTTGCTTTCTTTTCTTGGCACACCTAGGCGTTACATACCACCGTCCCTAGGGTGCTTGCATATGTTTTAATCTTTAGTCTTTACTACCATTGGGTAGTTTGATCTAGGAGTAAGCTCAACGCGTAACCGTCGTCACACAGTACTGACTCGCAAGGGGACCCACGTGCCTCTAGGTTAGAAGGACTCAGTTGGCCATCTGCCTCCAACATAGAGGGACCCAAAAGTTTTTAGCTGCCTTCACAAGGAAGGACCGAATGTGCAATTGCCTCCAAGTGAAGGGACCCACATCTTTGTCTTTTAACTGCCTTCACAAGGAGAGATCTCATAACTGCCTCCAGGTGAAGGGATCCATATTTAATATATTCATGTCCTTTCATTCCCATGCATAATCATGCATAGACATGTTGCATGCACTCATACATATGCTTCATCATTTACTTTCATATATCCTTACATATAGAATTTCATGTTCATATCATGAATATTCATAACAGAGACTATCATAATATCATTATTATACTTCATATCATACTTAAATCATTCTTAACACATAAATACTCATAACCTCCTTACAATTCTACCGAATATTTCGGCAGCATAACGGATCATATCCGCTTCCCCATGAATAGTGCCAGACAACCAGGAAATTTTAATCAAACAGCAAATCCAATACAGAACATCATATTCATACCAAGAATATAACAATATCAATAGGTGCAAGTTTTAAAATCTTAAGTCTTAATCTATCTTGCAAGCTTTTAATTTCTATTGATGTTCCCGAGTTCGACTTCCAAGGTTAAATGAGGTCCAAGTTCCGAGCTTATACAAGTTCCGACCTCCGGGGTTATGTTCGATCTTCCAAGATTATATAAGTTTCGACTTCTGAGGTTATGTTCGGTCTCCGACCTTATCCCACCATTGGTCTTCTAAGACTTTTATAAGTGTGTTTCCTAAATTCCAAGTTTCTAACATTAACTATATCCGATCTAGTTTCCTATTCACTAAGTTCCGAGTTCAACATTAAGTATATCCGATCTAACTCTCTGTCTACTAAGTTTCCAAGTTTAACCTTAAGTATACCCTTCCAAGTTCAACCTTAAGTATACCCTTCCGAGTTCAACCTTAAGTATATCCTTCCAAGTTCCGAGATTAACTCCAATTATTTGGGTTTTATCCTAGACTGCCCTACTTCTAGCTAGAATTGCACCCTTATAAAAGAAAATTCACCAAAAATAAAAATCTAGGTGAAATCATGCGAAATTTATATCAATTTAAAGCTAACAGAACAAGCTTTCAAATGAAAGAAGTTGCATATCATTTGAATGAGTATAATTTGAGATATAAGTCCCGAAACTTGACCCTACTGGACTACCCAGTTCCAGCCCGGGTTGAACTTAAGGTAAATTCATTGATGTGCTGGGAATAATTGGCAATGAATTAAATTCTAAAATTTTTATGGGATGTTCCCTCATGTGTTAGCTTTCAAACAACATTAGATTCACTCAATTTGGAGTTGTGTAGGGTGAGTTATACCCTTTTCAACTCATAATGCCCGGATGAAGGTCCTGATTTCTAAGTCAAACTTCAAAAATTCATATCTCTCTCAATACTAGTCCAATGGCCTTATATTATAATGTATGGAAAGCCCTGAATGTCTACTTTCATATAAAAATATTTTGATCAAACTTAAATGGCTGTAGGCAGAGCCGTACACTCCGCCATACGGACTGCCGAGGGATTTTAACCTCTCAGCCTCTCCCTACATCCTACTTTCACTCCTTTCTACTTCTAAACCGATTTTAATCATCAAAAACAGCCAACAAACTAACCAAAGATCATCATATTCATTCAATCATCACATCAAGAGGTGAGAAAATAAAATCCCAAATCAGTCATCCATAACCAAAAGAACAAGAACAAGTTAAATCTCTACCTCCTTGTATGTAATCTTGTTAGATTTTGGAGTTTGGTGGGTGGAATCTTGTCAAGCCTTGAAGGTTGCTGGAGTAGATTGAAGGGAGAATAAAAGAAGAAGGCTGGAATATGAAGGGAGAGGGCGCAAGTCAACAGGGAATAAGGGAAAAATCTGATTCAAGTATAAGGAAGGGTAGTTGGCTTGGTGGGTTGTGATTAGAGGATGCTTTGTGGCCAATTTTTCAGCCAAGTCTCCCTCTCTTTGTGGCCTTCCTTGCACCACTATTGTAGGTTAAGTGGCTGAGTTTTCAACCACTTGATGTAGGGTTATTAAGTGTAAAATCCTATTGGTTCGGTTCCGACAGTTTAAAATACCATAATCTTACCGATTTCCTTTAAATCGGTAAATCAGTTTTAAGAAAATTCCTATGAAATCTTCTATGTTTCTAATTCAATTTCGTTATATCTAAACTCAATTAATTGCTAATTAATTGATCCTAAATAAATATTTAGTCAAATTTTAATTAATTTCAATTATTCGATAAAACACCGAATAACTAGGTGAAAAACGATTAAAAATCTGGTGGGTGTTACATTTAACAATCAAAACCCGAACCCCACCCGCAAAGAATCTATCCCAACCCATACCCTACCCACTATTTTTCTTTAAATTCCAAAATTATTATTCTAAAACACAATAATACAACATAATACTCAGACATAACATAATTATTCAAACATAACAATCATGGAAATTAAACCAACATCATATCCAGTCATAACATCTAAAAAGTGGAATTAAAAAACAACAAATAATAAACTAAACAAGTCTAACACAATTATTTAAAATACAACAAACACAACATTTTAAAATAAACATGAACATGAGATAGCATTCACTAATTTTTCTTGGTCAAGAAACATGAGAAAACATGAAAGGAAAAAGTTGAGAAGAAAAAAGAAAAAGGGAAAATGAATATTTGGAAAATAGTGAAGGAAGCTTTAGTTAGGTGGTTTTGTTGTTCATGTAATGGCAGTGATATTCAAATTAAACACATGGAAGCAAATCATTCAAATTAAGGAAATTCAGATCATTCTCCGATGCCTAGGTAAGAAAAAAAATGCCTTAATTAAAACTAAAAAATTATCATTCTAACAAGCCTTGCACAGAAGATCAAATCAAATAAGTGAACCATGGTTTGGACTTTGGAGTTCAGAAAATAGAGCCCATAGTACAACTGAGTACACTATCAATATAGAAATAGAAGCAAAAAAAACAAATGTACCTTTTATTTTTGTACCCATTCACCCTTGGGATATGACTGATATTTCCAACAAAGTATGTAAATCAGTAAATCCTTTTATGAGTGATTGCACATTACACACATGACAAACCCCACCTCCCAAAACTAATAATGAAAACAAAGAATTAAATGCCTTACAGCAAGAAAATTAAATGCATTTAAAAAGCAAATTATTTTCTTCCTCTCATTGCTCTCTTTCTATTGCTTAAACCTTACAAATATTAAAAGAACTCTTCAAGGCTGATAATGACTCCATGCGCAGAGCCTATTGTTATTTGTTAACTAATTTCTATCTCTTCTGGCTAGGTAGAAAAAACATAAAAATATTCTCTTTTCAAATACATACAAAATGTGTTTTCTCAGTTACTGAAAGTACGGGTACTTTCTAATGCTACGGTACTTCTTTTGAATGGATTGATACTTGGTATAAGTGAGATCATGATATGCACTATCAAGACTACATTAGAAAACCAAGTTATTTTCCCATGAAAAAGAAAACCAAATGCCAAGTTGCAAACATGAATCCAATGCCTGAAGTTTCATCAAAACTACATCTGAAGGTAGACTTGGCAAAAGGCAGCCAGATTCTAGATGAAATCAAAATGATTGATTAAGTTCAGATTCTACATCACCAAGGAAAATTAGATGTAGTCTTCACAAGAATCTAATATACAAATTGAATAAATATACACTGCGATATACCTAGAGCATACCTATCAAAGTAACAAGCATATGATTTTCTCCTTAATTAATCTCATACCTTTACATAGGATAAGCTAGTTACCTTCAACTGTCATCAGGAATGAAACATTTGACTCTACTAAAATTACTAACATATTGTGTGAAAATTTATCCTTTGAAGTGCTGAATTGTAGTTACTTTAAGTATTATTTTAAACATTTCACCCCAATATAGGTTCACTCCTAAGTGAAACTGAAAAATAATAAACAAAGGAAAGTAATAAAAAAACCACTGTAATTATGATGATAAAGGGGAACAAGAAAAGAAGTACAAACTCCATTCTCATTTTAGCAGTGTGGTAAAGAAATATATCAATAAAAAATTTATACTGTAGTAGATACCTTATGATCTAACTGATCCATGACTCGAGTGTCGAGCTCGGTCAAATTGTAAAATCGAATTACAATAATTTGTAATTACAATGCAATTTGGGTTGTCTCCCAAACAATGTTAATGCTATATGATCAAAAAATCTGGGGGGGTTTTGTTTTATGAATTAAGATTAAAAACGACAAAACAAAATAAAAACGTTGGAAAATTAAAATAAGATCAAATAGAAATTGAAGCTCTAATCCAAGAACTGAGAAGAACAATTACTACTCTATTATCGGAGTATAAAAGTTATCAACAACCTAATTCAGTTATTAACAACAAATGCAAATGAAACCTCAATTTAAATCTAGCATTCACATAGAAACTTCCATGCATGCAACCAATTACACAAGCACTTTGGTTCAGAAATCTCTAGAACCAAAGAGAATTGAATTGATATAATGTACCAATGCAGTTAATCTTAGAAATCAAATGTGAATCTCATTCAAAATCCTTTCAACAATTGAATCATACAATCAAACGATCAGAATGAAAACAACTGAATTCTCAACCATATTTCGAAATGAAGACCTTCAATTCCAAAACAAAATTAAGAATAGAGAAAGAGAGATGAAACCAAATTAGATGAGTTAAGTCCGGATTGCACTAATCCTCAAGCGTGTGATAGCTTCACTTGAGTTCTTGAATCAGATAGAAAATTACTCCTCCATAGATGGAGGAATATGAAAACTCAGAGTTTAGGAAGGAGACCGTGAAAGAGGGGAGAAGAGAAAAACTGAAAACAATTGTTATTCCAAATTCTGTCTAAGCATTACAAAAGTTCTTAGCCTTCTTTTTACTAGGTCATTTCAGAATAAAAAATGCCTCAACTAATTCAATAATGGTTATTTCATTAATCCCCTGTCTCTAAGATGAATATGGACACTATAACGTTCAAAAATTTTTAAAATGTTTAATTTATACCGTTATTCGATCTATTCGATTTTATTAAATATGTAAAGATAATTAGAAATTAATTAATGTTAATTAGAGAAATTAGACTTGAGGGAATTAGAATAAATACATAGAAACTCTCACAAAAATTTTCGAAACTATTTTGTCGATTTGAAGAAAACCGATAGAGATTCGATATTTTAAAGTATCAGAACCGAATCAATAGAATTACACACTAAAAACCCTATGTTTAATAGTTGAAATCTTAGTCACTCAACCCCTTAGAAGTGGCGCAAGACATCCACACAAAGGGGGGGAGACTTGGTTGAAGTTTCAGCTAAGTGATAGTGGCCAATGAGAATTGAGTTTCTCAACTACCACCTTTATACAAATGGCCATAATTCCCATCCACTCCCACAAAGAATTCATCTCTCTCCCTTTCTCTTGCAGACTTATTTCTTCTTCCTCTCATCATCTTCTTCCACTTTCAACCTCCATCAAGCTTCTTCCACCCAAATCTTTCACTAAAACTCAAGACTAGCTAGTCGTGACACCAAAAGAAAGGTAGGATTCAACTTTTGTTCTTGATTTCTATGGATTGTGACTGTAAGAAATTTTATTTTTTTTCATTTATTTGATAATATGTTGGATGTATCTGATGGTTTATGGTTGGGTTGACATGAGATTTTGAGTTAGAACTTAAGTTAGAATGAGGAAACTAGGGAAAATGAAGAATTAGAATGTTGTTTGGGTAAAAACTTGATGCGACTTCGGCAGGTATATCGGATCGTACAAGTAATAAAGTGATGAGAAAAGTATCATTCCCACAAGGATAGATCAAATACCGGATAGTTTAAGGGATGACTATTTGGAAGGAATGAAATTATGGATGTAAAGAAGTTTAAAATAAAAAATTAAGAATTTAATAAATACGAAAAATAGTAACCAGGACGGATTCAAGAAAGGTTGGCTAAATATAATGGAATGAACGCTAGGGCTATTAACTTCACCTATTGTAGACGCCTTGCCTATGAACTTCTGTTAATCCGTTCTATCCTAATTGACTCACGGTCGCTTCCCCTTAATTTATTCAATTTATTCCTAGCCTCTCTCGAGGTCAAGCAATATTCTTTATCCTAAACTGATTGCCTAATCTCTTAGCACAAACTAATCTAGGAAAAGGTTAAAGTTCTATGGGTTCCTATGTTGACCGCATGAACCGCGTTTGTCTATCTCTAGTTTTCGCTCAGCTCATGGTGTTTATGTTAAGAAGCTTTGTTTACAAACCCTATCTCTAGTTATTGCAAACCAACGAATCAATTGAATGGTGGCCAATCACATAAAAGCATTAAGCACAAACAAAAACACTAAGCAATTAAAATAGAAACAAGATTAACATTAATCCATAAAGAAATTTGTCATACAAAAGGGTCCATTAACGCCCTAGCAAGAGAAATTTAGTTCATGTCTAAAGAAAAGAAAACGATAACAGAGTATAAAGACAAGGAAACAGAAAAACTAAAAGCCATGGAGATTTCTAGCTAGAGACAAGAGATTTGGGAAAAATTGGATCTCTCCGTGTTGAACTTGAGCTTTGGAATCCTTGAATCTTCACCTTCAATCTCTCTAGAAGAAGTCTTCTATCTTCGGAAGGGTGTGTGAGTGTCTTCGGGATCCTTTGTGATATGTGTGACCTCCATTTTATAGCGCATAGATCCCTCTTTTAACTCTCAACTCGAATGGGTAATCTGCTGCAAACGGGCTTGCGCTATAGTGCAAAGGGTTGCACTATAGCGCAAGCCTCAATTCTTGGCTCATTTGCGAAATCCGGTGGCGCACTATAGCGCGCTAGGTTGCACTATAGCACAACGAAAATTTGTTGACAGAGTCTACGAACACGGTAGGGCGCTATAGCACGCTGGGTTGCACTATAATGCAACTTAAAACCTTGGAAATTTGACCAAACGGGAGCGCGCTATAGCGCAACATGAATGTGGCCTTCTCTTCCTTATGCAAGCAGTGGTCAGAGCGCATCAACTTGCTTATAGTGCAAGGTGCTGAGTCTGAATTCATGGCTTGGCTTCTTCCAACTTCTTTTGGGCCCACTTGTACCTACAATAAATCAAATAAACCCAAAATAAGAATCCAAAATATAAGAAAATAATAGAAAATAAGAATACCACCTAATCTAAACTACTTAACTAAAATAAAATAAAATAGCAACAAAACTAAATAACTACGTCCTAAATTAAATAAAAACTAACAAAAAATATAACGCACCAAAGGGAGTTATCACTATCACAACCCCCAACTTAAGTACTTGCTTGTCCCCAAGCAAAACTTAAAACAAGGACTAATAATAGAAAAAACAAAGAAGACTTAACAAAAACACTTAAAACAAAGGGATTCGCTAAACAAAACAGTCAGAATAGACGTTATTACCTATGAACTTCCTCATCACTGCTCCATAGGTTAACTTAAAAGTCACCAAAAATCCCAGTTTGAGTACCAAGACCATCTAATTGTGCCTCCAAATCGTCAAAAGAATGGATCAAGTATGTGTGTACAAGAGAAAAGCAACGAAGAATTGACTCACCCTATGCTTATGCCATGTTTAAGAAAAGACAAAAAAAACATCACACTATCCACAATTATCTCTCTCTATTTCTATATGAGTATCACTTAGCCAAAGATCAAAAGGACTTTTTATTAGCTTGTAATGGTAGGCCAAGGTAAGAGATAGATGGAATAGTCATTTAAGCTCAATGTTACCTTCAACTTTAGGAACCCTCACCCCTAACTTATTCTCCTTAGGGTACCCCCAACTTAGTTGCTTGGCAACCATCATGTTTTTCTTGTTAAACCTTGGCATTATCTTTTCCTTGTATTGCCAACTTTTCTCTTTTTTTTTTTTTCATTCCTCCTTCCCTTTTCTTTTTCTTTATTTTTTTCAAATATTCACCTACTCCACTTTTGACTTTAGAAGGCATGAGGTTGATGTAGTGGAGGTATTACCTTATTCAAATGAGTTTAGAAGTTAAGGCTTGAGAGTAAACTATGGGATCAAAAGGGAAAAGCAAGAAATGGCATTAGGCTCATAACGTGGTTCAATCCAAGAATAGGCTTTAAGGCTCAAATAGGGTAACTAAGGATCAATGACCAGGGGCGGGCAATAAGGCTCAATTATGGCTACCAAACATGGCCTGAATCACTTCTAAGGCTAAGATTCAATCACATATATTTCAAGAGAGATTCACATGAATAAGAACGCATGTCTGAACCTAAATAAAGCATCAAAAGCATAAAGGTTACCTATCCTAAGTTGCTAACTCTTATCAAAGTGTAAGAAAATGATCCTTCTCAATTCACTAATAAAAGCATAAGAAGATATTCAAGACTCAAATTAGGATTCAAAGTTACTTAAGAGTTAACAAATAGAGCGGTCTTTCATATCATAGGCATAGGCATTACATCCATTTGACTGACAAAAGACATTAAGAAAAAAGACTACAAATGAAAAATGAAAACTCTTTTCGGTTTTTTTTTTTTTTTTTTTTGAAATAGAAACAAGACAACTAGAAGGCTAGAAAACTAACAATAACTAAAGGAAAGTAAGCAAGAGCAAAAAGCAAAAGTACATTCATGGACTTTCCCAACCCCCAACTTAAAAATTATGCATAGTCCCCAATGCACTAAAATAGAATCAAAAAGGGAAAGGAAAGGAAAGGAACTCCCCAAATCTAGTCTTCTTCAGACTCCTCAGCTGCGTCTTCTGCTTCTTCCTCTAACTCCTCCTGTGCAAAGGCCTCCTCATCCGTGAGACGCTCAAGCTCTGGATCTGCTGGAGGTAGAGGTGGTAGCTGCTGGAGGAGCTTTGGCGACAGCTGCTACCTCATAAGTGCCTCCAGACCCTGGATGCCTCTATAAATTGAGGAATACTGCCTGCTTGCTCTGTTCTGGAAGGTGGTCCGTGTGCTCCTCAAGTCGAGGCGCAGCTCATCAATCTGGGCCTGAAGTTGAAGCCATGGTTGTAACATCCTCAATTTCATGTCGTGCTAAATTGCCTCAGTAATCCTAAGTAATTAGGCACTTAATGAGAAATTATGAGATTAAGGCTTAATTAAGGGGTTGACTCGGATGAGAAGAGTCAAGAGAATGCTTAATCGAGATTAGATAATCTCTAATTAAGCGAGTCAGAGCCTTTATAGATTAATTAAGCACTAATCGCCTTTAATTAGCTTACTCGAGTTTAATTAAGGTTAATTAAGCTTAATCGTAAGATTAAATTTTGTTAATTGTGTTATTGTGTGTTAATCACTAATTCTTGCTTAATCACCTTAATTAAGTTGTATTAGCACTTAATCACATCATTAAATTCATATTTAGTCAACTAAACAATAAAGTAAAAGGTGATGTCATAAAAGCATAAAGCATTAGACAAGAGTGCTTTATGTAAGAGTTTGACCATGCTTTGTTCCCCCATCATCCACTTTGTCTCCTTAATCACTAATTAGCACAAAATAAAGCAAAAATATCCTCCCCATGCCCATATGAAGGCTACGGCCACCCCTCCCCCTTCATGCATATTCATTTTCATTTTGTGACTCTTCACTCTCTCTCTAAGTCTCTAATACCCTCTCACTTCTCTTTACATCTTTTCTTCTTCTTCTTCATCTTCTTCATCATTCTCAACCTCCATAACCAAACCTTCTTCACTAAGCCCTTCAAAGATCACATCTTTTGGTCTTTGGAGACAAGACCTAAACACTACAAGGCTCATTTTCAAGAGAACTCAAGAGTTCTCTCCTTGCTCATTCAAAACCACCACCATCATCATCAAGAGGAGCCATCTTCTTCTTCTTCTTCTTCTCTTGTTTTTGCGCCATCTTCAAGAAGTAGTGATCTTCATCTTTTTCATTTTGTTTGCTCAAGAAAGCTTGGAGCTTGGTTCTTTCATGACCAAGATCTCTAAGTGAAAACTTGAGAAGATCCTTCATGCTTTTCAAGAGCAAAAGTTTCCATTTTTGAAAAAATATGCTCTTGTTGTTCTTCATGTGTTCTTAAGTTTCCTCTTTTGGAAAAATATGTTCTTGATGTTCTTCATGTGTTCTTAAGTTTTCTCTTTTGGAAAAATATGTTCTTGTTGTTCTTCATGTGTTCTTAAGTTTCCTCTATTGGGAAATGTAACAACCTCTATCATATAAGCCATGCTCGAGTCATGGAATTATATTAAAAGGTTGTCACGGTGCTAAGAAAACTTTAAATTATGAAAAAATATAATACATGGCCCTTTAACTGCTCACTTTATTGTTGACTACTAGTCTCTGATACATAGAGAATAAAATAGTTACACTTTAAAAGAAAATTGTAACCAACATAGTACACAGCGTCTACTTCCGACTAATCGTTAGCTAGCTTCGATAGTCTCTTGATCTGGCTTACGTCCGATTCTTGCTCAATGAGTGGCCCTGCATTTCGCCTTGCACTTGAAGCCAGCTTAGGTATTGGAATGTTTACGGAAAAGAAAAACATACAAGCAGGAAGTGAGAACCTAGGGTTCTCATTAGGTAAACTTAAACCAATCTTATAGTGTCATCATAAACATTCCAGTCGCTTTGGTTTATTATGAAAATATGAGCATATATAAACAAATAGTGGTTCAATTTTAAGTTGAAAATATCTTTCTCGAAGCGGGTTATATTTTAACAATCACTTACCATATTATATGACAGACATAGAAATATGAATAGTATGATATGCTTCAACCAGAATCATAATGATAGTATGAATTAATGAGATAACTGAAGATGCACTTATAGATGCTTATATTTGACTGTATGCAAGTGCACTTGACTTAATTCATGTCTTTCTTTAACTTGCCCCTTGATCTTACTTTTCTGTGCTTGGTCCCCCGGAAGTGAATGGCCTTTCTCACCCCTGGGCAATAGCCTGCTTTTCAGGTCCTAGCTCGTACCTATACATGAGTGATGGGTTTACTTTCCTCGACCCTCACATTGGTTTATTCCCACTAATCTGGTCGAGGGTCAGCCTGAAGTCTTAGACGATCTGCTTCAGCCCACGCTAGCTAGGTCTATGCCATGCCTAGCGTGGTAGCTTAGTACGTCCCTCTTGCAAGTTCTTATTATCTTTCCTTTCCATATCTCATCATGCGGGCAAATGCTTTGTACATACATGAATATGTCTCATACTTTATTCCTCATATCATATTCTAATTATGCTTGCATGCATGGCATACATTCAAAGTATAATCTCCCATTGCATAAGCTCTCATTACATATTGGGGTGTTCCCCTAGGTGTAAGCTTTTTAATATTGGGGTCATAACAAACTCCGAATTTCATATTGGTGTGTTCCCCTGGGTGTAAGCTTTTTAACAAAGTTGGTTTCACTCGATTTGGAGTTGTGTAGGGTGAGTTATACCCTCCTTAAGTCACCCTGCCCGGATGAAAGTCCTAATACCTAGGTCAAACTTCAAAAATTCATATCTCTCTCAATACTAATCCAATAACCTCATATTATATATGTATGGAAAGCTCTAAATGTCTACTTTCATCTAAAAATAGTTTCATCGGGTTTAACCAGCTATAGGCAGAGCTGTACACTCCGCCATACGGTCTGCCGTGGACTCTTCAACTAGACAGCATCTTAACCCTTCATTCTTTCTAGTTTTCCCCTTCCAACCATAATTCCAACTCAAGATTTCATCTTAATCCAACCATAATACATCATATACATTCAATATATCATCAAATACATGAAGAAGAGTAAAATTCCATGCAGCCGTAGTTCAAGGAATTTAAGAACAAAGATGGAATCCTACCTCTTTGGAGTGTGATTTGAGTTAAGTGTTGAAGCTTGAGTTGTCAGAACCTTGTTAAGCTTGAAGGAGTGATGGAGTTGTTTGAGAAAAGGGAAGAAAGAGGCTAGAACAAGAAGGAGAGAGAGTGGCATAAATCAGCCTCAAATGAGAAGAAGAGTCTGACTTAAATACATGGGGGTAGTTGGAATTGTGAGTATTGATTGGTTGAAATTTTGTGATTGAAGTTCGGTCATGTCTCCCACTTTTGTGGCCAAATAGCTCTCCACGTCATCCCAAAAGTGGAACTCGTTTCCATTCATCTGAAATCGGAACTTGTCTCTATTATGCGTAAAGTCGGAATCCGCGTCCCTTTTATTTGAGCTTGGAGCTGAAGCCGGATGTCGGAACTCGTCCAACCTTATTTGACACTTGGGAGTAAATTCGGATATCGGAAGTCATACAGCTTACAATCACCTAATCTCGGAACTCCCCATTCAAACTCGGGAACACCAACAGAAATAAAAAGCTTCTGGGAATAAACTCAGAGATCGGAACTCGTGTTTAACTTGGAAATCAGCTCAAAGATCCGAACTCGTGTCCATTCTAATTGAGTTCAACTCTAAGGTGGGAACTCGTTACACTCAACTCGGAGGTCGGTACTTACATCATTGTGTTAAACTATAACTTTGGAGGTCGGGGACCATGTACACTATTTTGAAGCATGAGGTATGATGTCGGAACTCGGCTACATCTACTTGAAACTTGGAGATAAATTATGAGATCGGAAATCGGGTACATTGTCTTTAAGACATGAAGTCAGATATCGGGAATCACTCCATGTTGTTTTGGACCTGAAGGTTAAGTCGGAAGTTGGTAAACTAATGCTGAAATTCGAAGACGAACTCGAAAGTCGGAAATAATCCATTTTGTGTGAAATTCGAAGATGAAGTCGGAAATCATGAAAACTTGAAGGTGAAGTCAGAACTCAGAACTCGTGGTGAAAGGTAAAATGGAATAATTTAGCACAAGGAAAATTGGGGATGTTACAATTTTACCCACCTTAAAAAGAATGTTGTCCTCAAAATTCTAGGAACAAGAAGGGTCAAGGAAAAACCCTTTTGACTTATAGGGATACTCCTCTTTTCGAATCTAGTCTTGAGATTACTTGCCAGTAGCTATGAGGTATTTGTCTTAGTACTGACAAAGGATCTATAAGGGTTATGTTGGTGCCCAAACTTGCCTTATTTCTACGACGCTTCAAATTATTGTTCAGGTTATTGGAGACTCTTACTCATCTCCCTTGCTCTGTACTCTGCTACTCCTGCTTCATGGTAGCTGCTAGATCTTCTGCCACTTGTACATGGGACCTTAGATATTCAACTCATGAAGAATTGCAATTGCAAAGATCAGCAGTTATCGTAGTAATTGTCTGAGTCCAAGAGGTCCGTATATTCTTTCCCAAGATTCTTATTCACTCAGCTACCCTAAATTCAATAACAAATTTACCTCCAATATGGTTCTTTAGAAACATAGGCTTAGGCCTTTCCTCAATATTATAACTAGGAGCCTTATCTTAAAACTCCTCCTTTTTGGTAAAATTTTTCTAGTGCCTAATGCTAGTAGGAGGATTTTAGGTCACTTCTACTATATGGATTAAATTCTAAGACTCATGATTCTTTCTATTAGTCTGATATCCTCCTTGATTCCTAGTTATTGAGATATAGACGATTTAATGTGAAAACCAAGGTTAAAAGTTAGATCCTTTTTACGGAAGCTGTAGAGTTCCCTTACCATATTATCTTACAGGATACCTTTCCAATGTCCATGTAGAGAGTCGTCGTAGATCATATGGGTGTCAAAATATACTTTGTTTTGCTGACGTTCTGATCCATCATCAAGTTTATTGAGTAAATTCCTCATCCTTCTTGTCATATGTCTGTCTACTTGTGCACTCTGTTTTCCAGTAAACTCTCTAATACTTGTGCCTTGGACCCTAAATGCCAACTGAAGAAGTTCTGTCATTACGAAAACTATCAGCTACAGCGACAATTAATGTCAACAAATAGTGATCATAGTGGCTTCGCCGAAGTTTTTCGTGAAATTGATCAATCCCTATCCAAATTCCTGCCTACCGGATCCTCTTTAATCAGTGACGAATCCCCATTCCATTAGGTTTTTAGGTGCAAGGCTAGAGCTTCCTTCTAAACTATAACTATGACCTTGCTTTGAAATCTCTCCTTCTCTTGCAGACTTTATTCCATTTTACATTATTTGTTAATTGGACCCCGTGCCACTCTTGTTGAGTTTCCCAATGATTATTGCGATACTTATCTCCTCAAAATATGATCAACTTTACGTAATAAAAGGATTGTGGGTCAGCCAAAGTCCTTGCCACTCTTCTACTTTCTTCAATTGGTTAGCATGGAGATTTCTCAACTATTGTGTTGATGTCCACCTCCCACTTTTATGGGCGCCAGTGTTACCAATCTCCTTAGGGGTTTTACCTTAACTGCTAGGCTTTCTGGTTATTCTTCATAACTTCTTGCCCCTAGGATGTAATCCATTTGTTGTGAGAGATGGAAATGATGGTCTTGTTATCCTGTTGAAGTTTCAATATGAGGACTTCCCATATGGTCACCCATCTCCATATTACTTTTGTTCGAGCACGCTTAACTACGGAATTCTGATGGAATCTAGTGCGTTAGTGATTATCGCATTTAATCCGGCCCAAGGGATGAAGACTCTTCTGACTGCCTCTTGTTCCGATATAGAAACATTGCCCCTCATGGGGCACGTTTCCAAGTCCTTTTTGATCTTATATTGGTGTATCACCCAGTCTTGCTTAGGGCGCATTGGGTTTGTTGGACTTATGACCGATGCCAAGGCAACCCTGCTTAGTATTTCATGCACAATCTTATTTGCACCATAATCTCCTACTAGGTAGTTTTTCTTTCCTTAATAGGCCATATGAAATTAAAACTTTCTTTTCTTCTATTTCTTCCCTATAATATCCATTGTCCTTACATAAGTTTATCTTCATCTTAGTCCATTAGGATCTCCCACTTTAATACTATCCTAGGATAGCGGAATCAGCTGCACACTTTAAACCCTTGTCATTTCTGCTAGAATCTGAATACACTCCTTGTCGAGTTACTTTACCCATAGCATACATAATGGTACCTAAAGGCAATTATTAGACTTTACTTTTCTTCTCTAAATAGCCTCATTCCTCTACTAATAACATGTTGGAGATAATCTTATCATCCAGTTCCTGTGGTGGCTGAGGTTGATAAAATTTGAACATGACTAGATTTTTCTAACATTCCCTTTATCCCTGAAAGGTAGGAAAATTGCACTAGGTCCATATGTCACCTTTAGTCTGAAAGTGTTCCTACTTTAGATTAGTAGGAGATATACTGCCTCGCCCTCTTGTTACACTTATAACTTCATCGACCTTCCGTACTGTGCATAACAGTATCTCTATCTTGATTCAATGTACAGTTGGGTGGGCCTCTTTACAGTTTGCTCAACTGTTTCCCTCTCAAAGCCAAGATTCCACTCAATATTCTTCCAAATTTACAATCGCTACAAGGCTAGTTTGTAACATCTCACCAGACAAAGTATTATGCTTAAGTCATAATAAATTATCTGATAAGTGATTACATGTAGTATTGGATACATTCTATTTTCTGTATTATCATTAGTTACTCACATAAAAAAAAAATGCTTAATCGCATAACAAAAATTTTTGCGTGACGGCAGGATACATGCTAGTAAATCGATATACTGTAAATAACGTAACATAAATAAAAAATACAATAAGGACAGAACTACTGCAAAAGGCATCATAAATATATACATAGACATCTGATTTTAAAGTTTGTCAAAATGATATAGGGTAACAAAATGAGGTCGCTAATACAAAGCAAAACGGCCAGTCTCTATAAACAGTACCCCAAATGGTCCCCATGGGACATTTCATGTACATTTCCTAACATCTACCCATCTATCCATGACCCAGACTGCCAAAAGAGGGCCATTCTGTACATCTACTACTACTGCAGCATGCACACTATCTAAACAGAATCTTAAGAAAGGAACCCGTTCGCCATGGCGGCGTCTGCTGGAGGGTGACCCACACTAGGCGTAGAGGATGAGGAAAAAGAGCTCGCCGCCTCGGACGGATCCTCCTTCGAGATCGAGGCTGATACCATCTGCTGCGGTGGTGAAGCAGGAGAAGCCATGGGAGCTGGAGCTGCTGGTGCTGCTGGTGGTGGTGGAAATGGATAGGCCATGTGAAGAGGTATGACAATGTAGGGGACAGCAGGATCAAAAAGAGGGTGCATAAGCGGGACGACGAAGTCCCTCTAGAAAAAGAAGTAAAGACGGAATTGACATCGGCCAGATATATATACAGAATCCAAAAATAGGTCAAGGTGTATATGTAGCTCAGGGAACTCAATGAATAGCACTCCGGTCGCTACATGCTCCATGGTCTGAGAATGACGCGGAAGATACAATAGGGTGAGAAATAAATATTTCTCAGTAGGAACTCCTAGTTTCTATACATCTGTCATCGCTGTCATTCCCAGTTGTTTCGGCCGTGCAATATTTTTCAAATAGTACGGTACAATGATAATATTTAACTTAAATACTTGTTTGTAAAGTATACATCGAAATAATATCAATTTTAGTTAACAGATACACTAATGTACTCAAACAGTAATCATGGCGGAGCAATAGCATACTGACAATAATAAACAGGGATCTAGAACAATCAATTAAGAAGCATTACATTATGCATATGCATGTGCAATTAGAAAATGCATCTTATCCTTGAAGGCTTTCGCCTATTAGAACTTATCCCTGGGAGTCGTTGGCCATATACTCCTGGGTAATAGTCTGCTTTTCAGAACCGAGCTCGTTCCTATACAGGATGGCTGGGTTTACTTTCCCCGACCTTCCCACTAATCTATTCCCCTTAATTTATTCCGGGGCTGGCTCAAGTGATATGGAATCCTTTATAATATCATGAAATGGATGCACATCTAACTTGATTCTTCAAACATTATATATTCATGCTATTATAAATTTCACAACATATGAACTTCTTACAGGAAATTTTAAGAAGATAACGGATCGAGTCCGCTTCCCCATGAATAGTGCCAGACAACCAATACAATTGTACAACTTGCAATTTCAGTATAGACCAAAATATATATATATATATATATATATATATATATATATATATATATATATATATATATATATATATATATATATATTCATTGCATCATTCAACAATTTCAAATCAAGCATCAATAAGGTTTCAGTTTATCTTCCCCTATTCTGCCCAAATTTGGTATTTCTCATCCAATTCAACTCATTTAAATCTAATTTTTGGATATGTCATAGCCTCATATTTCTAGATACTAATCCTTTTGGTCCCATCTCATTTTGATTTATATAACTCAAGATATAAACAATTTACCTCAGGTTGCCCTGTTCTTATCTAGAATTGGGTCCTTACAAGTAAAAATTCACCAAAAATAGAAAACTGGGTGAATTCATACGAAATTTATATCAAATTAAAGCTATCAGAACAAGATTTCAAATGAGTTAAGTTTCATGTCATTTGCATAAGTATATTTTGACTTATGAGTTATGAGACTTGGCCCTACTAAATTGCCCTGGTTCAGCCCGGATTAGGTTTAAGCCAACTTCCTTGGTGTACTGGGAGCAAATGGCTATGAATCTGGTTCTGAAATTTTTATGGGATATTCCTTTACATGTTGCCTTTCAAAAAAACTTGGGTTCACTCAATTTGGAGTTGTATAGGGTGAGTTATACCCTTCTCAACTCATACTGCCCGGATAGGAATCCAGATTTTTAGATTAAACTTCAAAAATTCATAACTAATTTTATACTAATCCAATGGCCTTATATGATATATTTATGGAAATCCCTAGATGTCTAGTTTCATATAAAAATGGTTTCATCCAATTTAAATGGAGGTAGGTGAAACTGTACACTCCTCCATACGGACCACCGAGGAAAAACCCTAACAGCTTCTAGATTTGTCTCCTTCCTTCAAGCTATTTGCTCTCAATTCCAATTTTAATCACAACATGCATGCAAAAATAGTCATAAACCATCATCATCACTCTATATAACATCAATATTTCAGATTGAACATGCTCACCATGCAGCCCCAAATCAGAAAAAACAAGAAGAGAAGTAGGATTTCCTACCTTGTCTAATGCAATTTGTGTTGATTTTGTGCCTTTGATGGTAGTAACTTGTGATGAGACTTGAAGAAGAGATGGAAATGGAGTGGAGATGAGAGTGAGGAGAGAAGAAGTGAAGAGAGCTTCAGCAAGGAGTGGCCAAAATTTTGGATGAAGGAAGGAAAGAGAAAGCAAAGATTTTTGAGGCAAGGTGCATGATGATTGGTGGATTCAACCTTGCTCTCAATTCTAGCTTAGCTTCCAATCATCAAGGGCTGCCAAGACACCACTTGAGGGAGGTATTTGGCTAAATCTTAGCCGTTGATTCTAGGGCACTCATAGAATATTTCCATTAGTCCGGTTCCGACAATTTGAAATACCGAAATCTTACCGATTTCCCTTAAATCGGTAACCTGGCTTGAAAATTTTCTGTGGGGTTTTCTATGCTCCTAATCTAATACCATTAAGCCTAATATTTTTGAATCACACTTAATTGGCTTTAAGTAAATGTTTAATCAAATTTTGATTAAACTCACTTATTCGATAAAACCGAACAACTCAGTTGTTAACGATAAAATTTTTCGGACGTTACATAGTTCCTGTACCCCTGAGGAAGAGACCAATTCAACCTCTGGACGGGAATTTAAAAAGTTCCCTATGTACCTAACCGAAGCTTCTGCCCTTAGCTTCTTTTACTAATCCTCTACTTCATTCGCCTACTCTACAAATTTCTTAATGAAGGATCAGGTCTTTATTTTGTGGTATTGCCACAATCCCGAAATAAAAAACTTTGAATGAATTTGTTGGCAAGGTACCTTCGGGGTAATCCCATCTCTGAAGAAAATAAGGGTACTGTCCATGCCACATATGATAAGCTTATCAGCGGGTAATCACCTTACTCCCGTTGAGTATTATAGCTACAAAACTAGATAGAAGAATCTCCTAGATTCAAACTAGAGAAGATGGTATGGATCGGGTAATCGTAATGGAGCTTAAAACAAGCCCCATCAGGGTGAAGAAGATTCTTGCCCAACTTGCCTCCAACTGAGATCATGCCCTTGATGATGGGAAATCTTCAGCTACTCGGCAGCACCTTACAAACAACCTTTTTCAATATAACTAGGTTTGCCATATAAATATCAAATCGCCCGACACAATTCCTTTGATTGAATTCCCAATTCTCTGCACTACTCAACTTGCTCAATTATCTATCCCTTTATGCCATCATTACCTCCTAGGAGTCTCATCCCTAATATTTATGTATAGAAGGTCCCTAATAAGCCTACTGGGTGTTTCAGGCTTCTGTTTACACAAGACCTTTTATTGAGGTGATCAGGCTCAATATTCAGTCAAATGCAACAGGTAGTCCTCAACACTCACAACAAGGCTACCATGCATAGTATTTCTATGTCCTCTTCACGTGAGGACCTAACGCATGGTTTATCTAGATTCTCAGAGTATGTATCAGAAGCATAATCAGTCCATCCACGGGCCTATACAGGACGAACCAGGCTCTGATACCAAAATGTAACAACCTCTATCATATAAGCCATGCTCAAGTCATGGAATTATATTAAAAGGTTGTCACGGTGCTAAGAAAACTTTAAATTATGAAAAAATATAATACATGGCCCTTTCACTGCTCACTTTATTGTTGACTACTAGTCTTTGATACATAGAGAATAAAATAGTTACACTTTAAAAGAAAATTGTGACTGACATAGTACACAGCGTCTACTTCCGACTAATCGTTAGCTAGCTTCGATAGTCTCTTGATCTGACTTACTTCCGATTCTTGCTCAATGAGTGGCCCTGCATTTCGCCTTGCACTTGAAGCCAGCTTAGGTATTGGAATGTTTACGGAAAAGAAAAACATACAAGCAGGAAGTGAGAACCTAGGGTTCTCAGTAGGTAAACTTAAACCAATCTTATAGTGTCATCATAAACATTCCAGTCGCTTCGGTTTATTATGAAAATATGAGCATATATAAACAAATAGTGGTTCAATTTTAAGTTGAAAATATCGTTCTCGAAGCGGGTTATATTTTAACAATCACTTACCATATTATATGACAGACATAGAAATATGAATAGTATGATATGCTTCAACCAGAATCATAATGATA
Organism: Pterocarpus macrocarpus; assembly: GCA_031439585.1. Taxonomy (NCBI): domain Eukaryota; kingdom Viridiplantae; phylum Streptophyta; class Magnoliopsida; order Fabales; family Fabaceae; genus Pterocarpus; species Pterocarpus macrocarpus. The sequence goes on along the minus strand of CM062516.1, from coordinate 7,139,164 downwards.
GTATGACTTAATGAGATAACTGAAGATGCACTTATAGATGCTTATATTTGACTGTATGCAAGTGCACTTGACTTAATTCATGTCTTTCTTTAACTTGCCCCTTGATCTTACTTTTCTGTGCTTGGTCCCCCGGAAGTGAATGGCCTTTCTCACCCTTGGGCAATAGCCTGCTTTTCAGGTCCGAGCTCATACCTATACATGAGTGATGGGTTTACTTTCCCCGACCCTCACATCGGTCTATTCTCACTAATCTGGTCGAGGGCTGGCCCAAGTCTTAGACAAGATTGCTCGGCCACGCTTAGCTGGGTCTATGCCATGCCTAGCGTGGTAGGTTAGTACGTCCCTCTTACAAGTTCTTATCATCTTTCCTTTCCGTATCTCATCATGCGTGCAAATGCTTTGTGCATACATGAATATGTCTCATACTTTATTCCTCATATCATATTCTAATTATGCTTGCATGCATGGCATACATGAACATAACATATGAATGTACCATATTCAAAGTATAATCTCCCATAGCATAAGCTCTTATTACTTATATCATACTTAAATTCATGCTTGCATATCTGAACCTTATGAGCATAACATATAGATATTCATAACATTCATAGTTTCATAGACTTCTGCCGTAAATTCGGCAGCATAACGGATCAAATTTGTTTCCCCATGAATAGTGCCAGTTCTCATGGACAAATCAGTCATAGCAGTATAATCAATCTAGCATATCTATGAAGGCAAAACTTGTAACCATCAACTCAAACCTTATATGTTCACTCACACTTGTGAAACCATCAATTTGGTCATTTCTGCCAATACTACTCAGTTCTGCCTGAATTTTGTATAATCCACCTTTACCTCTATTCAACTCATTAAAACCTGAATTTTGGATATGTCATAGCTATATGTGTCTATTTTCTAACCTCTTTAGTCCCATATCATTTCGATTTATATAACTCAAGACATTTAAATTCTGCCTCAGCCTGTTTGGTCACTGGCCTGAATTACTCTCTTGGAAGTATAAATTCATTCAAAATCGAAACTAAACTCAAATCATACGAAATAGGTCTCATATTAAAGCTAACAGGACAACCTTTCATTTGAAATAAGTTTCACTTGATTTGCTTAAGTATAGCTCGAGATATAAGTCCTGAGATTCAACCTTCTTAAACTACTCGGTTTTAGCCTAGTTTGGATATAGGGTAACTTCCTCGAACCACTTGGATCAATTGGGATCATAACAAACTCGAAATTTCATATTGGGGTGTTCCCCTAGGTGTAAGCTTTTTAACAAAGTTAGTTTCACTCGATTTGGAGTTGTGTAGGGTGAGTTATACCCTCCTCAAGTCACCCTGCTCGGATGAAAGTCCTAATACCTAGGTCAAACTTCAAAAATTCATGTCTATCTCAGTACTAATCCAATAACCTCATATTATATATGTATGGAAAGCTCTAAATGTCTACTTTCATCGAAAAATAGCTTCACCAGGTTTAACCTGCTGTAGGCAGAGCCTTACACTCCACTATACGGTTTGCCGTGGACTCTTCAACTAGACAGCATCCTAACCCTTCATTCTTTCTAGTTTTCCCCTTCCAATCATAATTCCAACTCAAGATTTCATCTTAATCCAACCATAATACATCATATACATTCAATATATCATCAAATACATGAAGAAGAGTAAAATTTCATGCAGCCACAGTTCAAGGAATTTAAGAATAGAGATGGAATCCTACCTCTTTGGAGTGTGATTTGAGTTAAGTGTTGAAGCTTGAGTTGTCAGAACCTTGTTAAGCTTGAAGGAGTGATGGAGTTGATTGAGAGAAGGGAAGAAGGAGGCTGGAACAAGAGGGAGAGAGAGTGGCATAAATCAGCCTCAAATGAGAAGGAGAGTCTGACTTAAATACATGGAGGTTGGAATTGTGAGTGTTGATTGGTTGAAATTTTGTGATTGAAGTTCGGTTATGTCTCCCACTTTTGTGGCCAAATAGCTCTCCATGTCGTCCCAAAAGTGGAAATCGCTTCCATTCATCTGAAATTGGAACTCGTCTCTATTATATGTAAAGTCGGAATCCGCGTCCCTTTTACTTGAGCTTGGAGCTGAAGCCGAATGTCGGAACTCGTCTAACCTTATTTGACACTTGGGAGTAAATTCGGATTTTGGAAGTCATACAGCTTACAATCACCTAATCTTGAAACTCCCCATTCAAACTCGGGAACACCAACAGAAATAGAAAGCTTCTGGGAATAAACTTGGAGATTGGAGCTCATGTTTGACTTGGAAATCAGTTCAAAGATCCGAACTCGTGTCCATTCTAATTGAGTTCAACTCTAAGGCGGGAACTCGTTACACTCAACTCGGAGGTCGGTACTTGCATCATTGTGTTAAACTATAACTTCGGAGGTCGGAGACCATGTGCACTATTTTGAAGCATGAGGTATGATGTCGAAACTCGGCTACATCTACTTGAAACTTGGAGATAAATTATGAGATCGGAAATCGGGTACATTGTCTTTAAGACATGAAGTCGGATATCGGGAATCACTCCATGTTGTTTTGGACCTGAAGGTTAAGTCGGAAGTCAATAAACTAATGCTGAAATTTGAAGACGAACTCGGAAGTCGAAAATAATCCATTTTGTGTGAAATTCGAAGATGAAGTCGGAAATCATGAAAACTTGAAGGTGAAGTCGAAACTCAGAGCTCGTGATGAAGGGTAAAATGGAATAATTTAGGACAAGGAAAATTGGGGATGTTACAACAAAATATGTTCTTATTGTTCTTCATGTGTTCTTAAGTTTCTACTTTTAGAAAAGTATGTTCTTGTTGTTCTTTGATCTTCAAGTGTTCTTAAGTTTCTACTTTTGGCAAAATATGTTCTTGAATGCTCTTGATGGTGCCTTGCTCAAAGTTGTTCCTTTTCTTATGATGAGTTGATGATTAGAAAAGCTTCATCTTATTGTGTTTTCATGATTTGATAAGACTATGAACCTTCTAAAAGCTTTAAACTTAAAAAGTTTGCTTCTTGATACACAAAAGTGGCGCAAGTTTTAGTGCCATCATAAAGTCTTCTTTTGTTTTATTTTGAAGACAAAGATACATGTAAACGTCTAAGATTTTTAGAATAATAAGCCTTTTTGAGTTATAAAATGATATCTTGTTACTTCATGTCTTAGAAATCAAACCTTAAAGAAAAGATCTTTCATAAAGTTTCAAACTTTAATCAAGAATGAAACCTTTAAGTCATAAAAGTGTTGTTTTGTAACATCTAATTCATAAAGTTTAGATCTTGAACCAAAACAATGCAAAAAAGTGTTAACTTTTATGAAGATCAAGACTTTTTAACCTTGAAGTCAATGTTTCATATCACTAGTTGATAAAGTAGGACCCTTTTAATGTAGAGACAACTTTACGTCATAAAGCTGAGACCTTGATGGTTCTAAAATAATTAAATGAGTCAACTTTCATAAAGAACAAGACTTTTTATTTAAAAAGCTAGTAACTTGTATCATTATTTCATAAAGATCCAATCATAAGATAAGAGCTTAATGTCAAAGGAACTTACTTTCATAAAGAATAAAACTTTATGACTACTTTATAAAGAATGATAACTCTAATAATGTTTAAGGTAAAAGCTTGATATGTTATTAATGAAAGCATAAAACTTCGTAAGTTGGATAAGTTAAAAATCACCCTTGGTGATTAGTGAACATTGGTGTTATTGGGTTCATGATGTGGTTATGCGTTGTCATGATCCAAGGATTAGAGGGATCTCGAACTCCTTGGGAACATAAGTATGATTAGGGCCTCTGAGCATACCATGAACCTAGGAGCCACTAAGTGCACTATCTCAAGGAAAGGGAACAATCCCTTAACTTAATTAATTTGAACAAGCATTCCATAAGACATGTACTTAAGTAAAGAATACTTTCATACGAGGACTAAGTAACAAAAAGACCATAAACACATATCCTAACTATGTGATTCTCTCATAGGTAACCACGAGAAATCATATGATGATTCATAATATTCTTCGCAAAGAAAGACACAACTATAAACCCCTATAGGATATGAATGGGTGATGCCATTCGGCATGATGAATGGTGAGTTTAATTGAGCTTTGTTTCATGATTGAATGATGAGTGTGAAGATATGATATAGATATGATGAACTGTTGGTTGAAAGTTTAAGATTGGCATTTTGGGAAGCTCCGGTCTAGCCGTTATGCTGCCGGATTTCTATCAAAATTATGGACTTAGTCATATCATTGCATGTGTCTAGTCAAAGAAGTACTATGCATGTAAAGTATAATGATAAGAAACGAAAGAATGGGACATGACCCTCGATCACTTCCGGGAAGTGGGAGACGGTGATCCACAAGCAACCTCTATGAGGGAGGCAAGGGTGACATGGAGGACCCTCGAACTTAGAGGTAACCAATATCGGCTTAGTCTAATTTAGTTTAGTACTGCATGACGACGGTCACGGAATGAGCTCATGTCTAAAAGCAGTCTATTTCAAAGGAAAGTAACGAATGTTAAGCACGTGCTAAAAATGAAAGTAAAGTCAAAAGTATAACCATGGTTAAGTCTATGATGATGCATTTCCTTGCATGTACTTATGTTGTCCATTTGCATTATGAATGTTTATTCTATGTTTCAGTATGTATGTTAGATTATGATGGTGTAGTTATGATGTTAAGTTTAAAAGCAACCCGCTTCGGAGTTTAAGTTTTCAAAACCATTAAAATTGAACTTCTATCTGTTCACTGCTTTTATAATTAAACCCGAAGTGGCTGGGACGATGACGATGACACAGTGTTTGTCTAGTCGCAATCCTACTGAGAAATCTTGCATTTCTCACTCCTACATTTTCGTGTCATCTTCAGATGGAGTTGATAGCATCAGTGGTAGCACTACGTGGTAGCACTCTGCGATACTGATAAGACGAGGAGCTGTCATGTTTCTTTACCTATCTAAGGAGGATCGAGAGAGTAGCATAGTATTTTCATTTTCTTAAGAGCCCTAGATGGGCAGTTTATGTGTAATTAAGAGCATATAGGAAGTTATGCTGCTTAATTTGACCTATTACATATGTGATACGTATTAAGTATAATGATGACCCTTGATTATCTCTGATTGCATTCTTGGCTTAAGATATTATGTTATGTTGTTTCCATTTTGTCATATGTCTTATTAGTAACTCAGCAATATGAAGAACAACGTTCACACGTATGTGAGTAAGTAAGCGCGTAAAGGCTCAATTTTCAAGTATAAAGGTTTTTCAAAAAAAAAATTTATATGTTATTTTCGTATATTATGCTAATTTCAAAGCTAAGAACTTCCGCTAGTTAAGAGTAACAACTAGTAATGCCATAAAATGACTTAAGCATAGTATGGTATTATTCGGGTGTTACATGTTGGTATCAGAGCAGTTCGTCCTTGTAGAGCCTAGGGATGGACTAACTATGCTTCTAAGCATACTCTGTCATGTGTTAGAAATCATGTCATGGATCTTACTACGGGGGTAAGATATAGAAATTAGGTAGGCATGGCTGTCTGGTTGTGAATCTGATTGGCTACTACCACACTTAGCTCGGTATTGAGCCTGTTCAACTCAATATCTTTGTTTGTGTGTCTAGGAACTGATGACTTCTGACCGACAGAATAGGTTGCGAGGCGAATTTGCCACCTTGGGTATGGCAGATGTGACGAATGTTTCTCCTACACTGGTCTCAGCTGCGAGGGGACATATTGTCGTAACTAATCGGGCCTTAGGAGGAATAGCCGGAATTGAGGCTGACCCAGAATACTTGAAGTTCGCTAAGTTTATGAAGACTAATCCACCAGCTTTCAAGGAGACTTCAACTCTAAGGAAGTTGAGGGATAGATCGAGGTACTAGAAGGGACATTCTCTGTGTTAAGTTGCACGGGGCTACAGAAAGCAACATTTGCTACCTATATGCTGGAGGCTGATGCTAAAGCTTGGTGGGCCAATGCAAGAAGGATGATCAAGGATTCCTAGACCCCCATTACCTGGGAGGTGTTCAAGGCTGCACTCTACGGTAAATGCGCCATGCCAAAGAAAGACGCTTCTGGAAGAAGGACAGTTTCTCAATACCAAGGGACTTGGTACAACCCGTACTGCAAAAGACAACTGCAGTTTGGAAAGGGCACGGATGGTCAGTTACCAAAGCAAATGGTGACCCCTAGGTGCCCCAAGTATGGCAAGAATCATGGAGGACGACCCTGCTTAGCAGGACAAAATGTTTGTTTCTGATGCGGAAAGTCTGGACATATGGCTAAGGATTGCACTGTCAAGCTGTTGCCCCCTGCCAACAAGCCCCAACACCAAGGAAAGGGTCTTTGCCCTTAATGCTGAGGAGGTCACTCAGTCCGATGATCTGATCCAAGGTAAGTGCGAGGTTAATGGTAGGACCTTAACTGTACTATATGATTCTGGAGTTACACACTCCTTTATTTCTCATGATTGTGTGGATAGACTAGGATTGTCCGTGTCCGAATTACCTTACATGTTAATTATTTCCATTCTTGCTAGGAACCCAGTTAAGACTTGTCATTGTTGTTTGAATTATGGGTTCCAAGTCGATGATAGGTCTTTCATAGCGAATTTGATTTGCTTGCCTTTGTCTGGTTTGGATTTGATTCTGGGCATAGATTGGCTTTCGGCTAACCATGCTATGATAAATTGTTCTGAGAAATCTATTGTTCTTCCTCCTATACCTGTTAAGCCTGTTGATCCTATTAGTTTGTTTTTTAATTATGTTAGGATAGGAAGTAGTGAGTCTGGTAATTAGGGATATGTTCTCCTTATAGCAAGTGAAGTGGAACTCGAGTAGGAATTGGAAGAGATCCCCGTGGTTAAGGAATACCCGGATGTGTTTCCTGACGACATACCCGAATTTTCCCCGGAAAGGGAAATCGAGTTTTCTATAGAGTTGGTACCGGTAACCCAACTAATCCCTATAGAACCCTATAGGATGTCTACACTGGAGTTATAGGAGTTGACGGGACAATTGGAAGAGTTGCTAGAAAAGAAGTTTGTGAGACTTAGTGCCTCACCTTGGGAAGCCCCGATATTATTTGTGAAAAAGAAGGATGGTAGTATGAGGCTGTGTGTGGATTATAGGCAATTAAACAAAGTGACTGTTAAAAACAAGTATTCCTTGCCTAGGATAGATGACCTTATGGACCAACTGCGAGGTGCAGCTTTGTTCTCTAAGATTGATCTGAGGTCTAGGTATCATTAGATAAGGGTGAAGGAGGAGAATATACCCAAGACGGCTTTTAGGACAAGGTATGGGCCTTATGAGCTTACGGTGATGTTGTTTGGATTGACTAATTGTTAGTTGTATGCCCTAGAGCTAATATATGTATAAACAATTCCTATTAATGGCAGTTTATTATTCTTTTATTCATAATTTGTGTATGTTTATTAGAATAAGTCCATTAGATACTTGTTAGACACTTCATTCTCAAGAGTTGAGAATATGAGTGACGGAGTAGTCTAGTACAAGATCTTTAAAATAGTTCACTATCATAGGAATATTAACTGGGCATTATTATTCCGGAAGATTGTCACCTCTATCTGTTTCCATGATTAGTAGAACGTACTAATGAAGATGGAATAGTGAGTCTCATGCTATATAACATTAGATGTCAAAACAGATATGTGGACACTTATGTGATAAGTGGGTCGAACGTGACGTATAGATAATGTTTACATGGTATTTTACTAATGTCAATGAAACATTATCTAGGTCATATTAGCGCATATAATCCTTTGACTCGAGATGGCACGGTTATCTTGTACATAGGTAACTATAGTTTGCTACTGCTTATATACTTATGTTAAGTATTATCATTAGGCAGTTTGCGGCTATAGTTAGTTACGTATGGAGATAGGTGAACAGTCAAGAAGGAATTCATTACCTTGAGTAAACAAGGATAGTTCCTATGGATATAAGGTTATTCTTGATCATGAAATCCTTGGCCAAGGTACTTGGACTTAAATGAAAAGAGTTTCTATTTTATGTCCTATTGATCAAAGAATAGAAACCTAAAAAGTCCATATGGTCTAAGCTATAGGGTTTGACATTACCCATGACCCTGGCTGGATCGGGATCTTTGTAATGAAAGGATTTGAGTGCATGGCAAATATGATTGATGGTTCATCGAATATTTTAATTAATATATTCATCCCTATTTGGGTGGTCATGGCATCTTTGTGCTAGGTGTTACCCATGACTTATGAGAGCGAGGGTATTTTGGGAATTTTACTTTAGGAAATGCGAAATAAGTTTCCGATAAAATCAAAAGGTTGATTTTATAATCTCATTACCAATTAGAGATGAACCTAGTTAGTCACACACAATAGGACATGTACTCGCCAAGAATGAATTAATTCTAATTAAAATAGTTAATTAGAATTTTAATTATTGGATTAGACTTGCAATTTGATTGCAGGGTTGCTAGCACATCCCGAAGTCAAGTCTAGGGTGAAGGTGGATCCTCATAAGGAAAGTTTCTATAAAATGGAAGGTCCATATTTTAGAAACTCATGTTAAGGGGTTTTTGGTCTTTTCTAATTTTGGGTTAATATAAGATATGAGATGACTTATATTTTAATTGGCCTATTTAAAATAAGAATTATTTGAGAAATAATTCTATTTTAAATGGTTTATTTGTTTATTATGGGAATCAATTAGGAATTGATTATGGCATTAATGTCAACCCATATTTTGCAAAATTGTAACCCTAGAAAAAAAAAAAGGAAAGGCCACTATTGATTACAATAAATAGAGAGAGAAGGCTGAGGGCCAGAAAGCAGAAGACAAGAACCTTTGAGCGTACAAAACCTCTCTCTTTTATTAAAAAAAAACTCTCTGACACCACCATCCACTCCATAAGTCATCTGAGATTCTTGTTCTTCAAGAGAGGGCAACAAGGAACGGATCTTGGATTGAGAAGAGGAGTTCCTTGGCGGATCGTGTTCGTGTGGACGAGCTAGAGGTCGTGCGATTGTGCGATTGGATGTTCGTGAGACGAACATCAAATTTCTACGGGATATCGCTTCAAGAGGTAAATGTCTCATACGATCCTTTTATATTTTCAAGTGTTTACGTTGTTTAAATAATACGAGGTGATACCAAACTCATGAGATATGATTTCATGAGTGTTATTTGATCCCATATGAATGTGTTCATGTGATTAAAATTTTGTTTGATCATTCCGCTGCGTTTATCTCCTACGTTTTCTAACAGTGGTATCAGAGCCACCCTCGTGATTATTTAGATACGTTATACATGCCGTTGAAAAGTTCAAAAGAATTGGTAAAAACTCTGTTCATAGGTGTTCAAAGTTTTTCAAAGTTTTCTTAACAATCCATAACCGTAGAATTTGATTTTGCGGCATACTAAATATTAGATATTTAGTCCATCATGAAGAGATGTCATATATGATTCTTGCCAAATTTTTAAAACTAAAATTTGTTTTGGATGTGATTCCTTCGTCCATGTCAATCTGCAAGAATTGTTCTTGTGATTAATAAATATTATATATTAGTAATTTTAGCAAATATGCTTCATATTCAGAACATACATAGAATATATGATATTTTATTTGTAAGCTCCTTCTGAAGTAGCAATTATAGCGTCTGACTATATTGGATTTGCTTTGAAATAGACTATTTATATAATATGGGATATTTTTTTTTGAAATTGTTAACTTATGAAGTAATTTATGCGTTTCAAAATATATATATATATATATTATTGAAGATAGCACGTTTTGAAATTAGTAACCAAATATGCGTGATTTGGTTTGTTTCAAAATATAATATTTGTATATATATTATTGAAGATAGCACGTTTTGAAATTAGTAACCGAATATGCGTGATTTGGTTTGTTTCAAAATATAATATTTGTTTATGATATGGATATTTTTTGAAATTGGCAATTTTGATATGTCAAATATGGTCAGTTTCAAATCAATTATTAATTGGCAAGTTTTGATATGGGATTCAGCCATCCTGTAATAGTTACGTATTAAATGGCGAGTATTAAATATGGATAATTGATATATTCTGTAACAGTTACAGATTACATCAAAGGCAAGTTTTAATTATGTGATAATTGAAACAATCATATTGAAGGCATAAAATCAATATTTCCTTATTTACTATTTGATTCCTTATTCGATTTTATTGCAAGAGGCTGATCATGGACTCTAGGAAATCGATGTGATTGGTTTTTATTTTATGGGATGTAATTAATTTTGCAATGGGTTGTAATTTATTTTAATTATTAATATTATTATTATTCATTGGGATGTAATTTTGTAAATTTGAGTTAAGAGGCCTTTTGGAGAGCCCAATTTTTTTTTTTTTTCTTCTCGCCTTGGTATGCCAAGGATAATTTCTTGTAATGTACGAGATATTAAAGAAAAGATAAAAGCGGTGGAGGCCCGAAGCCCAAGAAGGAAGTCCATGAAGATGGAGCCCAGTGGGAGCTTGAAGACTATTTAATTTCAATATTATCCCAACGGCCCTACCCAATCCTTGTGGCTAGGATTGGGCCCATAGAAAGTCCATGATCATGCCTTTTATATTTCCGTTTTGATATTGTAGATGCATGTGATGTATGATATATTGAATACGGATGCATGTGAAAAGTGAAACCAAAATAGTAATTAGGTTGCCCTCAGAAAATCTTCCAAATAAAATATTAAGTCTAAAATGATATAGTTTTGGAAACTATGTCTAGGCTCTCCACTAAAACATTAATCAAGAATTTTTAACTGATTCCGTCGTTGGCTATGGTAACATAGGAGCGCGAATATTGGTTAATATATTTCTGAGTTAATGTTTAAACATGAGATGTTCATAGATAGTCAATTACCAAGAATGGATGTACCTGAGGTAATTGATATCTAAGGTTTAGTGGGTTGGACTTAACTATGTATAATGGGCCAAGAATGGATGTACCTGAGGTCCAAAATACTAGGAGCCAAATAAGATTGAGTCGTACATAAGATGTACTGAACAAGAGTTGTTCACTTATAGGATATTAATTCTCCAAGAATGGATGTACCTGAGAAGGGTTAATATTTTATAGGAATTCAATCACCTACTAGGAATCCAACCGACAAAGATTCCCATTTCCTATTTTGGAAGTGTAGGATTCGAAAAATTAGTGGGAGATCATTTTGATTATAAGGCCATGATCATTATGATAAATACATATATCATTACACTAATTTAATTTTGTTATTTTCTGCAGTATTATTGAATATGAAATCTTTGAACCCCCTCGCTAGCATACTCGATATGAATAGGCTTACTGGGCCTAATTTTGTGGACTGGTTTCGCAACTTGAAAATTGTCCTGAATTCGGAACGTATTGGATACGTTCTAGACACTCCACAGCCTGCTCCGTTGGTGGAAGGAGCCACGGAACGGGAAATAGATGCTTATAATAAATGGCAGGCTGATGACATGCAAGCACGATGTTACATGCTAGCTTCTATGACTAATGAGTTACAGAAGCAACATGAAAACATGAAAATCAAGGAGCGAGGTTTTGCTGCACCTTAAAGAGTTATATGGTGAGCAAAGCGTGTCCTGCTAGATATGAGATATCTAAGCAATTATTCCAGGCTAAAATGCTGAAGGTCTGATGTAGGAACTCATGTGCAAAAGATGATCAGGCTGATTGAGCAGCTTGAGAATCTTGAGTTCTACATGGATTTTAACCTCCATTTGGATTTGATCCTTCAATACTCCTGCATCATTCTCTCGCCTCATTGTGAATTTCCACATGAACAAGATAGAATGTACGCTTGCTAACTTGCACAACATGTTGGTCACGGCCCAAAAGGCTATGACTAGCAAAGGGAAAGAAAAGCTTCTTGTAGCTTCTACTTCTGGTAAGACTAAGAAGAACAAGAAGAATAAGAAAAATACTGTTCCCAAGTCATCAGTTGGGGTGTCCAAGAAAAAGGGCAAGAAGAAACAAGTTGCAGACAAAGGAAAATGTTTCCATTGTGGCAAAGATGGGCATTGGAAAAGAAATTGCCCTCAATACTTAGAGGAATTGAAGGCAAGCAAGGGAAAAGGTGTGCCTTCTGTAAGGTATGTCTATTTCTTGTTGTTTTAATTCTAATAGTCCATATAGAACATATACTGCATGGGTTCTTGATACGGGTGCAAGTTCTCACATTTGTACCTCTATGCAGGAACTAGCAAGTAGTAGGGTTCTCAGGAGCAATGAAGTGACCTTGAAGATTGGCAATGGAGCAAGTGTTGCAGCCAAAGCTGTGGGTTCAACTTCACTATTATTAATGAATAATCATGTTATGTTTTTGGATCATGTATTGGTTTTACCAAATGCTTATCGAAACATTATCTCAATTTCTAGTTTGACTAAAGTTGGTTATTATTTTGATTTTAAGGATAATGTTTGCAACATTTATTTTGGAAATAATGTTGTTGGCGTTGGTTACTTGCATGATGGGCTTTATTACTTAAACACCAAAAACAAAGCATCTCCTAGAATTGCCGAAATGAATGCTATAACTAATTCAACCCCTAGTCTAAAACAAATTTGGCACTTGAGATTAGGTCATGTTGCAGAGGATAGGATAAACAAGTTGGAGAAGATGGGATTATTAGTTCCTTTGGGTTCTGAACCCACTCCAACTTGTGAATCATGTCTTCAAGGCAAAATGACTCGATCTTCATTTGTAGGACAAATGGAAAGGGCCAAGGAAGTTTTAGAGCTTGTGCATAGTGATGTGTGTGGCCCATTTAGTGTAATGGCTAGAGGTGGATATCACTACTTCATAACCTTTACTGATGATTTGTCTAGGTATGGGTATGTTTATCTTATGAAGAATAAACATGAATCCTTTGAAAAGTTTAAGGAATTCAAATCAGAAGTAGAGAAGCAAATAGGAAAAAACATCAAAGTTCTTCGATCCGATCGAGGAGGAGAGTATTTAAGTGCTGAATTTGATGAATTTCTAAAATTACATGGCATTATTTCACAACGCACTCCTCCAGGAACACCACAATTAAATGGTGTTTCTGAAAGGAGAAACCGTACCTTATTAAACATGGTGCGGTCTATGATGAGTTATACAGATCTTCCCATCTCGTTTTGGGGATATGCGTTGAATACTGCTTGCTACATTCTTAATAGAATTCCATCTAAGTCAGTCCCTACTACTCCATTCGAAATATGGAAGGGTAGGAAGCCTAGTCTTAAACATGTTAAGATTTGGGGCTGTCCAGCATTCATTAAGAAGTTGAACACTGACAAATTGGAAACTCGGTCCTTAAAAGGAAGGTTTGTTGGGTATCCAAATGATAGTTTTGGATATTATTTCTATCTTCCTACTGAACAAAGAGTTGTTATCAGTAGAGATGCTATTTTTCTTGAAAAAGAGTTTGTTCAAGAAGGAGGCATAGGAAGGGAAATAAAACTAGATGAAGAGTCATTGGCCCAACAAATTGATCAAGTGTCCGAACCAATGGATATTGATCAACCAGTGAAAGAGCTCATTCAGAATGAGAATGTCACAGAACCTCGAAGGTCAAGTAGGGTAATTCGTACTCCCGCGAGATACCTTGATCTTCATGAAAATGTGCAAGAGTTGTTCATACATGGAGATAATGATCATAGAGATGATCCTACTACTTATGAAGAAGCTATATCTGATATAGATTCTTCAAAATGGCTAGAGGCCATGAAGTCCGAAATGGATTCCATGTACTCGAATCAAGTCTGGGATTTAGTTGATCCACCTGAGGGTATAGTACCTATTGGGAACAAATGGATCTATAAGAGAAAGATTGGTCCGGATGGAAAGGTAGAGACCTTTAAGGCAAGACTAGTGGCAAAAGGGTATCGGCAAAGGGAGGGAGTTGACTATGAAGAGACTTTCTCGCCTGTAGCCATGCTTAAATCCATTAGAATATTGCTAGCCATAGCAACACACCATGATTATGAGGTTTGGCAAATGGATGTCAAAACCGCTTTCCTTAATGGATACATTGAGGAACACATATTCATGGATCAACCCAAGGGTTTTGAATCTGAGGATAGGTCTAAGGTGTGCAAACTTAAGAGATCCATTTATGGTCTTAAGCAAGCTTCGAGGAGCTGGAATCTTCGTTTTGATGAGGCCATTAAGTCCTTTGATTTCATCAAGAATGAAGATGAACCATGTGTATACAAAAAGGTCAGTGGGAGCAAGATCGTCTTTCTTGTATTATATGTGGATGACATTCTACTAATCGGGAATGATGTTGGTATGCTTACAACTGTAAAGGTTTGGTTGTCAAAGACTTTCTCCATGAAAGATTTGGGAGAAGTAACCTATATTCTAGGGATTCGGATCTATAGAGATAGATCGAAGAGATTGATAGGCCTTTCCCAAAGTCTTTACTTGGACAAGGTATTGAAAAGGTTCAATATGCTTGATTCCAAGAGAGGTTTACTCCCTGTGAGACACGGTATTCATCTCTCTAAAGCGATGTCGCCTAAGACACCTGAAGAGAGGGAGAAGATGGCTAAAGTACCCTATGCTTCAGCCATCGGTAGCCTTATGTATGCAATGTTGTGTACAAGGCCGGATATCGCATATGCTGTTAGTATAACTAGCAGATTTCAGTCCGACCCAGGACTGGAACATTGGGTAACTGTCAAGAACATCCTTAAATACTTGAGAAGGACTAAGGACTTGATCTTGGTATATGGAGGATATGACTTAAAGCTGTTTACAGACACTGATTTCCAATCAGATGTAGATGATAGAAAGTCTATCTCGGGTTATATATTCACTTGTAATGGAGGAGCAATTAGTTGGAAAAGTTCCAAACAGTCAACAACTGCAGACTCCACTCTGAAAGCTGAATATATTCTTGCATCGAATCTTGCGGCAAAAGAGGCAGTTTGGATTAGAAAGTTTGTAACAGAACTTGGTGTAGTTCCTTCCATATCGTCACCACTTGCTCTTCATTGTGACAATAGTGGAGCCATAGCTCAGGCAAAGGAACCTAGAGCACACCAGAAGTCCAAACATATTGAAAGAAGATTTCATGTTATCCGAGAAATAGCTCAAGGCGGCGATATAGCCATGCAGAAGGTAGCTTCAAAGCAGACAATGTTGCTGATCCACTCACAAAAGCCATGACACAACAGAATTGGACAAACATCTTGAAAAGATGGGTCTCAACATCAGATCTTGAATGGCTCTAGTGCAAGTGGGAGATTGTTAGTTGTATGCCCTAGAGCTGATATATGTATAAACAATTCCTATTAATGGCAGATTATTATTCTTTTATTCATAATTTGTGTATGTTTATTAGAATAAGTCCATTAGATACTTGTTAGACACTTCATTCTCAAGAGTTGAGAATATGAGTGACTTTGAGTAGTCTAGTACAAGATCTTTAAAATAGTTCACTATCATAGGAATATTAATCGGGCATTATTATTCCTAAGATTGTCATCTCTATCTGATTCCATGATTAGTAGAACGTACTAATGAAGATGGAATAGTGAGTCTCATGCTATATAACATTAGATGTCAAAACAGATATGTGGACACTTATGTGATAAGTGGGTCGAACGTGACGTATAGATAATGTTTACATGGTATTTTACTAATGTCAATGAAACATTATCTAGATCATATTATCAAGCATATAATCCTTTGACCTCGAGATGGCACGGTTATCTTGTACATAGGTAACTATAGTTTGCTACCGCTATATACTTATGTTAAGTATTATCATTAGGCGCTTATGGCTATAGTTAGTTACGTATGGAGATAGGTGAACAGTCAAGAAGAAATTCATTACCTTGAGTAAACAAGGAAAGGTCCTATGGATATAAGGTTATTCTTGATCATGAAATCCTTGGCCAAGGTACTTGGACTTAAATGAAAAGAGTTTCTATTTCATGTCCTATTGATCAAAGAATAGAAACCTAGAAAGTCCATATGGTCTAAGCTATATGGTTTGACATTATCCATGACCCTGGCTGGATTGGGATCTGTAATGAAAGGATTCAAGTGCATAGCAAATATGATTGATGGTTCATCAGAATATTTTAATTAATATATTCGTCCCTATTTGGGTGGTCATGGCATATTGTGTTAGGTGTTACCCATGACTTACAATAGCCGAGGGTATTTTGGGAATTTTACTTTAGGTACGGAAATAAGTTTCCGATAAAATCAAAAGGTTGATTTTATAATCTCATTACCAATTAGAGATGAACCTAGTTAGTCACACACAATAGGACATGTACTCGCCAAGAATGAATTAATTCTAATTAAAATAGTTAATTAGAATTTTAATTATTGGATTAGACTTGCAATTTGATTGCAGGGTTGCTAGCACATCCCGAAGTCAAGTCTAGGGTGAAGGTGGATCCTCATAAGGAAAGTTTCTATAAAATGGAAGGTCCATATTTTAGAAACTCATGTTAAGGGGTTTTTGGTCTTTTCTAATTTTGGGTTAATATAAGATATGAGATGACTTATATTTTAATTGGCCTATTTAAAATAAGAATTATTTGAGAAATAATTCTATTTTAAATGGTTTATTTGTTTATTATGGGAATCAATTAGGAATTGATTATGGCATTAATGTCAACCCATATTTTGCAAAATTGTAACCCTAGAAAAAAAAAAAGGAAAGGCCACTATTGATTACAATAATAGAGAGAGAAGGTCGAGGGCCGTAGCGTAAGACAAGAACCTTTGAGCGTACAAAACCTCTCTCTTTTATTAAAAAAAAACTCTCTGACACCACCATCCACTCCATAAGTCATCTGAGATTCTTGTTCTTCAAGAGAGGGCAACAAGGAACGGATCTTGGATTGAGAAGAGGAGTTCCTTGGCGGATCGTGTTCGTGTGGACGAGCTAGAGGTCGTGCGATTGTGCGATTGGATGTTCGTGAGACGAACATCAAATTTCTACGGGATATCGCTTCAAGAGGTAAATGTCTCATACGATCCTTTTATATTTTCAAGTGTTTACGTTGTTTAAATAATACGAGGTGATACCAAACTCATGAGATATGATTTCATGAGTGTTATTTGATCCCATATGAATGTGTTCATGTGATTAAAATTTTGTTTGATCATTCCGCTGCGTTTATCTCCTACGTTTTCTAACAGTGGTATCAGAGCCACCCTCGTGATTATTTAGATACGTTATACATGCCATTGAAAAGTTCAAAAGAATTGGTAAAAACTCTGTTCATAGGTGTTCAAAGTTTTTCAAAGTTTTCTTAACAATCCATAACCGTAGAATTTGATTTTGCGGCATACTAAATATTAGATATTTAGTCCATCATGAAGAGATGTCATATATGATTCTTGCCAAATTTTTTAAAAGAAAATTTGTTTTGGATGTGATTCCTTCGTCCATGTCAATCAAGTAAGAATTGTTCTTGTGATTAATAAATATTATATATTCCGTAATTTTAGCAAATATGCTTCATATTCTAACATACATAGAATATATGATATTTTATTTGTAAGCTCTTTCTGGAAGTAGCAATTATAGCGTCTGACTATATTGGATTTGCTTTGAAATAGACTATTTATATAATATGGGATATTATTTTTTTTGAAATTGTTAACTTATGAAGTAATTTGTACGTTTCAAAATATATATATATATTATTGAAGATAGCACGTTTTGAAATTAGTAACCAAATATGCGTGATTTGGTTTGTTTCAAAATATAATATTTGTATATATATTACTGAAGATAGCACGTTTTGAAATTAGTAACCGAATATGCGTGATTTGGTTTGTTTCAAAAATATAATATTTGTTTATGATATGGATATTTTTTTGAAATTGGCAATTTTGATATGTCAAATATGGTCAGTTTCAAATCAATTATTAATTGGCAAGTTTTGATATGGGATTCACCATCCCTGTAATAGTTACGTATTAAATGGCGAGTATTAAATATGGATAATTGATATATTCTGTAACAGTTACAGATTACATCAAAGGCAAGTTTTAATTATGTGATAATTGAAACAATCATATTGAAGGCATAAAATCAATATTTCCTTATTTACTATTTGATTCCTTATTCGATTTTATTGCAAGAGGCTGATCATGGACTCTAGGAAATCGATGTGATTGGTTTTTATTTTATGGGATGTAATTAATTTTGCAATGGGTTGTAATTTATTTTAATTATTAATATTATTATTATTCATTGGGATGTAATTTTGTAAATTTGAGTTAAGAGGCCTTTTGGAGAGCCCAATTTTTTTTTTTTTTTCTTCTCGCCTTGGTATGCCAAGGATAATTTCTTGTAATGTACGAGATATTAAAGAAGAGATAAAAGCGGTGGAGGCCCGAAGCCCAAGAAGGAAGTCCATGAAGATGGAGCCCAGTGGGAGCTTGAAGACTATTTAATTTCAATATTATCCCAACGGCCCTACCCAATCCTTGTGGCTAGGATTGGGCCCATAGAAAGTCCATGATCATGCCTTTTATATTTCGCTTTGATATTGTAGATGCATGTGATGTATGATATATTGAATACGGATGCATGTGAAAAGTGAAACCAAAATAGTAATTAGGTTGCCCTCAGAAAATCTTCCAAATAAAATATTAAGTCTAAAATGATATAGTTTTGGAAACTATGTCTAGGCTCTCCACTAAAACATTAATCAAGAATTTTTAACTGATTCCGTCGTTGGCTATGGTAACATAGGAGCGCGAATATTGGTTAATATATTTCTGAGTTAATGTTTAAACATGAGATGTTCATAGATAGTCAATTACCAAGAATGGATGTACCTGAGGTAATTGATATCTAAGGTTTAGTGGGTTGGACTTAACTATGTATAATGGGCCAAGAATGGATGTACCTGAGGTCCAAAATACTAGGAGCCAAATAAGATTGAGTCGTACATAAGATGTACTGAACAAGAGTTGTTCACTTACTAGGGCATGTGGTGTCGCAAGGGGGTATCGCTGTGGACCCAAGTAAGATTGAGGCTGTGATGAATCGAAAGAGGACAACCTTAGTGACTGAGATACAGAGTTTCTTGGGTTTAGCCAGTTACTATTGCAGGTTTATCGAAAGATTTTCCCAAATATCTTTACCCTTAACTAAGTTGACGAGGAAGGATGCCCCGTTTGTGTGGACAATGGACTGTGAGAAGAGCTTTCAAGAGCTAAAAAATAAGTTAACCTCAACCCCAGTATTAGTTTTGCTGGACCCTAGTGGACCGTTTGAGGTTTACTGCGATACCTCTCGGAGAGGTTTAGGTTGTGTCTTGATGCAGAACAGGAACGTAGTGGCTTATGCCTCTAGGCAGTTGAAGCCTCACGAAGTTAATTACCCAACCCATGACTTGGAGTTAGCAGCTGTAGTGTTTGCCTTGAAGATATGGAGGCATTATCTGTATGGTGTAAGGTTTGAAGTGTTTTCTGATCATAAGAGTTTGAAGTATCTCTTTGATCAAAAGAAGTTGAATATGAGATAAAGGAGATGAATGGAGTTTCTAAAGGATTATGATTTTGGATTGAACTATCATCCTGGGAAAGCCAATGTGGTGGCTAACGCGTTAAGTCGAAAATCCTTGCACGTGTCTTGGATGATGGTCAAGGAGGATGAGCTAGTAAAGAGCTTTAAAGACCTTAAACTTGGAGTTATGTTGACCCCCCATAGTTTAAGATTGAATTAGCTTAGGGTGATGAGCGATTTCAAGAGTCAAATCGCTCAAGCCCAAGGCGAGGAAGAGGATTTCCTGGAAACCCTGGCATTTGTGGAAGAAGGAAAGTTGAAGGGTTTTGCTCAAGGTATAGATGGATAGTCGGAGAGGACTATCCAAACTTTGGAGGATATGTTGAGAGCTTGTATGTTGGACAACCGAGGAAGTTGGGACAAATACTTACCTTTGATTGAGTTTGCCTATAACAATAGTCATCATGCAAGTATTGGTATGACACCCTATGAAGCTTTGTTTGGAAGGAAGTGTCAATCCCCTCTGCATTGGTTTGAACCAGGTGAGCAAAACCTATTAGGACCTGATCTTTTGGGGCAAACAATAGAGCAAATAAGAATGATAAGGGACAAAATCCTTACGGCTCAGAGCCATCAAAAGAGCATTATCGAGAAGAGGAGAAAGCCCCTAGAGTTCCAAAAAGGAGAACATGTGTTTTTGAAAATCACTCCTACGACTGGTATAGGTAGAGCCATGAAGGTCAAAAGTTAAGCCCCCGTTTCCTTGGCCCTTTTCAAATTTTAAAACGTGTCGAGTCAGTTGCTTACCAAATGGCCTTACCCAATGTCTTCATTTGTGTGTCCAGGAACTGATGACTTCTGACTGGCAGAATAGGTTGCGAGGCGAATCTGCCACCTTGGGTATAGCAGATGTGACGAATGTTTCTCCTACACTGGTCTCAGCTGCGAGGGAACAGATTGTCGTAACTAATCGAACCTTAGGAGGAATAGCAGGAATTGAAGCTAACCCAGAATACTTGAAGTTCGCTAAGTTTATGAAGACTAATCCACCAGCTTTCCAAGGAGACTTCAACTTTAAGGAAGTTGAGGGATGGATCGAGATACTAGAAAAGACATTCTCTGTGTTAGGTTGCACGGGGCTACAGAAAGCAACATTTGCTACCTATATGCTGGAGGCTGATGCTGAAGCTTGGTGGGCCAATGCAAGAAGGATGATCGAGGATTCTTAGACCCCCATTACCTGGGAGGTGTTTAAGGCTGCACTCTACGATAAATGCGCCATGCCAAAGAAAGACGCTTCTGGAAGAATGACAGTTTCTCAATAACAAGGGACTTAGTACAACCCGTACTGCAAAAGACAACCGCAGTTTGGAAGGGGCACGGGTGGTCAGTTACCAAAGCAAATGGTGACCCCTAGGTGCCCCAAGTATGGTAAGAATCATGGAGGATGACCCTACTTAGCAGGACAGAATGTTTGTTTCCGATGCAGAAAGTCTGGACATATGGCTAAGAATTGCACTGTCAAGCTGTTGCCCCCTGCCAACAAGCCCCAACACCAAGGAAAGGGTCTTTGCCCTTAATGCTCAGGAGGCCACTTAGTCCGATGATCTGATCCAAGGTAAATGCGAGGTTAATGGTAAGACCTTAACTGTACTATATGATTTTGGAGTTACACACTCCTTTATTTCTCATGATTGTGTGGATAGACTGGATTGTCCATGTCTGAATTACCTTACATGTTAATTGTTGCTACTCTTGCTAGGAATCCAGTTAAGACTTGTCATTGTTGTTTGAATTGTGGGTTCCAAGTTGATGATAGCTCTTTCATAGCGAATTTGATTTGCTTGCCTTTGTCTGGTTTGGATTTGATTCTGGGCATGGATTGGCTTTCGGCTAACCATGCTATGATAAATTATTCTGAGAAATCTATTGTTCTTCCTCCTATACCTATTAAGCCTATTGAACCTGTTAGTTTGTTTTTGAATTATGTTAGGATAGGGAGTAGTGAGTCTGGTAATTAAGGATATGTTCTCCTTATAGCAAGTGAAGTGGAACTCGAGTAGGAATTGGAAGAGATCCCCGTGGTTTAGGAACACCCGGATGTATTTCCTGACGACATACCCGAATTTTCCCCGGAAAGGGAAATCGAGTTTTCTATAGAGTTGGTACCGGTAACCCGGCCAATCCCTATAGCACCCTATAGGATGTCCCCACTGGAGTTATTGGAGTTGACGGGACAATTGGAAGAGTTGCTAGAAAAGAAGTTTGTGAGACCTAGTGCTTCACCTTGGGAAGCCCCGATATTATTTGTGAAAAAGAAGGATGGTAGTATGAGGCTGTGTGTGGATTATAGGCAATTAAACAAAGTGACTGTTAAAAACAAGTATTCCTTGCCTAGGATAGATGACCTTATGGACCAACTGCGAGGTGCAGCTTTGTTCTCTAAGATTGATCTGAGGTCTAGGTATCATTAGATAAGGGTGAAGGAGGAGAATATACCCAAGACGGCTTTTAGGACAAGGTATGGGCCTTATGAGCTTACGGTGATGTTGTTTGGATTGACTAATGCTCCTGCTATTTTCATGGATTGTATGAACAGGATCTTTAGACCCTATTTGGACAAGTTTGTAGTTATTTTCATAGATGATCTTCTCATCTATTCGAGAACAAAGGAGGAACATGAAGAACATTTGAGGTTTGTGTTAAGGATCTTGAGGGAAAAGAAGCTTTATGCCAAGTTCCCTAAGTGTGAATTCTGGATGGAGGAAGTAAAGTTCTTAGGGCATGTGGTGTCGCAAGGGGGTATCGCTGTGGACCCAAGTAAGATTGAGGCTCTGATGAATCGGGAAAGGCTAACCTCAGTGACTGAGATACAGAGTTTCTTGGGTTTAGCCAGTTACTACCGCAGGTTTATCGAAAGATTTTCCCAGATATCTTTACCCTTAACTAAGTTGACAAGGAAGGATGCCTCATTTGTGTGGACAATGGACTGTGAGAAGAGCTAAAAGATAAGTTAACCTCAACCCCAGTATTAGTTTTGTTGGACCCTAGTGGACCGTTTGAGATTTACTGTGATGCCTCTGGGAGAGGTTTAGGTTGTGTCTTGATGCAGAATAGGAACGTGGTAGCTTATGCCTCTAGGCAGTTGAAGTCTCACGAAGTTAATTTCCCAACCCATGACTTGGAGTTAGCAGCTATAGTGTTTGCCTTGAAGATATGGAGGCATTATCTGTATGGTGTAAGATTTGAAGTGTTTTCTGATCATAAAAGTTTGAAGTATCTCTTTGATCAAAAGGAGTTGAATATGAGGTAAAGGAGATAGATGGAGTTTCTAAAGGATTATGATTTTGGATTGAACTATCATCCTGGGAAAGCCAATGTGGTAGCTGACGCGTTAAGTCGGAAATCCTTGCATGTGTCATGAATTGTGGTCAAGGTGGATGAGCTAGTAAGGAGCTTTAGAGACCTTAAACTTGGAGTTATGTTGACCCCCCATAGTTTAAGATTGAATTAGCTTAGGGTGACGAGTGATTTCAAGAGTCAAATCGCTCAAGCCCAAGGCGAGGAAGAGGATTTCCTGGAAACCCTAGCGTCCGTGGAAGAAGGAAAGTTGAAGGGTTTTGCTCAATGTACATATGGACAGTCAGAGGGACTATCCAAACTTTGGAGGATATGTTGAGAGCTTGTGTGTTGGACAACCGAGAAAGTTGGGACAAATACTTACCTTTGATTGAGTTTGCCTATAACAATAGTCATCATGCAAGTATTGGTATGACACCCTATGAAGCTTTGTTTGGAAGGAAGTGCCAATCCCCCCTGTATTGGTTTGAACCAGGTGAGCAAAGCCTATTAGGACCTGATCTTGTGGGGCAGACAATAGAGCAAATAAGAAGGATAAGGGACAAAATCCTTACGGCTCAGAGCCATCAAAAGAGCATTATCGAGAGAAGAAAAAGCCCCTAGAGTTCCAAAAAGGAGAACATGTGTTTCTTAAAATCACTCCTACGACTGGTATAGGTAGAGCCATGAAGGTCAAAAGTTAAGCCCCCGTTTCCTTGGCCCTTTTTAAATTTTAAAACGTGTCGGGTCAGTTGCTTACCAAATGGCCTTACCTCCAAATTTGTCAAACCTTCACGATGTCTTCCATGTGTCTCAATTGAGAAAATACCACTCCAATCCTAGTCATCTACTTGAGCTTGAAAGTGTACAATTAAGGGAGGACCTAACTTTTAATTTACCGCCATCTTGGATCGTGGATCGTGGGGCAAAACAGCTGAGGAGTAAGACGGTACTCTTGGTCAAGGTGCCTTGGGGTAGAGGGAACTTGGAAGAGTATACGTGGGAGCTGGAGGCCGAAATGAAGAATGTGTATCCGAATTTGTTTACAAGTAACGAATTTTTAGGGCAAAATTCTTTTTAAAGGTGAGGAGAAATGTAACATCCTCAATTTCATGTCGTGCTAAATTGCCTCAGTAATCCTGAGTAATTAGGCACTTAATGAGAAATTATGAGATTAAGGCTTAATTAAGGGGTTGACTCGGATGTGAAGAGTCAAGAGAATGCTTAATCGAGATTAGATAATCTCTAATTAAGCGAGTCAGAGCCTTTATAGCTTAATTAAGCAATAATCGCCCTTAATTAGCTTACTCGAGTTTAATTAAGGTTAATTAAGAATCGTAAGATTAAATTTTGTTAATCGTGTTCTTGTGTGTTAATCATTAATCCTTGCTTAATCACCTTAATTAAGTTATATGAGCACTTAATCACATCATTAAATTCAAATTTAGTCAATTAGACAATAAAGTAAAAGGTGATGTCATAAAAGCATAAAGCATTAGATAAGAGTGTTTTATGTAAGAGTTTGACCATGCTTTGTTCCCCCATCATCCACTTTGTCTCCTTAATCACTAATTAGCACAAAATGAAGCAAAAAATCCTCCCCATGCCCATATGAAGGCTACGGCCACCCTTCCCCCTTCATGCATATTCATTTTCATTTTGTGACTCTTCACTCTCTCTCTAAGTCTCTAACACCCTCTCACTTCTCTCTACATCCTTTCTTCTTCTTCTTCTTCTTCTTCATCTTCTTCATCATTCTCCTCCTCCATAACCTTCCTCACTAAGCCCTTCAAAGATCACATCTTTTGGTCTTTGGAGATAAGATCTAAATACTACAAGACTTATTTTCAAGAGAACTCAAGCGTTCTCTCCTTGCTCATTCAAAACTGCCACCATCATCATCAAGAGGAGCCATCTTCTTCTTCTTCTTCTTCTTCTCTTGTTTTTGCGCCATCTTCAAGAAAAGTAGTGATCTTCATCTTTTTCATTTTGTTTGCTCAAGAAAGCTTGAAGCTTGGTTCTTTCATGACAAAGATCTCTAAGTGAAAACTTGAGAAGATTCTTCATGCTCTTCAAGAGCAAAAGTTTCCATTTTTGGAAAAATATGTTCTTGTTGTTCTTCATGTATTCTTAAGTTTCCTCTTTTGAAAAAATTTGTTCTTGATGTTCTTCATGTGTTCTTAAGTTTCCTCTTCATGTGTTCTTAAGTTTCCTTTTTTGGAAAAATATGTTCTTGTTGTTCTTCATGTGTTCTTAAGTTTCCTCTTTTGGAAAAAATATGTTCTTGATGTTTTTCATATGTTCTTAAGTTTCCTCTTTTGGAAAAATGTTCTTCATGTGTTCTTAAGTTTCCTCTATTGGGAAAATATGTTCTTGTTGTTCTTCATGTGTTCTTAAGTTTCTACTTTTAGAAAAATATGTTCTTGTTGTTCTTTGATCTTCAAGTGTTCTTAAGTTTCTACTTTTGGCAAAATATGTTCTTGAATGCTCTTGATGGTGCCTTGCTCAAAGTTGTTCCTTTTCTTATGATGAGTTGATGATTAGAAAAGTTTCATCTTATTGTGTTTTCATGATTTGATAAGATTATGAACCTTCTAAAAGCTTTAAACTTAAAAAGTTTGCTTCTTGATACACAAAAGTGGCTCAAGTTTTAGTGTCATCATAAAGTCTTCTTTTTGTTTTATTTTGAAGATAAAGATACATGTAAATGTCTAAGTTTTTTAGAATAATAAGCCTTTTTGAGTTATAAAATGATATCTTGTTACTTCATATCTTAGAAATCAAACCTTAAAGAAAAGATCTTTCATAAAGTTTCAAACTTTAATCAAGAATGAAACCTTTAAGTCATAAAAGTGTTGTTTTGTAATATTTAATTCATAAAGTTTAGATCTTGAACCAAAACAATGCAAAAAGGTGTTAACTTCTATGAAGATCAAGACTTTTTAACCTTGAAGTCAATTTTCATATCACTAGTTGATAAAGTAGGACCCTGAGTCCATTTTTTCGCCCTCACGAGTTGTTTGAGGACATTACTATGGATGACGTTCGCTTGGCTTTCCATCCTCCGAGGTACCCCACTGATGGAGATTCTGATTCGGACAACTATCTGACACCGACAGTTTCTTTGGATTTCGATCCTTCGGAACTATCCTATCCGAGCTACCACGTGGAGACGGACCTGTCTGAGCCTTCCTACTTGTCTGTGATTCATCTGTCGTCCGATTCGTCTTCTTCTTCAGCAGCCCCTCGTCACACGCCGCCCCCAGTTCGTGGTCGCAAGTTCATTCGCACCCGTGCCGTGCCTTGTGGGTGTGGGTGTGCTCGAGGTGGAGGACATGGTGATATTACACCCGGTGGATTCAGGAACGATTTCCTCCCACCTAACAAGTGAGATGGTGATTTGCATGCAAAGCTGAGCATGAGAATAGCTGTAACATCCCCAATTTTTGTCTAAGCTAATTAGCTCAGTGATTCTGGCTAATTAGAGAGGTTAACGATTAACCAAGGACTAATCGGCTAACCTCGATATGCAAGAGCTTAGTAAATTGAGTCAAGTGAATAATTAAATCATAACGTACTAAATGGTTTAATTAAAACCTAACTATTCGAACCCCATTAGTTCACAACTTAGAAATATAATTAAGCTAATCCAATCTTATTAATTAAGCATAAGACAATTATTCTACCTTAACCAATTGAGAAAGATTTATTCTAAACCCTAATTACATAATTCATAAGATCAATTCTTTTAAGAGGAAAAACGTCTTAAAAAGTGTAATTAACCGAAATCGGTTGAAGACCAATTTAACTAATCAAATTGATTAACAACTTAGGTAATTCTAATAGCTTTGAAGATTTACAAATTTCTCTTAATTGATACACCAAATCTTGGCCAAGGGCAAGAGCCATATCCAACCACCCATTTGCTTTATCATCATACACCACAAGATCAAGAGTCCATGTTAGTAGATCCCTTGAGTCATGACAAAAGATCTACTCTCCTCCATCAAGATTGTGACACTTGGAGTGATCACAACCATCCAATGCCAATCCTAGGATAGATCATGCTTTTAACCACTTGAAAAGAAACACTACAAGCCTTTACCCAAGTGCCAAGACTCAAAGGAAACACAACTCACCCTTTTATCCCAAGGTTCCTAGCCCTTTTGCTTGAAAAAAAAGTAAGATTCACCTACTCTCTCTTGCTTGTTGGAGAAGCAAAGCAATCAGCCCACTTCTCCCCATTTTTGCGCCCCAAACAGCCCCCACCCCCACTCTCTCATTTGTGATTTTCACCCTCTCACTACAAGCCTAAGCTCTCACTTCTCTCTAAGCCTCATTCTAGCTCTTCTACTCTTCCAATTCCTCTTGTTCTTCTTCCCACTTTCACACCCCATCCAACTCTCTTTCCTTTCACCATATTCACAAGCCCTTCAAGGACCACCCTCTTTGGTTCTTGAGGAAGCAAAATAAACACTTACTTAGCCCCATTATCAAGCTCAAGGAGGAGGAAGGTCATCTCCAACTCACCAATTCTCTCTACTCCTCAAGAAACCCATTTGGTAGTGACTCTAACCCCTCTCTCTTCTATGTTTTTCAAGCTCTAAAACTCCTAAGCTCTCCATAGCTAGGTGGTTCTAGGACTTGTTTCCAAGGCCTCATGGCTATGCTCTTGTTATAAGTTGTTTGTGATTGTTGCTCTTATCTTGGAAAATGACTTTGGATGTGCATTTTGTTTTATGTTGAACCCAACTTTTTAGAACTCAAAGTATTGATTTTTACCAAGATCTCAAAGTATAAAAGTGGTTTGGAAATGTAAAATGGTCACTTGAAGAAAAGACTTAATGTTCTTACAAGAAAACTCCTTGAAACCAAAATCGTGGAAACTAGAAAATTCTGGCAGTCTGTATGGCATGACCAATAAATCTTTCAATATAACTCCAAATGAAACCAAACTAATTTTAAATGACAATAGACTCATAGAGATTTTTATACATATAAAATACATGAAATTTGGCCTTAAAACGAGAGAGATATGATTTTTCAAAGTTGGCTGTTCCCGGATGGATTTCTGTTCGGGCAGTATGTAATAAAACGTGCATAACTCAAGTTATACAGAACATTTTTGAGTGGGACCAAGTTTGTTAGAAATCTAAGACATAGAGGAACATCCCCATAAAACAGTTTTGGCAGATTCCTTGTGAGGAGCTCGTAGTAAAGTTTAAAAGTCATTGTACCGAGAATAAACTTAAAAGCTGAGCAGTCAGAATAAAATGTGCATAACTCAAGCTACAAAATGAATTTTTGAGTGGGACTTATTTTGTTTAAAAATAGACTCAGAGAAGTATATTCATACCAAAATTCGAAACAAAAGAGTAAAAGATGAAATTATGGTGAATTTTCAAAGTTACTGCCCCACTGTAAAAGTAAAAACTGATTATGGTAAAGATTAAAGAATAAGGAGAAATAAGCCCTAAAACATTAATACTCCTACATTAAGCATTAGAAAAACCTTTATAATTCAAATTAAAAGTTTCAAAAAGGATAATAGATGAAATTGGCACTATCCCCAATAAAAGAAGTTTACACAAGAGACAATCTCAATTAAAAGCTTGCACCAAATTTATTAAGCTAAGCTCATAAAATGTTGCTTGAGAACATGTCTATGTTATGTGCAAGCATGATGCTATGATGATATGATATGATGATGATGATTATGATAATGGTATGATGACGATATGAACATGATATGTTGATGACGTGATGCTTAATGTCATATGATATTGGTTTCTCTGTTTGGCAAAATTTTGGGAAGTTTTGGTCTAGCCGTTATGCTGCCGAAATTTTGTAAAAGTTATGGACTTAGAAATATTTTGCATCATAAGCTTTAATAAGAAGAAATTTAATTCAAGTAAGTGATCCTTCAAAAGGGAAGGTAACCTAATTTAAGCTCCCCTCACCCACGACTCACATGAGGCATGGCATGACCCAGCTAGTGTAAGTACCGAAATTCTATGGTGGTAACGGCCACGGTATGGGCTTATTACCACTTATGTTTAGTGGGTGAAAAGAAAAAGAAAAGGACCTAAGACAAAGGTTAAGTAAAGAAAAGAAAGGGACTTCGGTCCAAACCCTTAAGGGAAGAAGTTATGAAAAGTTTATAGCTCAGCCATGCATTTTTATATGATTATACTTATGCACATATATGTTATGATATAAATGATTAGAGAGTACGTTAAAATTGAATCCGCTTCGGATATTCACGTTTTCGAAAACCTAAGAACGAAACCTTATGAATGCTCACTATTTTCATTAATAAAACCGAAGTGGCTGGGACGATGACGATGACACTTTCGTGTCGGGTTTGAGTCCTACTGAGAAATTCCATTTCTCACCCTAGTTATTCTTCCGTATCGTCACCAGATCCCGACGGCGCATCCGGTGGAATGGAGCGTGGATCCCCAACACTGTGAGCAGACGTGTGACGTGGGATGCAAGACGAAGCTGTTTTGGGACTTGTAAGGACCATCGTTCTGCACCTTCGTATATTTCTTTTTGAGTTGGGCTTTGTCATTTAAATTTGTACTTAGTATCTAGTATTTGGACCATGGCCTGACCATAAGCCTCCTTCGATGTAATGCTGATACATATGTATGTACATATATATATAGATTATGAACCCCTATGAATGTAATGGTTAGTTATTTAATGCAATGTATTTGGGAATTATTATTTGTTTACCTTTCTCATGTTCTATGATTTTCGGGTACGTATTTTATGCGACACGCTCTTACTCTGTCTAGCTTCTCGTTCAAGGCTTTACTTTTCAAAATGCTGCAAAGCGACGACGTATTTCAAAGAAAAATCTTATTGTATTTTCCGCGTAACTTAATTTCAAGCAAAGTTTAGTTTTCCACGAGCATAAATAACAACTAATAAAACGCCGTAATACGACTTAAGCGTAGTATGGGTTTATTAGGGTGTTACAATAGCTCCTTTTGGTTGTAGTTAGGGTTATCATTTTCTTTTGGCATGTATAGGTGGATGGGATTTCCTTTGTATTTTCTTTTCGGATGTATTTGTTAGGTTTCTTTGGTAGGGCCGACAGTAGGTATCAGACCCATTATTATCTTTGTGGATGTCTTCTGGTATTATTATCATTATATTGACTATGAAATGGCTATGGAATGAATATTATATCTATCTAAGATTGTGATTATTCTTATTGTTTCTATTTATGTTACTTGCATGGTATGTATGAGATAGCGACGTTTGTATTACACGTTCACGATGTACTCATGGCTCTCGATTTTCAAAACAGTTTACTCATTATTGTTCAAAAAAAAAAAAAGTTACCCCTATTTTTAGGTAAAGTAATTTAAAAAGATAATATTAATTCCACAAGCAAAAGTAACAATTAGTAATTCCACAATATGACTTAAGCATAAAATGGAACTATTAGGGTGTTACACTAACAACTTCCAATTCTGATCTTGTAGTTGCCGGACCATCCGAGATAGCCCCTCCACAATGGGGGCTATGGAATGTTACTCACCGCATTTCCATCATGCTAATCATGCTGATTGTTATGTTGATTGTATTGGTTGTTATCAATGTTTTCAGCCATGTTCATGCTTTGACTCCTTGTAGTGACTATTCACCTTTCGTGGGGATTGTCTCCGAAAGGTGCCAATGTTCTGACTTGTTCATCGCGATCGTCCGGTGTTGTCCTATGCAAGTCTAAGCTCTTTCTCATGCTCTTCCGATGAGGGACTTGCAAGGGATTCTAACACTCAAGTAGAACTTTGTTCAACTCAAGTGTGAGTAAAAGGATTAGTTACCTACCTCTGGCTCTTCTTAAGCCTTCTCTTATATCTAGGTTTGAATTCAGACTCCCCCCATTCCTTGGTAATTCCTTGTCTCTTATTTCCGTAGGATTCCCTTAAGTTCAGTAACTACTCATAACAAACTAGCTACTTCTATGCACTAACTCAGTTTGAGCTATCCAAAGGAAGTTACTTATAGAAAGACCCTTATTAAACTTCTCTAGATCGAACTCTAAGACCCAATGAATTTGTTTAATCTAAAAGTTTAAATTTATATTAAACAAATAAAATATTAATTTCATAATACTTAGTCGATGAATAAAAAATTAAAAATTAAGAATGTTAATAAAAATTAAAATAACTATTTAGAATTTAAATAAAATTAAGAGTTACAAATGAAAATAATTTTAAACAATTGGCTATCTAAAAAGCGAAGAAAAGTATTTTAGAAAAATTAAATTAGATAGAAATGACAATTAACATATAGAAGTAATAATAATGCTCCTAAAAGTATTAAAAAAATATTAATGTCTACATAAAAGTCAAGACCAAATTCAAACTCCAAACTATTTTTATTATCACTATAATAACTAAGGGTCACATTGAAATTATTTTATTTAATTTAAACTTGTTACTTAAAAAAATTAATCTAAGTAAAACATTTTTCTTGATTTAATTAATTAAAGAAAAAATATTTTAAAAAATTAGTTAAAAAAATTATTAAGATTAAATTTGATGTACTATATTCCATACACATGTTTTTATTTATAAATTGTTTAGGGTAGCGTCTAATTGAGTCACGTAATTTTATTATTATAATAATATATAATTAAATATTTGTGTAAGATTATTTTACTAAGTTCAAACTTATTAGCTACTCCCCAAAACAATATGACATATTTCTCTCCTGATTGTAAAGCGAGTGAGTGGGTGTCTCTTTTGTCTTTTGCGCCGAAAGTAATCACCTTGACTGGGTCGTGCACGAACCTTCGTGCTAGTTTCCTAAAGTGGTCGGAGAAAGAATATTTCAAGGAGTGAGTTGACGGGCGCCCCTCCTCCAGACTCCTAACTCCAAACACGAAAGGCAAAAACAGAACATGGAGAACAACCAAGCGAAGTTGTTCGTGTGCAGCTGCGGCGGCGAGATCCAGACCCGCATCCACGACAACCAGCTCTCCTACGTATACGTCGGCGGCGACAACAAGATCCTCTTCGTCAACAGCAGCATCAAGTTCCACGCCTTGCTTGCTGAGCTCTCCGCCCTCTTCGACGGCGCCAGCGACGTCTGCTTGAAGTACCAGTTCCCGGGCGAAGACCTAGATCTGCTCATGACCGTCAGCAACGACAAAGACGTCCAAAACATGATGCGCGTGTACGATCTACTCGAAAACACTTCCACTACGTCCACCCGCATGCGACTCTTCCTCTTCCCCAAGGACCCTCCTCCCCCCTCTCTCACTTCGGGTCCCGCTTCCGCCCAACCCGACC
Source organism: Pterocarpus macrocarpus (assembly GCA_031439585.1). Classification (NCBI taxonomy): domain Eukaryota; kingdom Viridiplantae; phylum Streptophyta; class Magnoliopsida; order Fabales; family Fabaceae; genus Pterocarpus; species Pterocarpus macrocarpus. The sequence goes on along the minus strand of CM062516.1, from coordinate 7,106,973 downwards.
TTGTTAACCCAAGTTCCAATGTCGACTTTTTCGTAGATCCCGACAACGGTGCTGTTGTTCCTCCGCCGCCTGCGACGGTGAACCTCCATGATTCGGTGCCGGAGCCTGTGGGGAGGCAGCGGCCGAAGCCTATGGCGCCGCCGCAGCTGGAGTGCCATCAGCGAGTCCCTGTGAATACCTCTGACCGGTTCGTGCATTCGGATCCGAACGTGAGCCAGTCGCTTGTGGTTCGGTCGCAGTGGCACCTAGTCGTGGATCGTGCTTCTTCGTCTTCTGCTTCCCATTTGTATGGTCCGTTAACGCGTGCATCCTCCGTACTCCGGGAAGTAAGACACTTCTTCCTATCATCTAAACCGTTCATCTGTATTTTTAATAAGTATCTCCTTTTTCAAACTTTTTGCATCAAATGGTTAAAATTTGTCTGGTCAAGGTAAAAGCACTTTGCCCGGAATATATAAGTAATTTTCTACAGTGGCCTCTTCAACGTCAATTTTTCCCAGTCAAAGCGGGAAGAGCACCGGTACTCTGACCATATCATCAATTCTGTTCCTGTTTTTAGTTTATTGAATGGGACCAGGCCTGCCCATTAAATAAAAACAATGAAAGTTACAGTTTTTTTATTTTTATACTATAGAATTGATAGGCACTCCACATTTTTTAATTTTAGTATAAATTATTTTTATTATGTAATTTTTTTTTCTATTTTTAAAATTATTAGAAAATAGGTAAATAACCAATAAAGAGTAGTGTGGTATTTTAGGTAAAAAGATTTGGACACTAAAATACTTTATAAATCACCTTTATTAATAATAATAGATAATTCATAATTAATAATAATAGATATACCAGAGTTTTACTAGCTCCCTTTCTCTTTCCTATTTGTGTTAGTGAAAATTAGTAACTTTTATTATATTATAATTAAATAAAAAATATTTTTTTATTTATTAAATAACTCATTTTTAAAAGTATTATATTTTATTTTATTAAATAACTCACTTTTTCTCTCTTCTCTCCTCACCTCTTTGCTCTTTTGTGAATGTGAATATTATTGGCTTGGTTTGGATACTACCGTCATCGGTCATCTCTGTGTGACATTTTGGGGACCCTTTACAATTGTTGCTTCGGGTTGTACCTATGGATGATGATAAATTGTCTTGAACTGCTAGGTCGATGCACCAACGGAGAACGAAAGCACATTTCAAACATCTTGGGGAACCTCCAAAGCAGTTTGTCCTATGGCTTCTTCTTCTTCTCCTTCTTCTTCTTCCCAGTTTAGTCCGTTGACTGCTGGAAAAAGTATTTTTATCAATTATAGAGGTGAGGACACGGGACCCATCTTCGTTTGCCACCTTCGCAAAGCTCTGACCCAAGAGAATTTTGAAGTCTTCGACGATAAAGGGATTGTCAGAGGAGATGAGATCTTGACTTCGCTCTTCAGGGCAATCGAAGAAGCATATGCCTCCGTGGTTGTCTTCTCAAAGACCTATGCTTGGTCAAAGTGGTGCTTAAAAGAATTGGTCAAAATTATGAAGTGCAGAAAGGAACGCGGACTGATTGTTTTACCGGTGTTCCATAACATAGATACATCACATGTACGGAATCAGCTTGGGAGTTTCGAAGAAGCATTCCAAGGACACTGGCAAAATTTCAACATTGAGGAGGTCCAAAAGTGGAGCGGTGCTCTCTTTGAAGCAGCAAATTTATCTGGCTATGACTCTCGGTCCCGCCGCTGCTGTAGGTAAGAATTTATTCATCAAATGTCAATTGAGAAATCCTTATTTAGACGATAGATTATAACATACAATGATTATTTCAGTTAATAATTTATTTTTATTTTCTGATCATGATGTACAGTAAGTCAAACATGCTCCTTATGCTTTATTTCATGTTTCAGGGACGACTCTGATCTAATTCAGAACATTGTCAAATACTTGTTGCAAAAGTGCAATCACCAGCACCCATCCAATGATTGTAAAAGTCTCGTTGGTAATTATAACAATTCTGGACCTTTAGAATTGTTACAAAGAGAAGCTCAATCGGTCGGAATTTCCGCCGATGAAACAACAAAAATGATACATCCTCCCACAATATCCTCCTAACAATCCTCCTGATTACTAGATAAGGGAAGTATTAAATAATTTTTGTATTTACAAGATACTATGCTTTTGCTTTTTCATTTAATACTTTCTTTATTAAGTATTAAGAGGAGAAAATTCTTGTGTGGCCATAGAATATCAGATTGGATATGCTCTAACCATTTGCATAATAATATTTTATAGTTAGTTGTGAATCCTCCTAACACTTAAAATTGAAATGCAATTTTATACTTGGTCAAGACTATATCCAATCTATCACTTTATGGCTACACAATAATTTTTTATTAAGAGGATTATTAGAGGGCGATTGTTTCAAGGTTTAAAATTATATTCCCAATAATCATATTGTTGGAAATATTATACTTAGTAATAAACTTCATAATGCTAATTGGGAGAAGAATAGAGAGAGAGAGAGTTGGGAGCTCAGATAGGTGTGATATTTGAGAATGAAGAAAATGATTCTCACTTGACAAAATCTGAGTACAAAACTGCTTATATACATGCTCAGATCACAAGGGAATCTTTTATTATAATTGGGGATATTTTAATATTTTTGTTAAATAATTTTTATCTTATGCCATCGGAATCTTTTATTTCTAACTCTTATTATAAAAATAAAATTTGATTAAAACATAGGAATATTACTTTTCTAATACTCGAAAATATTTTTGTGACACTTATAATTATTTTTGAGAGTAAGTAAGTAAATCTTGAAACAAACGCCCTCTTGGAGGATGATTTGGGAGTATAGAGAAAATCTCTAAAACATCTATTGCAAAAGATATATTTGACAAATTCGCTCCTCAAAATGAAGGTTCTTGTTTCTTGGAACACGCGGGAAAGATCATGGACGTTGCCAAGGCTATCATTGTTGTTTTCTACTAACTATTGTACTGGATGACCTTGAAGCCTTTACTAACCACACATTGTTCCTTTCATTGCCATACCTCTTACCATGTAGTCAATGCTAACTCCCTCTCTATTGAAGACTATTTCATAAAGAGGGAATTTAGTGGTTCCAGCTAGATCTTTTCGATCTCACATCCCGATGCTGCATCTGCAAGGTGAGCAAGGGCATTGCGAATGGGCAGTCTATAAGTAAGTGTAGAGCTCTCTCTTCTTTTCGGCCACGCAAGTAACAAAGCACATCAGTAGTCACGCCTTTTGTTCTCATTTGTTCTTTTGTTTTTAAGATATCTTTGGCTCCTCTCCACAAAAAAACTCTCACTTTTGGAAGAACGTCTATTTTCCATAATCTCTTCCAAAAAGTGTTGTGCCTCGATAAAAACTCTCACTGATCCAGTTGCACCACTATCTCGTCGGTCTTTCATTTTGGTCTCCTTTTCCACCTCGTAAGCGCTTCTAACCGTGAATGCTCCTTTTGAGTCATGAACCCAGCAAATTGTGTCATCATGATATTGTGATGCCAGTTGAATGCTAGTGCTAATATCTGCTTCTTCCTTTGGGAATACTCACTAGGATTACATTCCATCTCCTCGGATAGTGAGTTAGGATACATAAATTAGAGTGGCTTCCCTGTTCGAGTTGTTCTATTCTTTGAGAGCCAAGGACCCTCCTATATTTTTGTCGTTACTCTATCTCCAATTCTCCTTATTGTCCTTTTTTCTAGAATGGTTTTCCCATGCATTATACTCTTCCATATCAGTGATGGATTTAAGTTCGGAGGAGCAATAAAAAATGGAGGTAGTGAGGAAACACTTAGCCTTTAATAATCTGGCCGTCATAGTGTCTGGGCATGATAAGGTTCTCTATCCCTGTTTATCTAACATAGCTCACTTGAAACAAAGAACATCTCTAGACATCCTATGGGCCAACAAAGCCTTTCCCAATTAAGTCAATGTACTTTTTTTCCTTCTCATTTGTGTTGCTACCCCACCAAAATTTACTCCAGAGGTTCGCTAGATCATAACAAAGGGAATTGGGAATTCGAAAGCAGCTTATCAAATATGTTGGAATAGATTGAGCTACCGCCATAATAAGAAGTTCTTTACCAAGAATTTCTCCGCCATAATAAGAAGTTCTTTACCAAGAATTTCTGTACCTCCATGCGATAGTAACTTCCTTCCATCGTTGTAGTCTCTTCCAAACTTGATCTTTAATCGATTGGAAGGAACCATTCTTTGTCCTTCCCACCATTGTGGGCAATTCTAAATATTTTTTTTCTTTGTGGACTCCACATTTTATGTTTGCCACATGTGAGCTATTGCCTCCTTCACCTCTCTATGCACTCAATTTCAATCTTAGCCTGCAATTGTCCTCACCGGTGATTTGTGATAGAGGGCCGATGAATGTCAAGAACGAGGGAGGACAATATCCTATCTTTTAAGCTTTAGATTCATCTAAAATTGAGATACAGGTACTAGGATAATAGGAACTGGGATAAAAAATCTTGGTGATTTAGAATAAAGATTGGAGTAATAAAGACTGGAATAAATTTGTAACCAAACAAAAATATTGTGGATTTAAATATAAAATTAAAAATATTGAAAGTGGGTACTTAATTAGATGGACTAAATTAAACACATGGTTAGATTTCATTAGACAAACTAGAAAGGATTTAGAACCCTTTATTTTTGGAAGGGTATCATAGAATCCACCTATTTATATTCTCATAGTTAATTTATATTCTCATAGTTAATCATTTGTTCCACTGCATCCCCATATAGTTGTAAAATATTTAGGAATTTTGTACTATCTTCACCTGTTGCCTTAGCAAAAGTAACACTATCATCTTCAAAGAATAAGTGAGATATCAAAAAGGCACATCTACATATTCTAAAACCTGAAAAACTTCCCTAGTTGACTACACCTGTGATGAGGCAGGATAACAACTCTAACAATATGACAAAAAAATATGGAGATAAGGAATCTATGTTGTTGAATCCTTTTGTTGGTAGATTTCTTTCTTCCAATGGTATACTGTTCTTACACTTTGTGTTTTTTTTTCTTTTATTTTTATTTTTTATTTTGTCTTTTGTTGGGTTAGTAGGTCAACCTGCTAGCCCACCATAAAATGGGTACACCACATGTGGAGGTTACAATGCATTTTATATTTAAATGTTTTCATGCTCTTTTTTATTCCAAAAAATATTCTTTTGCTTTGTTGTATGAAATATTTGCATATTCATATATCATATTAAGTTATTAGTGCAATTATGCATCGAGAAGTAGGCACAATATCTGTGATTATAATTGCACTTAAGAAAAATCATATAATAGTTAAATATGATATTATACTGATTATTTTTGTTACATATAATATTGAGTGATTAGTATAATTAGACATGAAGGAGCAGTCACAACATCCTTGATTATAATTGTATGTAAAGAAAATCACATTACTGTCAAATATATGATATATTGTAAATAATTGTGATGATCATATATAGTGAATCTACCCATACTTGTAGACACAATCTTGCATTGCTTGAACTGACACCAGATATTTGCAATCAATGCATGCCATTAAAATGTCTATTTTTGTCAATTGCAGTCCTAAAAGGGAGCCTCATGCTTTATGTCTTAATAAAAAGAGAAATATTATTTGTAAGATTTTTTATATATCTTTCAAAATATTTTTGAGATGTATCTTAAATATTGATTAAGAATGTGTCCTAATTTTTCTTTACACTAATATCTAAGGGACACCTTAAAATATCCCTTAAAATATATACCAAAAAATAGTATAAATAATATTACTCTAATTAAAATCCAAAAGAAATCATTTGAAGAGATAAACTATGGATGAACTCATGCTATCAAAAAAGATTACTGGATTGGCAGCATCTAAGAACAATGACAAAGAAGACACAGTGGATGTTTGGGAAAATTATAAGATTAAAATTATTTTAATAATTATTTATTTGTATAATCATTTTTTTATATAATCAATTATATGATAATCATGTTATGTTTGGATACTTCAGCTAAAAGTGGTTTGAAAATAATCTGTTTTGTTTAGATTATATGATAAATTATTGAAAAAGGTTATGAAATAATTATTTGTGTTATATAATATTTGATAGCAAAAAATATAATAATTTTAAACTAATCAGCTTCTGCTTATAATTATAAACTCCAAAAGGTTGCTTATGATTATAAATTATTTTTGCTTAAAATTATTATCTTTGACTATAATCTATTTCAAAAATTTACCCAAATAAGATTAACTTTGAGAAACTGCTTTTTTTTTTGTTTTGTTTTTTTTTTTTTAGATTCTCAAACATGCTAATAAAATGATAAATTTTTTGAATTAGGATCCATCTACAAGAGTCAAAGAACTTGGGTTTCTTGAGTAACGACTACTGAGATTGTATTCAGAAAAGGGCATTAAAGAAGCTCGTTTTGTGATCTTCATATGAGAATACAATGCATGTTCAAAAATTCTACAAAGCAGTCAATCCAATTTTTATTTAGTCAACACGAGTAGAATGAGGGTGTGGTTGCACCAATTTATTTTGAGAGAAAAAAAATAATTTTTTAATAAAAAATAATTTTTTTGATTAAAAAAGTTATTTTTATAGAAATTATTTATTTTAAGTTTTGAATAAAAATTTAAATAAGTACTCCTTTTATTTTAATTTATCTATCAATTTCAATAATTTAATATATTTTAAATTAATATATTGGAATACAATTTTTATAAAAAATAATTGTTTAAGTAATTAAAAAATTATTTTTTATTTTAAAAAAAACTGAAACAAATACAGCATGAGTCATATTATTATCCAACGAATAGTGATAGGGGATGTATTTTTTATAACGTAATATGCGATACATACATAAAATGTCAATAAAATGACAAAAATGTTCAAATAATAGATTTCATATAATTATGATTACTTTTGTTCAATTTTTTTTTCTAAAAAATTACTAACATTTTGTTAAAAAATATTGATAAATTTTAGATAAAAAAAAATAAAAAAAATAATAATTATTTAAAATTTATTATTTAAATATTTTTATTATTTTGTTCGCTTTTTTCACGTGCAAAAGACGCATCACCCGATCATTTTTCTTTACTAACACAGCAAAATTGAAAAAGTCATCCTTCATCATTGCTTTTACAAATTTAGTCCATTAACATATTAGACACTAAAAACACGTAACCTACTTTAGAAGAGTCAAAACAAGGAGAATACTAAGATGATATTTTTCTAATTATTTAGCGCAATCATTGAAGAGACTATGACGTGATGTTACTTTTTTTCTTTTTCTTTTTTTTTGACAGGAAAGAAAAATTCATTCGACGTTACTTTTCTTGATAATAGTAGGTTGCGGGACATAATCACATGATTAAGAGAATCAAAATTTTCTTCACATATAAATATACCAATGGGGTCGCGCTGTTGACTACTCCAGTAAACTTTGCAACATCTTCCTCATCAACTGAAGAAGCCAAATCCTGAAATCTGATAGTACCTTTCAATCAATAAAAATAAACAACGATCATGAAAAGAATACGAGCAGAAAATCAAGCCGAGTTACTTAATAGTACTAAGACCACTATTCAGCAAAACAAATCAGATTAGCGCGCTAACATTAGAGTCAAGTATTCAGCAATAATAAAGCAACAAGAACATCTACGAGATGAAGAAACTATTCCAACTCTTATTGTCACATATCATTACAAATTAAGCTTTCAACAAAGACCAGATTTTCATAAATTCTCAATAACCATGATTGATTTTAGAAGGCTACCAAAACAGACATATTTGGATAATCATAATAGCGCAAGAGAAATGATGAACAACAGCAGACAGCGTGACTAGCTCGGTTAATAATAGTGTTTCCACAGCTAAATACCTAAATATTTTGTGAAGGTACATTGTACAGTATTAACAAAGTTAACGTATAATGTAAACATATTTGGATGCTCTCCTTTTAAAATGCCAACGTCATTTTTTGAGAGTATGTATCCATGCAAAGGAAAGAGTTGGTCCGTCTACAGAATAAATTGTGTGTTTCAGCAAATCACAGCAAATTTCCTAAGGAAAAGGACTGGATCCAAATCCAGCAAGAATCTTGGACCATATTTGCTTTCACTGTCACAAGATTGTCATGTATGCAATGAGATAACCGAAAACATGCTTCCAAATCTTTTCATTTCCACTAGAGGCAGTAATACAAGGGAACTATAACCAAAAGTAAAAATGAAGGTTACCGGTATAGTTGTAGTACGTCGATGACGAATCTGTCGCTGGACTGGTCAATGGCTCCACCCGAAATAAGTGACTCAAATCTCCTGCCCAATTCTCGTTCTCATCATATTATGTCTCTCTCAGTGAGTGCGGAAAAAAGAATGATAACTTGTGAAAATCTATATTTTTTTATCCCATATTTATTTACTACTTGTTTCAATTTATTTTTAAAATGATAAATTTTTTTAATTTATTTTAATAAATTTATGAGTGCAATAAATGAGAATAGAATTTTTTTTAATTTAATAGATAAAGATTCTTATTATATTTGTTTAGATGTTAGATAAAGATAATATTGGTAGATGAGAAGATGAAGATAATAAAAAGGGGAGATGTTTTGGAGGAAATTGGAAGAAGATTCAAAAAGATTTAGAACGAATTTGAAGGAAGATTAGATAAGGAACTTATATGAAGTGATATCCTAAGGCTTGGTTTGGTATTGTTGTGACTTTTTAAAAGTTGTTGAGCTCTCTCGGCTCTTTAAAAGCTATTGTCAAAAAGTCATAGTAGTATCATTTGGTAAAATAATGTAAAAGTTGCTCTCAATAAGCAGAAGCTACAAAAATAATATTTGGTAAAATTGCTCTTAATATTTAAAATGACTATAATAGTTATAAGTACTAAAGAGAATAATTTCCATTTTTAATGTCATTAAATAGAGTAAGGTTATATTAGTCTTTTAAATTTTGGAGAGCACAAGCCAGCTCTGAAAAGCATCCTATGAGGGCTCTCGAGAGCACCCCTAGCTCTCAAAAGCCAGGAGCAAAAGCACCCCAAATTTTCAGTTTACCAAATAGAAAAAATTGGCTTATGCTTTTCATAAGACAGAGCACCCCTTCGAAAAGCACTACCAAACTAGTCTAACACTTGTCTTTCATTCATTGTTATTTCTCATTATCTATTGCTTGCTTGTTTTTAATTTTACATATACATAATTTAAATTTTGCTGATTTTCTCTTTTGTGATTTTTCTGTATAGTAATTAAGCCAAGTGAGTTAGTAATTGATTTTGGTCCTCAAGGGAATAGCATCTCTTCCCATCTTTATTACTTCTAGCTTAATGTACTTGTCGGAGCTGATTTTATATATTGCTTGTCAAGTTTTTGGCATTATTGTAGTAGACTAAAAATCAATATCATCAATAATTTAGTTGTTGGCAATTTGGGTTTTTCTTTTCATTTTTTTTAATTCCTTTTGTTACTCACCTCTTATGAAGCCTTTCCTTGTTCTTAGCTTTGTTTATGCAAGATACTATTCCACCAGAGTTACTCTAGTTTGAACCTGAGAAAGAAAAGATCTCCAGAAAGAACAAGAAACTTGCCAAGGAGAAGAAGCAAGAAGAACATGTTTTAGGGCAACATAAAAGAAAGACGGATAACAAGAACTCCCAAACTACATGCACTTTGGGAGACTATGCCATCCCAACTACTGAGGGTTATGTATCGAGCATAGGCAGACCACCATTCCAAGCAAGTATCTTCGAGATTATAAGTCGACATTTTGGACTTTCGTGCAACATCTCTTTTTTTTTTTAAACACTTTTATTCCCTCCTTTTTTTCACTTTTTTTACTTTCTTTCCTTTTTCTTTTCATTCAAACACTTCACCAAATTGTACTTCCCATACTTAAACTTTGCATGGCTTGGGCAAACCTTCACACTTAGCTTGAAGCAACAATAAGAACATAAAAACCAAAACTCCCTAAATCTCTAAGGCAAGAGGTACATGGTTTTCCACAAAGAGGCTTGTAATGCACTAAAACAAAGGATGGCATATAGCACAAAGGGGTTAGCAAGGGAAAACACAATGCAAGGGTGACTATTTGGGTAAGTAGCTAAAATAAGAAAGAAGACCTTTATCATATTTATGAAGGTGGAAGTAGCACGAGAAAAGGGGTTGAATCGTGCTTTCAAATACTTTTTTTAACTTGAAAACTTAAACAAATCTTCTCAAGTCTTTAGACTTGGATAGCATAAGCATTTTATGTTAGAAACAGAAGTTATTGTATTCACAATAACTTTGTTGGGTGACGAATAAATTAAGAACACATAATAATGCACAAGTTTTGAAAACTATAAAGAGTGATAAGGTTAGAAGATCACACAAGAAAATTTTATACTGGTTCGACCAAACCACTTGCCTATATCCAGTCCTCAACAAACTAGTTGAGATTTTATAAACTCGAGTATTCTTTTATACAAGCTTCTCCAAGCTTACAACTGAGTAGTCTTTTCCTAGCCTCTCCAAGCTAACAAATCTAGTAGTATTGTCCAAGCCTCTCCAAGCTAACAATGACCACTATCGGATCAGGTTACAATCAAGAATTTGAAGGTTTGTGTTTGATCAACACTCATACTAAATCACTCAAAGTGTATGAAACTATTAAGTACAGAGTGGAGTGACTTCTCACAAATCTCACTAAGATGATATTAGTTATTACAAAGCAGTGAGAAGATTTTTTCTCTCAAGAGAAGTTGTAGAAAGTAACTTTCTGGACGTTCAACGGGTTGAGAAAGATGAAAGCTTGTAAGGATTTTCAATCAGTTCTAGCTATTTCTTTTCATCTTCAAGGTTTATATAGACTTCAAAATCTAGCCATTGAGACTTCAGACCTTGAGCTTAGAGTTTTTTAGATCCATTGGTCTAAGATTAGGGAGAGAAGTAAGTTGCTTTATTTCTCAGCAAGTGTTTGGGCTATTTTTCGGCTATGAGTGAATTAGTGTGCTAGGCATGACTTTGAAATTGGCTAGCTACAGCCCTTTGATTCCAAGGGTCAAATGATTACTCCAAGAAGGAAAATCTGCTTCTTGGATATATATTTCCAAGTTACTCAAAGAAAGCACTTGGCTAAGATCAAACGTAAATAAAACCAAAACCACAAGATTAGATGGATATAATGCAATTGGCATACCTTGTCTTGAATTTCTAACCAACTACACTGAGTGCCATTCTTAAGCTTCCATGGCCAATCTGTGTGGAAAGCTTAATGAAAGGGATGGATACAAGTGAGGGGCTAAAAGATTAAAAAAGCATGAAAATGGGAAAAGGTACATGTAAAGAAAAATAAAGTAAAGTAAAGTAAATGGACAAGTTGTGTTGCTGATTTTGGATCCTTTGAAATGGTTGAGTCTTACTTTATTTAAAGGCAAGACTTCTTCCATAACTGCTCTTCTGATAACTACCATGGCTGCATGCTAGTTCCCTCGATTGGCTTGTCTTTCAAGGTCATGTCGTTGAGAAGCCGAAACATGTCTGCCTAATTTGTATTCGGTTAATGGTGCCTATGGTATAGCCTTGGAAATAATCTCCTTCGGCCATGCTAGCTTGTGGTTCAACCAGTGCTAGGGTTGGAGTAGAAATCATACTCGGCTAAGCTTTATCCATGGTTGAAGGCACTTAACAATTTTTTGATGCCAACATATTTCCCCTCTACATTAGGCTATCCGATTTTACCGCTAAGGCTAGTTTAATGCAGAGGCTTGATTTTTACTTCCTGCTTATCCAAATAACCATTAGCTATTTACCCGCCATAATAACAGCTAGTTGGCTGATTTTCATGGAGAGTATAAAATCTAACCAGTAGGCATTCTTTATTCTACTTTTGCCTTTGTTAAACTTCTAACACTTAGTACTTTACCTCAAACCAGCGTTTTTCACTTCACCATGTCTTCTACCTCTTATTATTCTACAAACCCTAATCTCAACCGCGAACTTTCTCCCTGTAAATCATCTTTTACTTCTTTTTCGTCATCTTCTTCTATTGAGCTTTCACCAAAGGAGATAATGGCTTCTTTGTCCAAAATTTCTAACTTTTCCACTCTCAAAGTCAATTATCTAGACTATGGGATGACCAAGGCCGATTCTTTCATTTCCCCATTTGGGTATGAACTACCATTGGCTACCCCATGGCTTTATATCTATAAATGCCTCTCTGAGTTCACTGCTTGGCCCAGCCTTTCGGACTTGTATGATTAATGGCTCGATAGGGTGCTCGCTGAGAAGGGGGAGGAATGGAAGAAGATAGGGATCTTTGATATGATCTTTCTTTATAAGAAGGAGATTCCCCCAATTTTGGGCTACTGTATGGTTTCCTTAGCTTTCAGAACATGTCAAAAAATGCCTTTTGCCTGCTATTCAGCATAATAAGCCCTACACTATGCGATGTGGCAACTATTATTGGTTTGCCCGTGTATAGAGATGAAGTGCCATACCTCTATGACATCCTCGGAATTGGCTTGGGTATCCAAGCCAACAAGAAGCAAAATGCTTACTCTACTTTCATCAATATCTGCAATAGTGTAAGTAGTCCTGTAGGTGAGACAGAGCATCGAGCATTCCTTTTGTTCTGGATTTGCCATTTTTTTGTCCGCACCAGCTCAATGGCTATGGTAACAGAGTTTGCTCCTTATGTGTTGGCCATCCTCAGCCGAAGTTGCCTCAACATTAGCGCACTCTTCCTATCTTTGTTATACAAAGGTATGTTTCACCATGTTGTGTCGAATGAAGAAAAAAGAGTAAGTGAAGATGGCATTCGACTTGTTCTGGTTCTTGCAATTCTGGATTTAATAGTATTTCCCAAAGTTGTTTGCTGAAGCCATCCTCACACACACCATCCAACAGGTCATGTATGGAGATTACTACAAGCGGTTTCCTTTCTTATCCCTCTTAGCATATGAAGTAGCCAATGCCCTCATCAAAATGAGAGTTAGGACATCCTTCAATTATGCCCGTACCAGGACCAGGGGTGTGGGCTAACTTGGAATCAGTAGAGGCTTTTCTCGGCCACTGATTCAGAGCTGTCGGGAGTCACTTTCCAGTATAGCAATGTACTCACAGCTTGTGATCTCTTCCATGGGGTGAAGTCGAGGTCCAAGTATAACCATACCTCCTTCGAGCCTTACAATCCACATTGTTTGTCTCAGCAGTTCAGCTTGGTGTAGGGCATTCCTCTCCCTTATGAGTCATTTGCCAAGTTTGGCGAACAGGCCAACCTATATGCCAACGAGCTGGCCGACTGGGAGTTAAGCAACAATAAGAGGATTAACAACTTCTGTTTTGAGAAATTCAAAATTACTAGTTTTAATAAAAATAGAAAAATAGAATTTTGCTAAAAATTGACAAATAACAACAAAAAAAAAAAAGAAAATTGAAAAACTAGAAAATAGAAAATGCAGAAAAATATAGAAAAATAGAATACAGAATTTAGAAGCAAGCATGTGCAGAATGCAAAATACATATACTGAATTTTAAATAGAAGCTAAACTATAATTTTAAAATTGAACAAATGCAGAAAATTAAAATAGAAACATAACTCGAAAATTTGTAATAGAACTAGAAAATGAAATTAGAAATGTCAAGATAACTCCCCTCATGGTGGATATGTGACCTCCTTGATAGAACCATGCTCACATACATCTTCCCACCACAGTTTGTGTCTAGTGCCTACCTGGGTGGGGATTGCTCTATCTCTGGCCCACCATTATTTGCATCTTATATACATCTCAAAGGTAGCCATCAATCTCCAAAGGGACATACTCAACTGAGTCCTGCAATGGCTCATGAGAATAATCATCCAAAAGGGTTAGGATTATGGAATTACTATTTGCAATGGCTATAGGCCTTGCCAAAGCACTATGATCATTTTTCAAAAAATCATCAATCTCTTTACATGCATGACACATTAAATCATTAGTGCAAAAATGACATCTAACAAAATTAACCAGTTCAAGAAACTCAATACATAAATCCTCAAAAACTATAGAATGATGAACCATTTCTTCAATGGAAGATTTCCTAAGATCTGCTCAATGGAAGATATACCTTCAATGAACCACATATTAGAGGTAAGGGTTCCTCAAATTGAAACTAACATAGATCGAAATGATTTTTTTATCATAGCTTTAGCCTTAGCTTGACATTACAAGCTTATGAAAGCCCTAATAATATTTGGCTGGATGAAACTCATGTTGAGAAAAAAAGGGAGGATTGTGACTTTGGTGATGATAAAGTCTCTTCTTAAATATTGCATTCGTATGAAGTAAATAAACTCTTTGTTGTTTTCCTTCGACACATACACGAACTTGGTTTATTCCATTTACAATGTGATTGCACAATTGAATGGTCATGGTGCTTAGATTTGCATTGTTAATAACTTTTGGGTTAAGTTGTGGAGCAATGATGAGGAGAACACAGGCCAACAAAACTTGGATGTATTGAATGTCTTTGCTTTTGAATTTCTTGAGTTGTTTCTCTTTCATTTCTTTTTGGTAGTTAGTACTAGTCAACTTAAGTGCCTCCTCGAATTTCATCGTCTTTATAGGGTATGTTTATAGCTATCGGCTTCACCAAAAGATTTGTTTTTTTCTTAACTCTATTGTTTTATTTTCTTTCACTTAGGGCCAAGCAAAGTCTTAAGTTAGGGGTTATGATAACTCTCCAATGAGAGTTATACTTGCTTAGTTTTTCATGTAGTTTTAGGCTATTTCATCCATGGTAGTTAGTTTAGTTGCATACTCTTGGTCTTTTTGAGTAGCTGATGCATTTAGTAACTTGTTAGTCATTTTAATATATCCTTAGAATAGTTATACATGTTTTATTGGATGTGTATCAGGTACAAAGGCTTAAGTAAAGAAGAAAACCTCAAAAAAGGATGAATTTGGCACCCAGTAGATTGGGCTAAAGCACAAAGAGACAAGCTCAAGTGTGAGCAGGTCAGAATGTATAAATTTTTACCCAAAGGCTTGGGTTAGAAGCATCGTATTGGAGTGCAAGCCTTAGACTGGAGCATTGGGCTGGAGAGCGATCGCTGGGCTAGAGCACAATGGTGCAATAAAATAGGAAAATTTGTTTCTGCCTTGTAGCAAAGCTATGAATTTGTAGGCTATAAAAACCTCTTCTAAAAGATTATTTGGGACCTTTTGACCCAATTAGACACCTGAAAGACACAAAGTAGCAACCCTAGAGAGCTAACATGAAGATTCAAGGATTCCAAAACTCAATATCAAGACAAGAGATCCACTTTCAACCCGAATCCTAGTTTCTTACTTTGGTTTTCTATGGTATTTGGTTTTCCCATTTCTTTTTCTTTGCTTTGTGTTGTTTTGCGATTCCATCATGAGCTAAACCCTATTTTTAGGGCATTGATGGATCTAACTATGTGATGATGTTACTCGTGGATTGATTTTATATATGTTTTTACTTAAAATTAAGTGGTTATGATTATTCCTAATACTTTTGAGTGACTGGCCACTATTTAATTAATTTATTAGTTTGCAATAACTAGAGATAAGGTTTGTAAACAAAGCTTCTCATCATAAACATTATTATTTGAATGGAAACTAGAGATAAGAAAATGCAACCCACGTGGTCGTCTTACAAATCCAAAGAGCTTTAACCTTTTTCTAAATTAGTTTGTAACTAAGAGATTAGGCAATCGATTTAGGATAAAGAGAAATACTTGACCTTGAGAAAGGTTTGTAATTAGCTTAGGGATTCTGACCATTAATCAATTAAGGTAAAAACTAGATAATTAAGATCCATGGTAATAAGTCGATAGTTAGGTGAAGTCAATTAGCCTTAGTGTCTATCCCAGTGATTTAAGTCATCCTTGAGTGCTATTTTATTCTCTTGTTTTATTTTATTTTTATTTTTCTTTACTTATTCGATTCTTTTGGTCCAAATAGTCATTCCTATTAGTTACTTGAATGATACTTTTCTCATCACTTTATTACTTGTGCGGTACAATATGCTTGTCGAATACGCATTAAGCATAAAGGAGTGGAAGCTTAAAAAGAGGAGATTGACATCCATAACTAAGCAATCTTTTCCTTTCTCTTCTCTTTTTTTCCATTTATGATATTAACTTCTTTACTAAGTATGAATAGTGTATGCTAGGGTTAAGATGTAGCCTATATGAATGATGATGTATTGACTTTTGTATGGTTTTATTTGAATCTTATCTATTTATATTGAGTTTTTATTATATTCTTAATGTTTTCGGCTTTCCTTGGTTTGATCACACATAATGAACTCAAAGTTAAGTAGACTATGAGAAATCTAGGTACATGCTTAAAGCATGGAATAAAAACCATTGTGGGATAGCGTGGGACATTGGTCAAAGGAGAATCACATAATAATAATTTATCTTGCCTGGGAATTCAATATCTTAAAAGTCTGGTTGTCTTTTAAAGTTTAGAATATGATTAGTATATGAGGGGAACACACTGCTAATCACTTTAGGATCCCTGCCTTTGAATAAAATAGATAAATTTAAATAGATTCTAGAAAGTCAAACACCCATCATGAACATAGGCGAAATCGAGCCTCTAGCGTGCTTTTCCATTAAATTCTCAATCTTTAATTGCTTTCAAGTTGCCTTCTTTATTTTGCTTTCTTATTGCTTACAATCATTATCATAATAATTCTGGCTAGCCTAAATAGCTTCTATTTGGTAATTGTAGTAATTGGTTTATTCAATCCTCATGGGATCGATACTCTACTCACTACTTATTACTTGATCGGCCTAGTGCACTTGCTAGTAAAAAATGGTTACATTAACTTAAGAAGAGAAACCACCCGTCGAGATGAAAACTAATTTAGGTATTTATTTTCTTATTTTTTATTCTTATTTTTGTGTTTTTAATTTTTCTAATTTTCTTTAATTTTTAGGTGTATGTCCAGATCTAAATCCTTGGATTCTTTCATTCTTGATCCTAAGATTGAAAGAACTTTGAGGAAACAAAGAAGATTCAATTAGTTGTCATAAGAGGAAGAATCAAACACAATGGAGAATGCAGAAAATACTGTACAAAAGATAACTATGAGAGATTATATGGGCCCATCTATGGGTGGATATAATTCTAGCATAGTGTGTAACATCCTCAATTTTTCCTTCTACTAAATTATCTCAGTGACCTTAAGTAATTAGCCATTTAATGAAGAATTAAAGAATAAAGACTTAATTAAAGGACAAAAAGTTAATTACAAAGAGAAAAATCAAGAGAATGCTTAATTAAGACTAGAGAATTTCTAATTTAAGCAAGTCAAACACTAAAGGGCTTAATTAAACACTAATCATCAATAATTAGCTTAATCAAGTTTAATTAAAGGTAATTAAGTATAATTAAAAATTTAATTCTTGTTAATCATGACAATATGAGTTAATCACTAATCCTTGCTTAATTGAGTTAATTAAGTGGCAAGAGCACTTAATCACATCATTAGAATTCAAATTAAATTAACAAAATAATAAAGCATTGCTTATGTATAAAAGTAAAAAACAAGAGACAAAGTTGCTTTTTATAAGAGTTAGTACATGGTCTGTTCCCTTTATTATCCATTTTGTCTTCCTTAACCTTAATTAACACAAAATTAAGAAAATATTCCCCTAAACCCCTTTGTATATGTTGCGGCCAACAACAGCAACACACACACACATACACAGACACACGCACTTCATTTTTTCCAAACTCAAATTCTCTCTATAGTTTTCTCTCTTCCAAGAAGCTCTCTTCTTCTTCTTCTTCTTCTTTTTCTTCCTTTCTTCGCTAATAGCATAGCCAGACATTGTCACTAGCCTTTCAAAGATCACACTTTTTGATTTTTGGAGACAAAATCTAAACACTACAACCTTTATTTTCTCAAGAAGAACACAAAAGCTCTCATCTTTTCCTCCTTAAAGCCACAGTCACCACCACCTTGGAGAAGCCTTCTTCATATTCTTTTCTCCTACAAGAAGGCACAAACACACCCTAGGTAGTGATCCTTTACTTTTCTTTTTGTTGCTCAAAAAAGCTTGAAGCTTTGGTTCTCACCATGGCTAAGAGCTTCAAGTGACATCTTGAGAAAAGTCTCTTTGTTTTGATGAGAAAAGTTTACTTCTTGAACTTTGTTCATGAGGATTTTTATGTTGTTTGCTAAAATGTTCATTTCATGATACCCTAAAATTTTTCATTTTTCAAAAGTAATCTTTGTGTTCTTGGTGTTCTTGTGAGTTGTTGAAAGGAAATATCTTTTCTTGAAGACATCTTGTTAATGTTTTGTTCTTTTTAATATAATGTGTTTATGATTAAAGTTCCTCTTTTTACACCTCCAACATGATTTTGATGTGACCAAGAACATTCTCTAGCATGAAAGTTGAAAAAGTTTGCTTCTTGTAGCGTAAAAAGTGGTGCCTAAGAATATACTTTCTTAAAGGTTCATTTTGTTTTTCTTGAAGATAAAATCTTTAGTGAAGGCTTAAACTTTCTTAAAGAATGAAGCTTTTAGTCATAAAGATAGAATCTTGCAACTTTATTTTATAAAGGTTGGATCTTGAAAGCATGATAATGATTAAAGGTTTAAACTTTCCTCAAGAATAAGACTTTTAAGTCATAAAGGTAGAATCTTGCAACTTTATTTCATAAAGATTGAGTATTGAAGACAAAATATTGATTAAAGGCTTAAACTTTCCTAAAGAATAAAACTTTCTAGTCATAAAGATGAAATCTTGTAACTTAATTAATAAAGGTTGAATCTTTCAACAAGTTTTAAAATAAAAATCACTTCTTGATAGCAATAAGCACATGGTGTTGCTAGGTTCATGAGTGTTAGCATGTGTTGTCATGAACCAAGGGACTAGATGGATCTCGAAATCCCTTGAGAACAAAAGTATGATTAGGGCTAATGATCATACCATAAACCTTGGAATCACTAGTATACTATCTCAAGGATAATAGAAGATTTGAAGGCAATACTTTGGCTACAAACCTATGTTAAGCTTCGGCCCTAAATAGAAAAAAAGGGGAAAATAAGTGCTAAACTATTTAACTTGAGCAACATATCCCTTAAATTCTGTACATAAGAAATTCAGTAAGTTATATGATAAAAATGAAATTCCCTAAGTAAAGTATGACCTCACTTGAAATATAAGTGTTAGCAGCTTATAACATACATTCACTTTAAGTTATGTGATTCTCTCATAATTTGACATAAGGATTCTAATGATGATTCATAAGACATTTCACAAAGTACAAGGAAATCCAAGATGCCATTTAGGGTATGGATATGATGTTGTTTTTATGCATGTCATGTGGTATGATTGTTTGGTTATTGGGTGAATGAATATTGGTACTTGACATGATGTTCTATAATGGATATGATGGATTGCTAGTTGAATTCTCATGCTTGGCAATTTTGGGGAAGCTCTGGTCTAGCCGTTATGTTGCTGGATTTTTGTCAAAATTATGGACTTAGAAACATCTATTACATGCTTATATGTATCTTACCTTTGAACTTATGCATTCAAAATGAAAGATGTAATATCAAGTACTATGCAAAGAAAAGAAATAATTGGACATGATACTTCAAAAGGGAAGGCAATCCACAAAAACCAGATAAGCAGGTGTGATCCTTCAAAAGGGAAGGTAACCTATAAGAGACCCTTTTACTTTGGAGGTACTTGACCAAGATCATTTCCAATTTAGAGGTATCCCCTTGTTAGATGAGTCTGATTTTAGAAAGGAACTGTGTGGCAACGATCACGAAATGATCTCATGTCCTATAACAGTCTATCCAAGGGCACGTAAAAAGAAAAGAAAGTTAAGCATGTGCTAAATATGAAAGTCAAGCAAGCTAAATCAAAGTAATGTCAAGTCCATGAAGTTACATGAATATGCATGCATCTCTATTTCCTCATATACATGGTCTTGAATGTTTATACTATGCTTTCCTACGTTATGGCCTTATGTCTCTTTATATCATGTTTTTAAGATTAAGGAAAAGAGAATAGAACACTCAAGAAATTCGAAAGCAAATGCACTCAATGCATCAAGTGTTGTTGGTCCATGTTCTTCTCATCTTTGCTCCACAACTTAACCCAAAAGTTACTAACAATTCAAATCTAAGCATCAAGACCATTCAATTGTGTAAACACATGATAAAGGAAATAGATCAAGAGTGTGTGTGTATAAGGTAAGCAACAAAGAATTGATTCACTTTGTACCAATGTAATGTTTAAGAAGGGACAATATTATCATAAGGTTCACAATCCTCCCTCTCTATCTCAACATGAGTATATCTAGTCAAAGATCAATAGGTCTTTTCAAAGCTTGTATTGGCAGGCTAAGGGTAAAGATATGGTGGAAAGGAATTTTGGCTTTATATTACCCTCAACTTGAGGAATCCTTACTTCTAAACTCACTACCTTGGGCATCCTCCAACTTGTTGGTCAGCTATTGGCAGCAAGTGTCGCAGCCTGCTCCAAATTACAATTTTAAAATACTTAATTACACTAAATTTGAAGTATAGTGCAACCAAGGTCGTCTCACAAGGATGTTGTTGCTATCTAGTTAAGTAACAAGGGGTGTGTGCAAACATGTAGTCAATAAGCTATAAAAGAAAATTAGATGAAGATAAAAACACTAGTTCAAAGAATTCCTTAGGCATAAGGTGAATCAATCATTAACGCACAATATATCAAACACATGGAGTGTAGCTAATTTGAGCTATTAGAGAGACCTCTACTAACAACCCCACAAGTCTACCTAGAGAACTCTAGGAATTCAACCAACACATAATTGATTAGATAATTGAGACCTCAACTCTAATTAACCTATGTTGATTTCTAGTCCCAAATGTATTAGCCTAGGTTTGAACCCAAACCCAATTCCTAATTCTTTAACTAATCAAGTTCATATCAATTGACCAATTAGCAATCACCTAACTAATTCCTCATTCATAAACCCACATATCAATATCATTCAATGCAAGTTTACAAATAAAAGAGGGCAAAGAATCAAGAAAACAAACATGATTGAAATTCAAGTATAGGGTTTCAAGATTACAACCATAATACCCTTGGAGTCTCCTTGAACTAACTTGAAGTCCTACTCCTCCATAGCAATGAAGGTTACAAACTAGAACCCAAAACAAGTATCTTACAAAATGAAAGGAAAAGAAAAAGACAAGAAGAGGAGAGGAGAAGAGAAGAGAAGAAAGAAAAAATGTTGGAGATGAGTTCTCTTCGCGTCTTGATTTTTTCTCTTCTTATCAGACCTCAAATGTCAAAATTCAAAAATACCCTTGAGCCCAACTTAATCTTCTGCCTCTTAGCTTTAAGTGGACACCCAATTTGCTTAATTTGGACTTAAAATGAGAGAGTTATGGCCCAATCTTTATAGCATGTTTAGGTTGTATCTCTATCCGCATCAGTCAAATTCAATAGCCAATAAGTCTATCAAGATGTCATTACTTTGGTGAGTGCTCTTCATATGAATTGAAGCTTTATATCTTAGCTTTCAAATGGCACCAGTTTCACCTCAATCCAATGTCTACAACTCACGTTATGGCCCAATTAGTGCGCACTGATCAGGTTCCAGCGTAACAGCCCTGTTCTGACTTCGTGGCCCAATTCGACCCATTATACATCTGAATTAGTTGTTGACTTCTTCATCAATGTTGTAGATCTTTCTCTCAGCTTTCCTACAATATAAAATTTGTAGGTATCTACAACTCAAGATACAGCCATAATACAAAAATAGTATAAATTTGTAATAATGCTGAAAAATACAATTAAGCCCAATTAGAGTCCAAACTTATAAAATGTGTCCAATATTATTCAATTAAGCACAAAAGAGGTCCAATAAACTAAATATGAGGATTAATCATTGTATCAAAATGTTACTTATCAGCTATCATCATGTATTTCTTTGATGAACCTTCAGGCTTTAGTGGCCAGGAGATTCGAAAGAGAGTTTGCTCCCTCCTATCTCATTGAAACCATATTTTTCCTTGCATTGCCCTTTTTTTTCACTTTTTCTTTTCTTTATTTTCCATGTGAACTAGTCCGCCACTTTGGTAATGCATAACATGAATTCACTATGGTGGGGTATCACCCTATTCTCATGAGTTTAAAAGCTATAGGCTTGAAGGCAATCTAAGGTTCAAAGATGGATAGAAAGAAGATGGATTATAAGCTCAAAATGTGGTTCACTTCAAGAAAATAGGCTATAAAGTTCAAAAAGGGTGACTATCGATAAAATATCATCAGGTACGCATTAAGGCTCAATGAAGGCTTCCAAACATGGCCTAAATCCTTTCTAACACTAGAATTCACTCACATTTATTTTAACAGGGATTCAAGCAAAAATTAGATGCATGTCCCAACTTAAATAAAGCATTAAAGAATGATGATCATTGTAACGTCCGATTTCCGACTTCCGATTCCACTTAATGTTGAAATTTCCGATTTCCGACCTTATGTAAGCATGTTGAATTCCGACCTCATCAGTGAAATATTCCGATTTCCGATTTCAAGAGCTAAAATGGAGTGACTGATGCTTCCGACTTCCGACCTTAGCGATCAAAGATCAAAATTTCCGATTTCCGACTTCGTTTCTAAGGCTCAAATGAACTGATTATATTCCAATTTCCGACCTCATGTTCACAATGTACGAGTTCCGATCTCGATATCAATACCAATAGCTCTCATTTCTATATCCTCCCGAGTTCCGAGATCGAGGTCCTACAATTCACGACTTCCGACTTTAAGTGCTTGGCTTCGCATCAGGCTTTGCTTTCAAGTTTCGAATAAACTGGATACGTTTCCCGGGTTCCGACTTCACATGCAGGATGTTCACGAGTTCCGACTTTATAAAGAGCACGAGTTCCGATTTCATTTTCAGAATATACTGGAAACTAGTCCCACTTTAGGCGACGTGGAGAGTGATTCTACCACACAAATAAGACGACGTGGAGAGCAGTATGGTCATAAAAAGAGAGCAAGGTTGGCTGAAACTCAGCCTTATATTTTGGAGGCTAATCAAAACCTTCCAAGTTAACTCCCACTTATGCTTATATAACACACTCTCCCCCTCTGATTCAGACCCCCTTCTACGTAACTTCTTCTTCACTTCAACTCTCTCTTTTCTTTCTTCACTCAACCAACTCCACCCAACTTTGAGATTCAATCAAGTTCCAGCTACAAACTCAAACCAAAATCATTCGTAGTAAGAGGTAGGGGTTTTAATTCTTGTCTTGATTTTCCTGTTTCTTGGATGATTATTGGTGGTTTAATTCTTTAATTCTGACATCTTGATTGAGTGATCATGATGAATTATAGCTGGTCTATTGGCTGTTTGTGAGATTAAAATTAAATTGGAAACAAGAAAGGATGAAGATATGAAGACGTTGAGAGGCTGGAAGACTCAAAACCCTCGGCAGTCCGTATGGCAGAGTGTACGGCTCCGCCTCCTGCTGTTTAAAATTAATGAGACCATTTTTATGTGAAACTAGACATCTAGAGCTTTCTATACATATATCATATAAGACCATTGGAGTAGTATTGAGAGAGATATAAATTTTTGAAGTTCGACCTAGGAATCAAGACATTCACCCGGGCAGTACGGGTTGAGAAGGGTATAACTCACCCTATACAACTCCAAATTGAGTGAAATTAATTTTGTTGGAAAGCTTACACATAGGAGAACATCCTACCCATAAATTCCGAGTTTGTTACCATACTATTTGCCCCCAGTGATTCATAGAAGTTACCCTATGTTCACACCGAGCCAAAGCAGAGCAGTTCAGGAAAGTCAAGTTTCGAGGCTTATAACTCGAGCCCTACTAGGTCAAATGAAATGGGACTTTTTGAAAATAAAACTTTACCTGTTAGCTTTAATATGAGACTAATTTCGTATCATTTGAACCAGTTTTCGATTTTTAATGGATTTTTACTTTTAGGTGTCTGATTCTAGCTAGCCACTGGGCAGGCCGAAGTAAAGTTTAAAAATCTTGAGCTATAGATATCGAAATTAGATGGGACTAAAGAGGTTAGAAACTAGACACATCACACTTTAACATACCCAAATTTGAGGTCCAAATGAGTTAAATTGAAATAATGGCTTGAATTATAAAAACCGGGTTGGTTGAATATGCTAAGGCAGGAATTCTGCCTTAATGAATTTGATGTTGATATGAGTTATATGTTGGAATATAAATGTGATGTCATGTTCTTTGTGATAAATTGATGTACTGGTTGGCTGGCACTATTCATGGAAAAGCGGACACGTTCCGTTATGCTGCCGAAATTTCGGTAGAACCCATGTACAAGCTATAAATTACATGTTAATGCATATGCATTCTTATGAAAGCCATGAAAGTTATGAAAAGGATTATATTGTTATGAAAGTTCCATGCTACTTGGGCCAGCCCCGGATAAGAAGTTAAGGGGAATAGATCGGTGGGAAGGTTGGGGAAAGTAAACCCGGCATTCCTGTATAGGAACGAGCTCGATCCTGATAAGCAGATTATTACCCAGGAGTCTAAATGGCCAAGAACTCCCAGGGGACCAAGAGATGGAAAAAAATGATGAAAGGAAATGAGAAGTTTATGAAGGAAAGTTCAAGTATGAGTTTGCATAATTACATGAATGCATGATTACATGGCATGATTATATCAGGATGTGTACAGTTTATCTGTTATATTTACGTACTACTGTATGTTTATTTGCTATGTTTATTATTCTATGTTTTACTGTTAGTAACCTATTCTGTTTCTTATGCTGTCTAAAGTAAAACTGAACTTTGCCTCGGATCAGATGTTTTATTGAACTCATTAAAATGGTTAGTTTAGTTTGGAACACATATTTTTATAATTAAATAAAGCCCGAGGCAACTGAGAATGAATGTGACGTCAGTCAAACACCACATGTGGACCCTACTGAGAATTTCTTGAAATTCTCACCCCGTTTTGTATCTTGCACACCATTCTCAGACGTTGGCGAAGGGCTCAACGACCACTCTTTTCCTTGAGATCCCAATCCTACAGCTTCACCAGGTTTCCGAGTTGGATGCGTTGGACACAGCCGGCTCCTGCTATTTCTGCCTCCATTTTTTTTTAGTAATAAGGATTTTGCTGTTTCTTTGTTTTATTTGTTCTTAATATATATATATATATATATATATATATATAGATGGAAGCGTTGGCTTCCGACATACGTATGTACATATACAACTGATAATATATCACTTATCAGTATCTTTTTCATTATGTTGTATAAACCTTATTACATTTTATAGTACTAGTCACGTTTATTTCAAAACAGCTTGCCGTTTTGTCTGTTTTATGATGTGAAACTGATTACGAAATTTAAGCAGAATATTAACACCGTAACACAGTCTACTTAATTGAATGCTATGACTTAAGCATAACATTAAATTAGTAGGGTGTTACAATCATCAATCCTAAGGTGCTAAGTCCTATAAAGTGCATGAACATGTGATCTTTTCCGAAACAAATATGAATGCACAGGAGAATTTTCAAGGCTCAAATCAAAATTCCTAGTTACTTAGGGGTTAAAAAGTAAAGCAAACAATTACATCATAGGAATGGAGCCAAAAACAATAAAAACACACAAAAACTACAAAATGAAACCTACAAAATGAAAATAGGAGAGATTTAGAACAACCTAAAAAAAATGAAAACTCAAACACAATGAAATTTGAACATAAACTCTAAACATGAAAGAAATAAAGAAGTAGAGATAGAAAAATTAGGCTGTCTCCCAATAAGCACTTTGGTTTAATGTTCCTAAGTTGGATATAGCCCCTTTAAATCAAGGTGGTTTCTTCATCTCCCTCTTTGGTGGTTCCTCACAAGGCTTCCTTCCAAACTTCAAAGATATAGGCTTAGACATGAATAATAAAGCTGGGGCTTCCAAAAGCTCATAGGGTGAGTTTAGCTCATCATTCTCTATTTCTTCTATAGCCTTGGAGTTCATCAAGCAAGCTTCCAATAATAGAGTGTTGGAGGGTTCCGTGAAAGAAGTATCCACCACCTTCTCAATAGCATCCAGTCTAAAGTATGATTCAATCTCCAAAGGGGGCTTAGTTGCTTCAAACACTTTAAATGTGACTTTATCATCTCGAACACGCAACTCAAGCTTCCCTTCTTCTACATCAATCAATGCTCTCCCTGTGGCTAGAAAAGATCTCCCGAGAATAAGTGGAACCTCTCTATCCTCTTCTATGTCAAGCACAATGAAATCCACTGGGAATATGAGTTTGTCCACCTTTACTAGCACATCTTCAATGATGCCTCTAGGATGTTTGATAGATCTATCCGCTAGTTGCAAGGAAACCATAGTAGGCTTCACCTTTCCAACTCCAAGCTTCCTAAAAATAGATAAAGGTATCAAATTAACACTGTCACCAAGATCACAAAGAGCTTTGTTAAAATAAATGTCACCAAATAACACATGAAATAGTAAAACTCCCTGGATCTTTTAATTTAGGAGGTAATTTATTTTGCAAAATAGCACTGCACTCCTCTGTGAGCATCATGGTCTCATCATACTTAAGCTTCTTCTTGCGAGAGAGAATGTCCTTCATGAATCTTGCATAGCTTGGCATTTGTTCAAGAGCTTCAAGAAAGGAAATGTTGATATGTAGCTTCTTGAACACCTCCAAGATCTTAGAGTACTGCTTCTCTTGTTGTTCCTTCTTCAGCTGCTTCACCCTCTGTGGATATGGAATAGGAGGTTCATAAGCAGGAGGTGCCATATATGTAGGACTCTTCTCTTCCTCTTCAGCATCCTTATTTCACTTTATGGGAATCTCATACTTCTTCCCCTTCTGTGTCTGTGCCTCATTCTTAGTGTGTGGTGTGGCTTCAAACTGTGTTGGCGCTATAAGCTCTTTTCCACTCCTTAGAGTAATTGTCTTAACTTGCTCTCTTGGATTTGCAATAATGTTGCTTGGTAAGGAAACCTGTGGTCTTTCAGTAAGCTGTTGGGATATCCACCCCAACTGATTCTTTATGTTCCTGATGGAAGCCTCTTGATTTTTGAACTAAGCATCATATTGCTTGAATTTTGCCTCAATCCTATTCACAAAATTTGAATGGGTCTGCATGAATTGTTGGAATATGTCTTCCAAGTTAGGCTTCTTTTCCTGAGCTGGTGGGTTGTATAGGTGTCTGGGTGCACCCTGGTTCCTATAGTACTAACTGGGGTTGGTGTGATCTCTGTACCCTGAAACATAAGTGTTGGAATGGAAATTGTGTCTTTGAGCATCCATATAGTTAACTTGCTCTTTAGGGGAAGGACTTGTATTACACTTCCCATTAGGATGGTTACCTTGACAAAAGTCACATCTCATAACTTGGGCAGAAGGAGCATTGCCAATTATTCCCAATTACTTCTGGATAGCAGCATTCTATATAGATAATGCCTGAATTTGTGCAAGGATATAAGTTGTAGCATCCAACTCTAATACTCCTCTAGGCTTCTAGGCTTTCTCATTAGGTCTTTGATAGTTGTCGCTGGCCATGACTTCAAACAACTCAATAGACTGCTCAGGGGTCCTATTATTGAGAAAACCCCCTACTGCTGCATCTACCATGATTTGTGTAGTGAGTAACAGACCACTATAGAAAGCCTGTACTTGCATCCAAAGAGGGATGCCATGGTAAGGACATCTGGCCAACAACTCTTTATAACGCTCCCAAGCCTCATAGAATGACTCCCCTTCAGTCTGAGCAAATGATGTAATGTCATTCCTCAATTTGGTTGACTTGGCTGGAAGGAAATATTTCTCCAAAAACTTCCTAGCTACTATGTCTCGATCCCTGAGGTAATGACTTGATCCAAAACTGGGCCTTATCCCTTAATGAGAATGAGAAAAGTCTCAGCCTGATAGCATCTTCAGTGGCTCTGTTTATCTTGATGGTGTCGCAGACCTCTAGAAAGTTACTGATGTGGTCATTAGGGTCTTCACTAGGAAGTTCCCCAAACTGGCAATTCTGTTGCAAGAATGTGATGAGCGAGGTCTTTAGCTCAAAATTGTTGGCTTGCACTGGTGGCCTCACAACGCTAGATGAGCATCCTTCAAGATTTGGAGTCAAATAGTCTTTCATGGCCCTATGGTTTTATTCATTCTCATCAGCCATGTTACTATTTTGAGCGTCTTCAAATGCCCTTCTCTTCCGGCTTAGTTGCCGCAAAGTCTTTTCAATCTCTAGATCAAAGAGAAATTCTCCAAGCGATCTACTTATGTAAACCCTATCTCTAGTTATTGTAAACCAACAAATCAATTGAATGGTGGCCAATCACCTAAAAGCATTAGGAACAATCATAAACACTTAACAATTAGGATAAAAACATAAATAAAATCAATCCATGAGTAATATCATCGCATAGTTGGATCCATCAACGCCGTAGAATGGGGTTTAATTCATGATGGAATCATAAATAATAGAAAAAGTAAAAGAAAGAACAAAAGAAAGAGTAGCCATGAAGAAAAACAAGGATTCCAATGTCTTGAGGGTGAAGGATGTCTCCAACTTTTCACAAAACTCTCCACAATGCTCCTTGAATCTTCAAGCCTCTCCTCTAGGGTTGTCTCTAGTGTTTAAAGTGTCAAAAGGTGTCAAAAAGGTCGTCCAAATCCTTTAAATAGTACCCAAGATCTTTTCCTGCAAGGTTGTTTCGAAAAACAGACTTTCCACATTTATTGCTGTCGCACTCGAGTGCGCTATTCACACTCGAGCATGCTCCACTGCACCATAGACTTGTTCTCTGTTTCGGGTTGCGCTCGAGCGCGAGGTCGCATGCTGGAGCGTAGTCCACCCTCAAGCGTAGGGTCTCACACTGGAGCGTGCATGTAAAACAGCAACTCTGCAGATTTGTCTCTTTTGCTCACTTCTAGGCTCAATAGCGATCAGAATAGTTGGAATTTGCCACCAGAACTAGAAATATAGATCTTTGAGTAAGCTTTCCAATGCAACATGAACTACCTCAATTGGAGTTCTATAACTCAAGATATAGTCAAAATACTTATGAATAGTCAGGCTTGACAACATCAAAGACAAAATACAACTTCAATCTTATTTTGCCTTTTTCTCCTAGAGGACTTAAGAATCCAAAAAAGTTCTCAACATCAAAGTTGGAGATCTTCTTCTCATCTTTCTAAAGAGTCCTAAATCATGTCAAGTTGAATTCCAGAGAGTTAGATATGAATTTTCTCTTGTGACATGGTCTTGAAATCTAGCAAAATGGACTACTTAAGACTCCAATTAAACTCCTCTTTCACTTGAGTGCTTGTACCTAATTGAAACATAATGAAAACATAAATAACTAACAAAAATATGAGAAAATGACAACCAAACTAGATAAGAACCTAAATCAAAGAAACCAACTAAAAAGAACTAAAACACTCAGATAAATTTATGTAACCAAAGCCTAAATCTAAATAAAACAGAACAAAATAACTCACTATGGGGAGTTATCACCGAAAGTGTACAATTAAGGGAGGACTTAACCTTCAATCTACCGCCATCTCAAATCGTGGATCGTGGGTAAAACAGTTGAGGAATGAGACAGTACCCTTGGTCAAGGTGGCTTGGGATAGAGGAAATATGGAAGAATATACATGGGAGCTGGAGTCCTAGATGAAGAACGAGTATCCTGATTTGTACAGATAACAAATTTTGAGGGCAAAATTATTTTTAAAGGTGAGGAGAAATGTAACATCCTCAATTTCTTGTCATACCAAATTATCTCAATAACCCTAAGTAATTAAGCACTTAATGAGAAATTATGAGATTAAGGCTTAATTAAGGGATTAACGAAGTGTTTATGAGTTTACTCTGATAAAAAAAAGTCAACAGAATGCTTAATCGAGATTAGATAATCTTTGATTAAGCAGGTCAAACCCTTAATAACTTAATTAAGCACTAATTACCATTAATTAGCTTAATCGAGTTTAATTAAAGATAATTAAGTTTAATTACAAGTTTAATTTTCTTAATCATATTCTTGTGTATTAATCACTAATCCTTGCTTAATCATTTTAATTAAGTTGCAAAAGCACTTAATCACATGATTAAATTCAAATTTAGTCAACTAGACAATAAAATAAAGAGTGATGTCCCTAAAGCATAAAACATTAGACAAGAGTGCTTTATATAAGAGTAAGTATATGATTTGTTCATCCATCATCCAATTTGTATCCCTAAATCTTAATTAACACAAAATGAAGCAAACATATCTCCCCTATCCTTAAAGAAGCCTATGGCCAACAACAACACACACACACTCATTCACTTTTCATTTTTCGACTCTCATTCTCTCTTTTGCTTCCAAATCCTCTTACTTCTCTCTACACTTTTCTTCTTCTTCTTCATCTTCTTCCTTTCTCCACCACCACCATAACCAAAACTCTCACTTTGCCCTTCAAAGACCACATCTTTTGGTCTTTGAAGACAAGATCCAAACACTACAAGCCTCATTTTCAAAAGAACTCAAGAGCTCTCATCCTTTCCAAGCCAAACCGCCACCATCTTCACTAAAGGAGGAGTTTTCTTCATCTTCTTCCTCTCCTTCAAGGATGCCATTTTCAAGCTTAGGTAGTGATCTTCTCTCTTCTCTTTTGTTTACTCAAGAAAGCTTGAAGCTTGGTTCCTCTCATGACCAAGATCTTCAAGTGAAAGCTTGAGAAAATCTTTCATGCTCTTCATGAGCAAAAGTTTTTATTTTTTGTAAAATATGTTCATGTTCTTGTTCATGAGTTGTTCTTGATTTTTTTTGAAAAGTTCCTTTCTTTAAGTGCTTCAAAGTTTCTATTTTCCATTCTTGATGCATTAGATCTTGATGTTCTTGGTGGTATTTGGGTTGGAAGTTGTTCTGTCTTCTTATGATGGTGCTTATGATTGGAAAAGTTGTCACCTTTATCATTTTCTCTTGATTTGACAAGACTAAACACATTCTTGATGCATGAAATTTCAAAAAGTTTGTTACTTGCAACCTTAAAAGTGGCACAAGTTTTGTGCTCTTATAAAGTCTTGTCTTGTCTTGAAGACAAGAATATATCTAAAAGTCTAAGCATTTTGGGATATGAAGCCTTTTTATGTTATAGAAATGATATCTTGTCACTTCATGTCTTAAAGGTTGACTCTTGGATACAAATCTTTCATAAAGTTTAGACTTTAATCAAGAAGGTAACTTTAAGTCATAAAGTTATAAGTTTACACTTTTGTCTTGTAAAGGTTGAACCTTGAGATGAATATGCTGAGTAAAGTTTTAAGCTTTAAGCAAGAATGTCACTTTTGAGTCATAAAAGTGTTAACTTTTATAAAAAACAAGACTTTCTAATTCTAAAGTTAATGTCTTGTATTATTATTTCATAAAGTAGGAATCTTTTAGACTTTAAGACAACTTTAAATCATAAAGTTGAGACCTTGATAGTCTTAGAATAATTAAAAGTGTCAACTTTTATAAAGAACAAGACTTTTTAGTTCTAAAGCTAGTATCTTGTATCTTTATTTCATAAAGGTGGTATCTTTAAGACAAGAGCATAATTTTAGAGGTACATACCTTCTCAAATAATGATAACTTTTATAATATTTAAGGTAAGATCTTGTTATGTTAACGATAAAAGCTTGAAACTTTGCAACTTGGATAAGTTCAAAATCACTCTTGGTGCTTAGTGAACATGGTGTTGTTGGGTTCATGAGTCTGGTTATGCGTTGTCGTGACCCAAGGACTAGAGGGATCTCGAAATCCTTGGGAATAGAAGTATGATTAGAGCCTCTGAGTATACCATGAACCTAAGAATCATTAAGTGCGCTATCTCAAGGAAAGAAAATAATTGCCTAACTTAGTTGATTTGAACAAGTGTTCCATAAGACATGTACACAAGTAAAGAGTAATTTCATATAAGGACTAAGTAACTAAAAGACTACATACATATTTATTTTAACTATGTGATTCTCTCATGGGTAATGACGGGAAATCTTATGATGGCTCATAAGACTATCCACAAAGAATAACACAACTATGAACCCTTTAGGGTATGAATGTATGATGTCATTTGGCATGATGAATAACAAGTTTGATTGAGCATTGTCTCATGATTGAATGATTTGTGTGATTATTTGATATAGTTATAATGGATTGTTGGTTGAAAGTGTTATGATTGGCATTTTGGGGAAGCTCCAGTCCAGCTGTCATGCTATCGGATTTTCCGTCAAAATTATGGACTTAGTCATATCATTACATGTGTCTTGTCAAAGAAGTACTATGCATGTAAAGTATAATGATAAGAAGAAAGAATGGGATATGACCCTTCAATCACTTCGGTAAAGGGAGTGAGAGATGGTGATCTACAAAGACTCAAGGAACCTCTATGGGGGAGGCAAGGTGACATAGAAGACCCTCTAACTTAGAGGTAATCAATATCAACTTAGTTTGATTTGGTTAGCACAGTGTAACAACGGTCATGGAATGAGTTCATGTCCAAAAGCAGTCAATGCATGTATTTATATTGTCCATATGCATTATGAATATTTATTCTATGCTTTCGCATGTATGTTTACTTATGGTGATATAGTTATGATGCTAAGTTTAAAAACAACCCGCTTCGGGACTTAAGTTTTCAAAATCATTAAAATTGAACCTATATATGTCCATTATTTTTATAATTAAACCCGAAGTAGCTGGGACAACGACGATAACACAATGTTTGTCTAGTCACGATCTTACTCAGAAATCTAGTATTTCTCACTCCTATATTTTCGTGTTGTCTTTGGAGGATGTTGGCGTCGGGCATAGTGATGATCTTCATTGAGTTCCCAGTTTGGCATTGGAGCTTTGACCTAGTGTTGAATGCCTTGGTGATGTTGGCAAGCGCAGCTATGAGGGTCTACATCTTCCACGACCATCCGTTTCAAGTTCCAGTTATGAGCCCGTTTTTCCGCCCATACCAGCCGTACGGTCAGGTTACCATGGATGACATCCGCCCTTACTTTTAGCCGCCGAGGTACCTTACTGATGATGAGTCTGACTTCGATACCGCCTGAGCCCGACTGTTTCATTGGATTCCGATCCTTAGAAGGCTTCTTATCTAAGCTATCATGTGGAGTCTAACCCATTCGAGCCTTCGTACCCATTAGTGATCCACCTGACTTCCGATTTGTCTTTTTCTTCAATAGCTCTTCCTCACACACCACTCCCGGTTCGTGATCGCGGGTTCATTCGTACCCGTGCTGTGCCTTGTAGGCGTAGGCGTGCCTGAAGAGGAAGACGTGGCGATGTTGCTTCTGGTGGATTCGGGAACGGTTTCTTCCCACCTGATGAGTGACGTGGTGATTGCATGCGAAGCTGAGCACGATGATAGCCCTTTTTGTTTTGTAGTTATAGGGTTATCATTTTGTTTTATGGCATGCTTGGGCAGTACGGATTTCCTATGTATTTTCCTTTATGATTTATTCAGTTAGGTTTCCGTTGTAGGGCCGACAGTAGATATCAAACCCATCGTTATCTTTATGTATGACTTCTGGTGTTACTATTATTATCTTAACCATGATGGCCGTGGAATGAATGTTATGTTTACTTAAGATATTTGTTGTTCATGTTGCTTCTATTTATTTTATTCACACCGTATGTATGAGATAGCGACGTTTGTATTATACGTTCACGATGCGCTCATAGCTCTTAGTTTTCAAAACAGTTTATTCGTTATTATTCCAAAAAAAATTTACCCCTATTTTTATTACAAAGTATTTTCAAATGGTAATGTTAGTTCCCCGAGTAAAAGTAACAACTAGTAATTCCATAATATGACTTAAGCATAGTGTGGGACTATTAGGGTGTTACAGTGGGTAGGAGAGGATGGGTGAATGAGTAGAAGGTTAATTGGATGAAAGAAGGAATTAAAATTTAAAAATAAAATAATTTTGGTAATTTTAATGTGGTTAAATGAGGATCATGTGAAGGTGCAAAAACATGAGTAGGACTAATATTTGGTAATTTTAATCTAACTTTTTATTCTTTTTTTTTTTTTTCAAATTTTAGCTTTCTACACAGTGAAAATTGTTCAATTTAATAAGTAATATTAAAGTAAGGTTATGGATTTGATGAACAATCCAGTGTACGGACAAACTTCTTGAATTGGATAAATTTTTAGGGACAAAGCTATAGTCCACACAATGGATTTGGTGTATTCTATACTCATAAAAGTTCTTTCGCAATGGGGGTTAATGAATACTAATGTGGGGACTAATAAACAATTTTTAGAGAATTTTTAAATATGTAACGGTAATTAATTTTTCTCTTCAATTTTTTATCTCTTTCAAGCATAAAGAGAAAGAATATTTTTAAGAGATAGAATGAAAATCAGAGTTCAAATTTTTGGGATCTACAGTTATGTATTGGGAATTTAATATAAATGGTTTTTTATTGTTATCCAGTGGTTATTTATTCTTAGTTATTGACTAAAAGAAGTAAATAAAGTTTTTCTTCTAATTAAATATATGAATTCATAAAAATATTATGAAAATTTATTACTTTTTAATGAGAAATTATTCATTTCTGCTGAATGATTGTCACTTTTAATAAGGATATTTTAATATATATTAAGTAAAATATAATTATACTTCTCTATAAATGAATTTTAATAATTTAAACATTTTCTATTCCTTGAAATTAAATATTCAATGGTCATTGACAGTAATTTTTTTCTATATTTTAATAGGTAGATATTATATTGATTGGAGATTAAATAAATCCATGTCAGTACTTTTTGTACTTAGTATCGTGGAGCATGCTTCTTGTTAATAAGCAACAACGAATTTCGTTTTGAAAGTATTGATATAGACTATTTGTATATTACTAAATATATGGCTTTATGAATTTTATTATATCATTCATATGGGTAATTTACTATTCTTTAATTCTTCTTAGTCAAAACCTTTATGATTTTCCTTCTTTCTTAGCATCGTTAATTACAAAAATAATTCCACAATGATTTATTTTTGTTGAATAATTATTTTATTGTAGCAAAGAACGAATACTTTTATTATATGTTTTACATTTTATTTTATTTTAATCCAAATTTAAATTTATTAAACAAAATAGAGAAAATTACAAAACTTTTTCCAAAAGTAACGTTACACTTTTTATCTTTTGAAAATCTTAGGGATGATTGTAATTTGTTGTAATTTTCTCAAATTTTTATTTATATAATATTCAACAAAATTAAGAGGGTAAGCCTTGTGTCATTGTCTTCTAACGTGAAAGTCACGGGTGTAAATTTAGAAAACACTCTCTCCACTTGTGAAAGTAAAGTTGTGTACATCTAACCTCCTCAAGTATCAACAAGAAAGAATCTTGTGTACTAGGTCATGTTTTTGTATAATATTCTTCAAAATTAACTTAACAGAATAGTTCAACTTCAAAGATATCTTAGTTTATGTGAAAATGACCCAAGACTTCTAGGATAGTGCATATTACACATCTCTCATTCAAGGGAGCGTAGAATTTGAGCAATCTTATGTTAGCATCATTTTGAAGATGTGAGCACACTCAAGTGTGACTCTTTAATTTAGGACATGTTAAGTATTATTCCTTCAACAACACCAATTACCTATCAAAAGGAAATTTGGCATAATGGTAAGGAAACAATATTTCCAATTGCAATATCTACACAAAAACATATTCATGAAAAGTTAAGTGATCTTCTACTTACACTATTATTTTTCAATACATCTATAATACCCAGTTCAAAACAAAAATGGGTAACGGAAATTTTAAAATTTTACACAGATTGAGATTTGGGAATATTTTCTCTATTTACTTTAAAATTCTATAGTAATGAAGGAATTAAAATTAATTGGCTTTTTATATATAAGAAAAGCATTGGAAAAAAAAAAAATGTGAGACCATGCTACACCCTCAAATTGATAGACTACTTCACTCCCCTCTCTTTTTCCTTCATCCTTATCCCCTCCTCTATTTGTGCACTGTCTGCACATCTCTCTCTCACTCTATTATTATCTTCTTCTTCTACCAATTGAATATAGCTCTCTCTCTCTTTCTCTCTCTCTGATTTCGGCTCCTCCATGACGCGACCACCATCGTGCGCGTATTATCACTACCACCATGGTCGGCAAGTCTCTATCTGATCTACTCTCTCTTTCTCTCCGTCGCATGCAAAGTCTTTCCGGGTGGGGGGCTGCCTGGCTTCTTCCCACCCACTCACAGTTCCTTTGGTGAGTCCCTCTTGTGATTACTAAAAATATGTTCTAAAGCAACAGTTTTCCTTATGGTTCATAAGTCTTATTTTCCCTTTTTTTTTTTTTTTGGTGGTCATTAGTTCTTCTATGAGTTTTAATGGTTTTATGGATTTTTGCTCATGGGTTATGCGATATTAGCAGTTAAGATTGTAAATTTTGTTTGAATCCTTTGGAAACTATAGCTTTGGGAGCAAGAGGCTATTGTGGTTATGAGTGAACTTCATCACTGGAGTTGGGGTTTAAATCATAATATCAAGTTGTTATATTTGCTAAAGTTTGTGCTCTGATGAAAATAAGTTGCTCAAATTTACTTTGACCAAAATTGTATGGAATTGTTATCCTGCTAGTTATGAGATTGTTAAATTAAATTGGGGCGCGTATATGGATTTAGTTGAATAGCTCTTAATTGTTACTGTGACTCTCGATAATGTTAAATTGGTTAGTTAGTGGCATAAATTATAAACTTATATGGTGCAAGACAAGATTTTTTTGTTTTTACGTTTATGAGGTATTACCATACATGATAATTCAAAAATAACTCTTATCTTTAAGTGGCATGTTTTCTGCCTAATGTATGACTATAATGCCATGTCTATGTGGTTAGATCCTTCTCAGGAGCAAATTCCTTGGCTTTGAAACTTCGGGGGATTGCTTGGTTCGCCTGTTGGAGCGTAATGTGAGTGATAGTATACTTATAACTTGTTTTCTGTCCTTATTCTCTTAAACATATATTCTAACGGCTATTTGTTAAATGCAATTTATGCAATGTTCCAACCGAAGCTTTAAAGACCATTATATTATTATTATTATTATTATCATTACGTTATTTATTTCGGTATTCGTATGTGGGACAACTATTTTTGCAAAAACTTTCTCTCTGACGTCGTGATTTAGCTAATGACTTCATGAATCAATATGAATTGATATTTGTAATTTGATTGTCTAAAAGTTTTGAAACTAATATGATGGCTAGAACTAATATTATGAACTTGAACTATAGAATTTATGGATTTCACTAAAGTAAGTTTGGTATGCTGGAGAACTATTGTCACGACCCACCCTAGAGTAGTGATCGACACTTAGAGGTGACAAACCTCTAGCAAGCCTATCTTGATTATTTTTACTGAAACTTGAGCAGAGTTTCCCCTATTTTTCAAACTTCTCTGAATTAGCCAAACCTATACCAGACAACCAATCAACAAATATAAGATTGAGGCTCTCAGAGCACTCTACAGTATTTTATATTTATATATATACAACACTTATTTACATGTTCCCCAATTGTACTCTCTATTTACATCCTATTCACTAAGAAAGAAAATTCCCAAAACCATAAGGCCTATAGATATAAATATCCTATTACAAAAATAAATTATGAAGTCACAAGATCGTGTCTATGGATAGTGGAGCAACTCTAAGAAGTTGGAGGAATCAAGTCAGGTGCTGAGCCGGAGTCTGAAATAGGAAAGAAAAGGAGGGAGTAAGTCCAACAGACTCAATGAGGGGCAATAAAACTATAACATATGAGGACAAGCTCTAATAGTAAAGCAAACTATGCTTAATTAAAGAATTAGTATAATAAATTAAGCTTAAATAAGAAACCATCATTTTAAATAATATACACATAAAGAATCAACATTAAAACTATGTATGTAAATAAAAAGTTAAAATCATTTTATAAATTGAAAAACATATTTATCAAATAAAACTATCAAAGTGGGGAGGCTTCCAATTTCGAAAATTTTCCAATTAAGGGTTAGCCCCTTCAAATTTGACTAATTTGGCGGTCTGCGTAGGCCTCACATATATGCACCGAGCTAACAACACCCCTGCTAGCTAGGTTCGAACCAAGGTGCAGCAAAGCTAGTGTAACACCCTACTAATTTAATTTTATGCTTAAGTTATAGCATGAAATTAGGTAGTCTGTGTTACCATGTTAACACTTTGCTTAAATTTCGTGATTAGTATCACAAAACAGTCGGAACGGCGCGCTGTCATATAATAGACGTGAATAGCATTATAAAACGTAAATAAAGTTTAATATAACATAACAGAAAAGATACGAATAAGTGATATAATATCAACTATATACGTACATATGTAGGTCAGAAGCCAACACTTCAGTCTATACATAAATATATATATTGACAGCAGATGAAATAAAGGAACAGCAAAATTCTTATTGCTAAAAGGCAAAGGCAGAACTAGCAGGAGCAGGCTGTGTGCAACGAGTCCAACTCGGAGTCATGGTGAAGTTGCCAGTCTGGGATCTCAATGAAAAGAGTGGTCGTTGAGCCCTTCGCCAGCGTCTGAGAATGATGCGGAAAATATAGAACGAGGTGAGAATTTCAAGAAATTCTCAGTAGGATTCGAGTATAGGGGTTGTCTGACGTCACTTACATTCCCAGTTGCCTCAGGTTTTATTTAATTATAAAAACATGTGTTCAAACTAGTTATCCGTCTTTATGAGTTTAAGGAAAAGTCTGGTCCGAGGCAAGGTTCAGTTTTACTTTAGTTGGCATACGAAACAGAATAACTCACTAATAATGCTTCACAGAATAATAAACAGAAATAAATAAATAAACGACAGTAAATAACTTAATAGACACTGCATCCAACTTGACATAATTATTTCATGTAATCATGTATCCATGTAATCATGTAAACTTAATCATGAACCTTTCTTCATAAGTCTTTCCATTTCTTTTCATCATTTTCCATCTCTTGGTCCCCTGGGAGTTCTTGGCCATTTAGACTCCTGGGTAATAGTCTGCTTCTCAGGATCGAGCTCGTTTCTATACAGGAATGCTGGGTTTACTTTCCCCGACCTTCCCACCGATCTATTCCCCTTAACTTCTTATCCGGGGCTGGCCCAAGTAGCATGGAACTTTCATAGTAATATAATTCTTTATATAACTTTCATAACTTTCCTTGAAATGCACATGTATTAACATGTAATTCATAACTTATGCATGGATTCCACCGAAATTTCGGCAGCATAACGGAACATGTCTGCTTCCCCATGAATAGTGCCAACATGCCAGAACATCAATTTATCACAAAGAACACAACATCACATACATATTCCACTATTGAACTTGTATCAACATCAAATTCATTAAGGCAGAGTTCCTGCTCCAGCATAGTCAACCAACCCGATTTTTATAATTCAAGCCATAATTTCTATTTAACTCATTTGGACCTCAAATTTGGGTATGTTGAGTTGTTATGTGTCTATTTTCTAACCTCTTTGGTCCCATCTAGTTTTGATATCTATAGCTTAAGATAATTAGGTTTTATCTCGGCCTGCCCAGTGGCTAGCCAGAATCAGGCACCTAAAAGTAAAAATTTACTATAAATCGAAAAATGACTCAAATCATACGAAATTAGTCTCATATTAAATCTAACAGAACAAAGTTTCATTTAAAAAAAGTTCCATTCAATTTGACTTAGTAGGGCTCGAGTTACAAGCTCCGAATTCTGACCTTCCTAAACTGCCCTGTTCTGGCCTGGTGTGGACATAGGGAAACTTTCTTGGATCACTGGGAGCAACTGGGACTTTATCTAATTCTGAAATTTTGATGGGGCATTCTCCTATGTGTAAGCTTT
Organism: Pterocarpus macrocarpus; assembly: GCA_031439585.1. NCBI lineage: Eukaryota > Viridiplantae > Streptophyta > Magnoliopsida > Fabales > Fabaceae > Pterocarpus > Pterocarpus macrocarpus. The sequence goes on along the minus strand of CM062516.1, from coordinate 7,067,005 downwards.
CTAAAAAAGTTAGTTTCACTTATTTTCAAGTAGTATAGGTCAAGTTCTACCCTGAACAACCCAGTTTGCCCAGAATCAGAGTCAAAAACCTAGGTCGAAATTCAAAAATTCCTAACTCTCTCAATACTAATCCAAAAGTCTTATATGATATATGTATGGAAATCCCTAGATGTCTAGTTTCATATAAAAATGGTCTCATCAAATTTAATCAGCTATAGGTGGACCCGTATACTCTGCCGTACGGACTGCCGAGGGGTTTTGGTTCTCCAGCCCCTCAACTCTTCCTATTTCTATTCTCTCTTGCTTCAAATTCAATTACAACCAAACAAACAGCCCAAAACCAATCACATATCATCATAATCATTCATTTAACACATCAAAGATCATGAAAATAATCCAATCTCATCCAGCCAAGACCACAGAATTGATGTAAGAAGAGAACTCCTACCTTTGTTCTAAGTGATTTTGCTGGATTTTTGAAGCTTGGATGAGCAAAGCTTGAATTGGCTTGATGTTGGCTAGAGTTGTGTGTGTAAAGAAGAGAGAAAGAGAGCTGAAAGGAGAAGAGGAAGTGGCGCAAACAAAGGGGTCAGAATATGTGATAAAGGAGCAGAAAAATCTGATTGTATGAGTGGTGTTTATGTGGCTTTTTCTTTGGCATTTGATTGGTTTAGAATGCTCGGCTGAAATTCAGCCAAGCTTCTCCATGCATTGTGGCCCTTGTGGAGCCACTTTTGTGGGGCAAAGTGGCTGAGTAATCAGCCTTAGGTTCTAGGGTTTTAAGCTTGTAATTCTATTAGTTCGGTTCCGATAGTTTAAAATACCGAAATTTTACCGATTTCCTTTAAATCGGTAAATCGGTTTTCAATAAAATTTTATGAGATCTCCAATATTTCTAACTTAATCCTCTCATATCTAAACTCAAGTAATTGCTAATCAATTGAGTCTAAATAATTATTTAACCAGATTCTAATTATTCTCAATTATTCGATAAAACCGAATAATTAGGCAAAAAAAACGATAAAAGGATTTTGGTGGATGTTACAACTAGCGTCAGCGACCGCTAGTTACCAATTAACTAAGAATCCTCCCACAAAGTATATGGAAACTAAAATAATAGATATTAATAAAAACTAAAGTAGCAAATATCAAATCAAATTTTCGAATAACAAAAGTATTCATCCAAACTCGAAAATTCAAAATATAATTTACTTAACAAATCAGCTTAGTAATCCAAACAAAGATCAGAGCTTGTCTTTTCGTATTTGAGAATTCCATTTTCAAAGAAATTATTCCAACATGTAACTGAAGTTAAAACATAAATACACGATTAATTAAGCATACTAAAATATATATAGAGATTCAGATTAAACAACACTAAATAATTATTCGTAAAATGTTGAGCATACCAAATTAGATAGCAGTTATAAAATTAAACAAGGTATCCATAATTGACCATATATATATATATAAACTTTTAATATATATTATGAAACCAAACCAATACTAGTGGCATAAATTGCATATTCCATAGAAGCACTGTCCACTCACAAAATGTCATGAAATGTCCAATCTACGTCCTGGGGGCCACTAAACTTGCAAGCTGGTCTCCAGGGGAATTTGAAATCATATATAAGTGATTGTTTTCAATTTAAACACAAATTTCATTTAGAATCTAATCTCCGCCCTCTTTGTCTAACCTCACCAGTAAAATTTAATCAAAAGCTACTATCATATTTTTCAATTAACACTAGAGCATTTAAATAACTCTACCCATAAACCAAAAGAATTAAAATTCTAACTATTAATCCACTCACTACTCCCCCCCAAAATTAACATTATAAATCAAAGCTTAATTTCACATAAATTGTCTAATTTCCAACATCAAAAGAGGAACAATCTATATTTATTAACTTCCAAAAAGGAGAAACAAGGAATAAAGAGAAGGAGTGGCTCACCACTGCAGTGATGGGTGGTTTGGAAGGGGCAAAAATCGAAGTCCCTTGCAGAAGAAAGCCCTTACGGAAGAAAGAGAGTGACCTAAGAGGGAGAGAGAAACCAGCATGAGAGAGAGAGAGACAGAGACAGAGATGTAGAAGGGAAGAAAACACGGAGGGAAGGGATTCCGCGATGGTGAAGATGGCGAAGAGAAGGGAAGTGTGGGTGGTGGTTGATGGGGGTCAGGGAGAGAGGCTATGAAAGAAGGGAATGAGATTGAGATGAAGAGAATGAGAGAGGGAGAGAGAGAGCATATTAGGGAAACGGAAAAATGAAAGAAAGAAGCCGTGGAAGGAAGTTTCCAAGGGTAAAGAAGAAATAAAAGAGAGGTTCAGGGTGCACCATATCATTTATGATATACCGTGGTCCCTCCTTCCCTTTGCTTTTTTTTTTCTCTAAAAACTCCTCTTTAATTAAAAACTTATACCCCTTTAACTTAATTTAATTCCTCTATCACTATAACTTAATGTGAAATTTTAAAATTTTCCATTACTGATATTTTATTTATTTATTTTGAACAGGTATTTTATTTTAAATGGGGTATCACAATTATATTAGATTCTAATATTCTAAAAGTTTTGTTTAAGATCTCTATTTGAGTATTGAATAATTGGTTTTCTTTATGAGAATGATCTTTAACAGAACTGTATGCTAATGGCAGTAGCGCTAGCCCTTGGTGCACTTTGGTAGAACACCAACTAGCGGGGGGGTTGCTAACCTGACATGTTTGGCTGACATATTTGGAATGGTTCATGGATACACTAGGGTTAGTTTGTTAAGGCCACCCAGATATAGAAATTCACACTAGGGACAAGTTGTTGGGGCTGTAACGTTCCGATTTCCGAGATCCGACTTCGCCCTCAGGACTGATCAATTTCAATTCCCGACTTCATCTTCGAATTCTACACAAAGTGGGATAAATTCCGAGTTCCGAGTTCGTCTTACGTAAGTACATGATTTCCGACTTCATCTTATGATATTCTCCGATTTCCGAGTTCGTCTCACCTATGTCCACGACTTCCGACTTAATCTGGACTATTTCTACAACTTCCGAGCTTAACATTCGAGTCCGAACAACGTGAGGTGATTTTCGATGTCCGATTTCACATCAGAGGAAAACGGACCTATTTCCGATCTCATCAACCACACTGTATATAAATCCCGACTTCCGGGTTTAAGTACTTGGGTTTGGCCATGTGATTCGAATTCCCGAGTTCCGATCTCCTATTTTACATCCAGCATTGACATTCTCGAGTTCAAATATGGAGTTCCGAGATTTTATGATTGTCTGCTGCATGACTTCCGACTTCCGACTTTGATTCCAAGACTCAAAGTAAACAAGATTTCCTCAAGTCACAAACAACGTGGTACGAGTTCCGACATCCGGCTTCGGCTTCAAGCAGTGTAAAATAGCACGAGCTCCGACTTTAGGCAGAAAAGAGACGAGTTCCGATTTCAGAATGCAGTGGAAATGAGTTCCACTTTTAGGCGACGTGGAGAGCAATTTGGCCACAAAAGTGAGAGACATGGCCGAACTTCAACCACAAAACTTCAGCCAATCAACACCACAACTTTCATCTATTTAAGTCAGACTTCTCTCTTCATTCCCAGCTGATTTACGTCTCCCTCTCCTCTTTGCTCCAGCCTTCGTCTTCCCTTTCTCTCTCAAATCCCACTCCATCAAATCTCCAAGCTTTGGCAAAGTTCCATCAATCCAAACTCAAATTCAGCAAAGTCATACTCCAAAGAGGTAGGATTCAATCTCTAATCTTAATTTCTCTAAACTAAGGATGCATGAAAGATTACTTTTTATGATTATTTGATGATATATTGGATGTGTATGATTGGATTAATATGGGATTAATATGAAATCTTGAGTGGCAATTAGAATTAGAAGAAGAAAACTAAGAGAAATAGATGGATGAGGGTGCTGTCTTGGTGGAGATTCCACGGCAGTCCGTACGGCGGAGAGTACAGCTCTGCCTACAACCGGTTAAATCCGATGAAACCATTTTTAGATGAAAGTAGACATCCAGGGCTTTTCATAGATATATCATATAAGGTTATTGGATTAGTATTGAAGGAGATACGAATTTTTGAAGTTTGACGTAGGGTTCAGGATTTTCATCCGGGCAGGGTGACATGAGGAGGGTATAACTCACCCTGTACAACTCCAAATTGAGTGAAACCAAATTTGTTAGGAAGCTTACACATAGGGGAACATCCCAATATGAGATTCCGAGTTTGTTATGGTCCCAATTGTTCCCAGTAATCCAAGGACGTTACTCTATGTCTAAACCGAGCCAAAACAGGGTAGCTCAGGAAGGTCAACTTTCAGGACTTATAACTCGAGGTATATTTAAGCAAATGGAGTGAAACTTGTGGCAAATGAAAGGTGGTCCTGTTAGCTCCAATATGAGACCAATTTCGTATGGTCTGAGCCTAGTTTCGATTTTTAGTGAATTTATAATTCCAGGAGTGTAATTCAGGCTAGAGACCGAACAGGCTGAGGTAAAAGTTAAATATCAGGAGTTATATAAATCAAAATGGTATGGGACCAAAGAAGTTAGAAAGTAGACATATAGAGCTATGATATATCCAAATTTCAGATCTAAATGAGTTGAATAGAAATAAAAGTGGATCATATGAAATTCGGGCAGAACCGAATAGAAGGTAGCAGAATGGCCAAAGTGATAGTTTCACAAAGTGACTCAATTGAAGATTTCACAAGTATTATGGAAACATAAAAAGTTTGAGTTGAGGATTTCCAGTTTGACATTGATATATATGTGTGTTAAGTTGATTTATGTTGCTATGACTAGTTTGTCCGTGGGAACTGGCACTATTCATAGGGAAACGAATATGATCAGATTATCTTTCACGATTTTACTGTAAGTTTATGAACCTAGGGATATTTATATGCAAGAATGATATAAGGGTGATATGAGATATATGAGACTAAATCAAAAGCAGTATGATATGAGGTATATGAGAAATACTGATGAAGCATATGTACGAGTACATTTAGCATGACTATGCTTGACAACGCATGAGAATGAAAAGATATAAGTATATTAAATGTGAATATAAAGATGTGAATTCCCTTGTGGGTGAGTCGGTGTGACAATGGTCACGAGTTGAGCTGACAAGCTCACTCCAAGGCCAGGCTACCCAAGGGCAGTAAAGGTTAAAGAGTAAAGACTTAAAGACCAAAGAATTAAGTATATGCCCCACTCACATCAGGCATAGCATCGACCCAGCTAGTGTGAGTATATGGGGGGTAGGACTTACATGAGGCATGGCATGACCCAGCTAGTGTAAGTACCGAATGAAGGTCCTATATTCCTAAGGAACGTGACATGACGATCACGCTCTGACGGGGTATGACATGGCGATCATACTCTGGAATATAGCATGAAGACCCCATATTCCTAAGGAACGTGACATGGCGATTACGCTCCGATGGGGTATGACATGGCGATCATACTCTGGAATGTGGCGTGCAAAGATATGATGATGAGTCTATATTCCTAAGGAACGTGACATGGCGATCACGCTCTGACGGGGTATGACATGGCGATCATACTCTGGGATATAGCATGAGGATACCATATTCCTAAGGAACGTGACATGGCGATCACGCTCTGATAGGGTATGACATGGCGATCATACTCTGGGATGTGGTATGATGCTGCACTTGAGGACGGCGATACGTAACGCTCAAGTGTAGACAGATGCAAGCACCCTAGGGACGGCGATACGTAACGCCTAGGTGTGTCGAATGAAAGAAAAGTAAAATTTTATGTATGTGTATGAATTCAAGTGCAAGTTATGTACAGAGATTATGTTCCCAGTAGATTAATGCTATGTGCGTTTTATATGTTGAAGTTATTATCCATGGTATTATTCATGAATTAATCTTGTGTAGACTTCCCCAAATGACCAGTATATGAGTAAAAATGAACTTTGCTTCGGATAAGACATTTTTTTTCAAATGTAAAATTAAACAGTTTGTGCAGCATGTTCACCTTTTCATAATAAACCGAAGCAAACTGGAGATGACAACGATGACATTACATGTGTATCATAGAGAATCCTACTGAGAATTTATAATTCTCACTCCTGTTTTTCCATGTTGTCTCCAGAAAGTTCAAGAGGTATCAGAGTAGCGCAGCGGAAGTTGCTGCCAGATAAGGTCCGTTCAGGTAACCGTAACAACTCCAGGGTGTGGTACTATGACTTAAGCATAGTACTGTACTTGGGAGGGTGTTACAGGGGCCGCCTAATTGTGAATTGATTTTGGTACTGTTGGGGTTAGCTTCTCAAGTTGCCTAGTCAGGATATTGATTCTGGAATAGAAAGCTCCCCTAAGGTTTACAGTTATGATTTTTTCACTATATCTAACTTGTCAAAAGCATTGTACTTTTTAGTATTCTTAATATATGCATATATACATGTATATAGAGAAATTTATGGTTATTTGACCTTGATCTATGATTCAATGAACTAGGAACATTTCAGAGATATTTCAGGTATGAGGTATATTCTATAGAAACTTTTACGATATTTTCTATATCATTTTCTAAATTCCTGAGTATTTGTAATGAAATTCTTATTTGGATCATTTTTCAAGTTTTATAATTATGGTTCTTTAAGAATATATTTTCTTAATAAATATATATTTTATGAAAAACTTATGTTTAAACTTGTCCCACTCTGGTTATAGGTATATTATCTCTCATTGAGTCGATATAACTCACTCATTTTTTTTCTCCATGTTTTAGATAGGTACATATTCATATCCGAGTTCCTACATCTAGTTAGAGGTGTTGGATTTCTAATAAACCCACACTCTAGTCCGTGTGGTTTCCAAAGATTGTGCATACTTGCAATTTGTATTGGTTTGAGCATATTAGTATATAATCTTTAGTGATGCTCCATTAGCCCACAAGCAGGATCTAGCTTCCGTTGATATTCTAGTTTGGGGTTTAGGGTTTAAGGTTTAGTGTATATATATATATATATATATATATATATATATATATATATATATATATATATATATATATATATATATTTGTAATAGATTTAATTTTGAAAAGTCTATCAATACTTGCTTATATAGGTTTTGCATGTTCTAAACCTTGAGAGTATTCTGAGAATGTTCGTTGTTCTCAAATCTGTATTTTGATTATTGTTGATATTCTGGTTCTATGGCGGGACTGTGTGTTTTGAGCCCATAACAAGAACTTTCTATATTTTGCGGAAATGCCCGATTTTTAGGGAAAATACTGTTCGTTTCATAGGAAATTCTTGGATAGGCTTGCTAGGGAATAGTGTTTCCTAAGTGTCGGTCTCGACCCCTAATAGGTCGTGACAACACCATTGACTTATTCAGAGTCTCTCAATTAGTTACATCTTCTAGAGTCTTTAATAACCTCCAAACAAAGTATTTACCAACCCATTTATTGAATTAGGTCATGCATTTATATTCTTTTGTTTACTAGAATAGTTATAAGAGCTTATTTAAGGGTTTCTATTCCACTAGTTATATGAAAATCACAAGCATATCTGGTAGCACTATGACAAAATCTTTATTTACTCCTTCATGAAAGAAAGCAATGCCTAGAACTATGTCCTTCTCTACATCATCTATACCATCATAACTCAGTTTTACACATTTTGAAGTTGCAATTTCGGGTATTTATTGAGTTTTCTATGTGCACTTTATTGAAGAATTATAAACCTAGGATTAAGGGGGGAAAAAAAGAAGAAAAATCATACATAGATAATATTGAATATATTATTGATAAATAAATGCAACATAAACCACTACCCTAATACTTTTATTTATACTAATGGTTAGGTCAAATACTCATACTACTAGTATAAGATCAAATCCACTAACACAAAGACTAATAATCCTAATTAGACAAATCAAGAATATGCACTTGAGGCATTGATCTAGTGGAGGATATGTCCGCCTCCAAAGAAGTGCACTTTGTTTCGAGTCAGCAGAGATGACAATGGTTAGGAACCCTTCCCCCAAACCCCCCGCCCCTAATAGAAAAAATCAAGACTATGACAAATCAAGAATCCTAAGATTTGCTTCCATAGTATAATCTAGATATATTCTATATTAATTTAAAGATATTCTTAATATTTTCTAACACTCTCTGGTGAGCTAAAGCTTAAGCTTTAGCTTGTTACAAGTATTAAACCCACAATATAAAACAATATTTTTAATGGAAGTCTATAATATGAAACTAGTAATGGCTTAAGTGCATAGTTATGAGAAGTCTTTAACCTTCCTTTGGGCTACTTTGGTCATCTTTTGGCATTTCCATGGCACTCATTCCAAGACAAGATGGATTCTATGGCATCTAAATGCATCACATGGTATCAAACAAGAGTTTTATCACTCCAACAAAAGCCAAAATCTATGCTTAACTGATTGACAAAAGCTTACAAAAAGTGCTTTGAAGATATAATTTTTTCTAAGATTTTAGTCAAAAGCATTTCTTTCTATTTTACAAAAAAAAAAGGTTCTAAAACAACTTTTCTTATATTTCAACTTTAATAAAATATTTAATTATATCAATTATATTTTGTTATGTGTGATTTTAAGTAAGAAAAATTACTTTTGAAAAAAATGGTTCAATCAAATGGGCCTTATGATTTCGAGTATTGTGGTTAAAATTATGCTAAAGATAAATATTTAAATTTAAAAACTAAAAATATTTGAATAAAATAAAATATATATTATGAACATTTTTTGTATTTAATTTTGGGATAAGACATAAAAATGAACTTTTTTAAAAATAAAAAATTTAAAGATATATTCATTTTTAGATAAATAAAATACATCGTAATAACCCTATATAATGTAAGGATGAATACATATTTTCTTACTCACTTTAAAGAAAAATTCACTTTATATAAGCTTTTAATATTAATACACTATCAGTAATTTAATATAATTTTTTATACTATTATTTAATCATATATAGTCATATTATTAAAAATGTTGGACTCTTATAGTAATTATCTCAAGACTCAAATATGTTTTATAATATATAATTGACTAATGATATAAAAGGTTTTTACTCTTGTCATGTATTCAATTTGAACTCATCTTTTTTTCTCCAATTTTTTAAAGTTTATTGATAAAATATAAAAATTATTTTAAATTATTTATTATATCATCTAATTTAATTAGTTGTCAATAAAAGTTTATTTACCTAATTGATCCCCTAATATCCTCAATTGCTTTCAAATATTTTTTTTGAAAAAAAAATATTAGTTACATTTACAGATCTTACATCAACTACAAACTTGAGAAACATTAACTTACAATATACACTATACTGCATTAGATCCAAAAGATCCGATGAGCGTCCTTTTTCAGTAAGTCTTCTTATCTTAATCTCGTGCAATTGAATGTGTAATGTGTGGTTTCTGATCAGTATTATATTGTTGCTACTGCTTTTCTTAAGCGATTATACTATGGATCATAATTGTCGAGCTTTTTATATATTGCGATAGTGCAGCACTAGCCGCCGAATTTTCAGTTTGGGGGTAAAAAAGTGATCCATGTGAGCAAAAAGACAATAGTCGGCACAAAGAAAATGAGTAATCAATTCAGATTTTAGACACAAAAGTGATATGCATGTATTTTGTGAATGAACTATTATGAATCCATTAATCATTGAAATAAGGACATAACTTCCCAATTGTAAATCTAAACCGCACAAATAAAAAATGTTAATTTTTTTTTTTTTTGTGTTTGTTTACGTATATGCATTAATCAAAGACGTTCGTGCCTTTATTTTTTTATCATTATCTTTTTTAATGTATCAGGTATCTGATTAAAGTTTGATATAATTAATTGGATGGCTATGGGAACCTCTCCTTAGCGTTTTTGATAAATTATTGAAAGGCTCAACCCACAAATTGAGAAGCAGCCAGCAAGGATAAAAAAAACAAAAAAAATATAGCGAGACAGAACACAAAAAGATCAAGACACCCTGTCAAAATAAACCAGAACACAGTCAAATAACTAACAAACATCCATTGGGCCCACCGCAGCAGCAGCAAATGATATATGCTGAGCTCCAATATATACTGCACAACCGCCTATATAGCCGATCACTTCTGATTTGCGACAATCCAATATCTGCCTATTTCAAGCACCAGATCAATACACAACTCAAGCGGCATAACCTCATTGTGGAAAATTATTTTGTTCCTCAACTCCCATATTGAGCATACAATCACAAAGAACCAAGACAAATTACACCTCAGCGGTAGTATGTACGATGTACCTACGATCATCAATAGGACATATTGAACAATCAGTATGAAGGTACAAGACAGGAGGGCCGCGATTCACGGAAAATTAGTCCTTTTTATCATTTTCCAAAAGCAGAGTTCAGGACGGGCCAATCTTTCAACAAAGCTTGGAAGATTTCTTAAGTTTTCTTGCTCTTCTTAGTTGGCATGATCTAAGCCTCCAATTCTAAATTACGATAGTGCTGGGTCCTTTATCATCAAGTTAGATTATTGAAGACTCCTTTAATTTCTTGGTGGGAGTGGTTCTTAGCTCATCCCTACATCTCTCGATCTTATCACGAGATTGTGTAAGTCCAGCTTCGTTTGGTTTATGAAAAGTTGGCATGATCTAAGCCTCCAATTCTAAATTACGATAGTGATGGGTCCTTAATCATCAAGTTAGATTATTGAAGACTCCTTTAATTTCTTGGTGGGAGTGGTTCTTAGCTCATCCCTACATCTCTCGATCTTATCACGAGATTGTGTAAGTCCAGCTTCGTTTGGTTTATGAAACTATGATGCTCTGAAGTCTGAAGTATATTTTAGACAGACCCCACACTCTTTTATTCCAATCAAGCTGTCTTGTTCGTTCATGTTCGCACCACACTTGTCAACGGAAAATGAACTTGAATGAAAACTTTAGGTTATAACCATCAACATCATGTCAAAGTAAAGCGGATCATATCACAAATAAACTTGCTCTAACTTCAGTTTCTTGATTTCAAGATGTGCTTTATCGCCTAAGCTCATTAACAGATATCTACATGGCTAATTTGCTATGAAGCTTTTTTGACCTTCCAACAAGTAATATTAAAATGGATGGCTCGACTAGTTTCAGTATTTAGAGACGATAGTATGTGATCAAATTTTATCCTGAAATATATTCTAGGCATTGGCCGAGCCTTTTGTCTTTATTTATTTATTTTTTACGGGATCAAGACTTAGTCTTGGTTCTTTATAAATATGGAAAAGATTTTATTTTTGGCTATATATGGAAAAGAATTTTGAATGTTTAAAATAGGGGCCCCCCGGGGGGGGAGAGGGGGTTGAGTTCGATTTGTTGACTAAAATAGCTCAAAAAAAAGACAGATTGTATCCACAACACCAAAGCAAAAAATAATTTTGATCTAACTTAATTTAATTCAATTAGGCCTAGCCCAACATGAGATGACCATAATGGATTGGGTTACCCTGTAAGCACAAAAAATAGAGGAGGCATTTAAAATGTTTACCTTTAAAAAGGGAACATTGAATATTTACCTTACTCATACTCATATATCGAACTGAAAAGGCAATCTAATGGTGAGGGAAATTTTAACATAATATTGGTATAATTATAACATTCATACTCAACAATTAGTTCCAGTTATAAAATTTTCAAAAAGACACGTTAGCATATAGTTGTGCACAGTATCTTCACCTTACAATTAACTCTGGACAACATTTATTTGTTATTTTTAAAATTGTTTGAAAACCGGAAATCATATACGTTATGCCCATGAGTTGGTTTTTTTTTTTTAATTGAAAACAAATTTTCGCTTAATTTAACTTTTGACTTTCTGAATAATTCTTTTAATTTTGTTTACAAACAAAGTAAACTACTGTTTGTATTTTTAATATTTGTAAAAACATGTTTAATTTGTCTTTTAAGAAAATAAAAAATTTACAAGATAGTTTTTTTTATTGTTTAAAAACAGTGTTTTTTTATTCTATATTTTTTAAGAAAAAATATTTTCAATAATTGTTTTTTGCCTAAATCAAAAGTCATGTGTTGTGTTTACGAACTTAGTTCTATTTTAGGGCAATATATATATACACTTTAAAAATAAATTAAACTTTAAGCAATGTATAAAATTATTTTATATAAAATTCTTGTTTCATACATCTAATTATTGCATTATAAACTACTAATTATTTTTAGCTTTTCACACTCATTGAACGAATATGTATTAATATATTATTATATATATTTCCTTTTTATTATGTTTATGTAATGATATTTATTTATTATATATATAATATTTATTATTTATTTTATTATTTAAATTTCTATTTTTTTCTTATTTTATTAGATTTTATTTCTTATATTGTTATTATTATTTTAGTTTTGAATATATGTATCGAGTAATAAAATAAAAAGAGATAATAGAATTAATAATTTTATATTTTAAAAAATTAATATAATATAAACATAATTCGATAATAATATTTAGTTAACAAAAGAAGCAGAGTGATAGAAAATAATTGAATGACAATTTTACTTCAATACCCAAAAAAAAAATGCAAATTGACCTTCGATCAATTTATTAAGAGGCCGAAGACAAATCATATAAATAAGATTATGTTTCTAGGAAATTGAAGGAATGGGCGGGAGTCAAAAGTGGATTTTTTTAAAAAAAAAAACAATTGTTTAATTATTATTTAAAAATTTTAAAAGCATGTAAACAAGTTTTATTTTCAATAATGAGTTGTTATTCGAAATGTTTTGGGAAAGTTGTTATTTAAAATTATTTTACTGTGAAACTAAAGAAATTTGAGGGAAAAAAAATTTTAAACCTCACTGAAAATAAAAAATACATTTCTTTATGATAAGTAATCCTAATTTTTTGAGCTAACCAATTAGATTTTTTTTTTTTGTGTATAAATTTATGCTGAAAATTAAAATTAAATGACAAATTTTAATATTTTATGAGGAGAGAGAGATTTTTTAAACTTCAAATTTTTTGCCTTAATAGTTTTCCGCTTTTTTTTTGGGGGGCCCTCCCCTATCAGCCATAGCATCTGCACACTGATTTGCCTTTTTGAGAGTATGCACAATATCGACCTCCCATTGTCTTGCCATAATGCTTTTGATATCTGCTAATAATGTCCCATGAACATGGAAGGTGGGAATGTGTTCCATAGTCACCAACCTCTGAGCCTCAAGAGAATCAGTTTCCAAGGTAGTTTGCTTGTAGCCAAGATCCCAAGCTTGAATAAAGCCTGTCTTGATCCCCATTTGTAACATTCCCATATAACGTGATAAGAAATAATAAAAATAAACTTTTATTATTCACAACCTTACCCCTAAACTTTTTTAAAAATGACATTTAGGTCTTTATATCAATAGAATCAGCAGAATAAGGTTTTAAACGAAGCAAAATCACGTAGCAAAAATATATAAACCTAAACCTCGGCTGATTGAGCCACGGAGGTATCCACATGTGAAATGACATGGGGTGCCCTTATACTTACCATAATTACAAAAATGCCATTAGTTACGAAAACCAAACAGACAATATTAAAGGGTTTACGAAAAAGCGAAAAGATAACAATTTCGAAGAAATAGTGCAATTGATTTGTGCTGTTAATCGATTTATTAGAAAAGTAAGAGTAATTAGGGGTGAACTATAAATACTAGGGCTAAAGCAAATTTAGATTATTATGTAAAATACTGTGATAAATTATTTAGTACAATGTTCGGAATTACGCTAAGTTTAATATACGTTATTAATCGATTTATCTGACTTTATTGAATGTGTAGAATTAATTAGCCGTTAATGAAAGGTTAATTAGGAGTTAATTAGATGTTAATTAGAGAAATTAGGATTAAGAAGAATCAAAATAGACATATAGAAACTCCTACAAAACTATTCAGTAATGTTTTGCCGGTTTAAAGGAAATCGGTAAGATTACTGTATTTTAAACTGCCGGAACCGAAGCAACCAAATAATACACCTATGACCCTAAAAGGAGTGGCTAAAAATTAGCCACTCTCACCAAGCATTTGGAGCCTAATGGCTGTCCCAAATGAGGTGATCTTGGCTTCATTCTAGCCATCCATTTTCCTCCAATCAAATGCTAAAGCTCCAATTATCATCATTACATCAAACAAGCTTTTCTTTTCTTCCTTTCCCTTTTTGTGCTATGGTTGCTTCTTTCTTTCCTTCCCTTCTTCATTTTTCTCTTCTTGTCCTACTTCATATGACCTCCTCTCAAGCTCTCATCCACCCTCTTTACCCAAAAACACCCATCTTGATCAAGAATCTCACTTGTTAGAGGTAGGATTCAATCTCTTCTCTAAATTTTCTTATGAATTGGGGCTGCTGTGAACTCATTAGAATGCATGTATTTGATGTTATTATGAGTCTATATGAAGGTTTATGGCTAGATTATTATGTTTTAAATTGAGTTTTGGATGATTATCAAGTGAAGAGAAGCAAACAGAATGGATTAGGGTAAGGAAACCTACGGCGGTCCGTACGGCGGAGTGTACGGCTCCGCCTACTGCTGTTTAAATTTGATGAAACCATTTTTATATGAAATTAGACATTTAGGGCTTTCCATACATATATCATATAAGGCATTGGATTAGTATTGAGTGAGATATGAATTTTTGAAGTTCGACCTAGGTTTTGGGGTTTGATTCTAGGCAGACTGGGTTGTGCAGGGAAAAACTCGCCCTATACTACTTGGAATTGAATGAAAATAACTTTGTTAGAAATTTTACACATAGGATAATATCCCATAAAAATTTCAGAGTTAGATAAGGTCTCGTTTGTTCCTAGTAGCTCGAGAAAGTTGCCCTATGTCTAAACCGGGCCAAAATAGGGCAATTCAGGAAGGTTAAATTTCGGGGCTTACAACTCGAGCCCTACTAAGGCAAATGGAGTGGAACTTCTTGAAAATGAAAGTATGTCCTGTTAGCTTTAATATGAGACCAATTTTGTATGATTTGAACTAGTTTTCGATTTTTAGTGGATTTTTACTTTTAAGAGTGTAATTCGGGCCAGCTACAGAGCAGGCCGGGATAAAACCTAAATAACTTGGGCTATAGTTATCAAAATTAGATGGGACCGAAGAGGTTAGAAAATAGACACATAAAAATTCAATATATCCAAAATTCAGATCCAGATGAGTTAAAATGAATTTAAGGCTTAATTTCTAAAAACGGGCAGAATTGAAGAATATGAGCAGAATTTCCAAAGTTAAAGGATTTAGCACCTTAATGCATAAATGAGTTCAATTAAAGTCTAAATGTTGCAATTCCATGTTAGTGCTTGAAAGATTAATGCATTATATTTGATCTCTTACTGTGACTGATTGTTTATTGAGATTGACACTATTCATGGGAAAACGGATCTGATCTATTATGCTGCCGAATTTACGCAGAAGTATATGAAACTATGAATGTTTATATTACAAGAAATTTATGAATATATTACGATGACATAATCATGAACCATTCTTATGAGCACTTGCATATTTGCATATGAATGGCGCAAGAATATATGAAAGAAAATGAGGAAGCATATGTATGACTGCATTCCGCATGTCCATGCATGATTATGTATGAGAATGAAATAATATGAACATATTAAATGTGAATCCCTTCACTTGGAGGTAGTTGCACATTGAATCCCTCCCTGTGAAGGCAGTTAAACGATAAAAATGTGGGTCCCTTCACCTGGAGGTAGTTGCACATTGGGTCCCTCCTTATGAAGGCAGCTAAAACTTGGGTCCCTCTATGTTGGAGGCAAATGGCCAACTGAGTCCCTCCGACCTAGAGGCAATGGGTCCTCTTGTGGGTTAGTCTGTGTGACGACGGTTACGAGTTGAGCTGATGAGCTCACTCCCAGATCAGACTACCCAAGGGCAGTAAAGACTAAAGACTAAAGATTAAAACATATACAAGCACCCCACTCACATGAGGCATGGCATCGACTCAGCAGTGTGAGTTTAGGGGATAGGGCTTACATGAGGCATGGCATGACCCAGCTAGTGTAAGTACCAAAAATTTATGATGGCATATAAATATTCACGAAAAAGGAGGATAAAGAAAGAAAAGTAAATTTTATGTATCTGCATAAATTCAAATGCAAGTAAAGGCATGTGCAGGTGTTATTATCTCCAGTATATTGATGTTCCATTAAGTTGCTGAAAATTTTAGAGCTTAAAACCATCCAAAACCTTTTTAAAATTACTTTTGATGAGTGTTTTTTATACTTGTTTGTTAGTTATTTATGTTATTTCATTTCTTTTAGCATTTTTGTGGATTTATGAGCGCTCAGGCGCTAAACTTCCACCGCTCAGGCGCTAAAATTGCTGATTTCATTTTGCTGACAGGTGACCTGGTGCCTAGACGCCCAACACCTAGCGCCTAGGCGCCAGCGGCGTGCTGTCAAAAAAATGTTTCGCTTAAATTATGAAAAGCACGCGATTTCTAGGCTATCCGAAGGGGGGAACTTGAGAAAAACAGAGAAAAGGAGGCTCTAAAGCTAGGGAAACAACTGGGGAACAAGAGGAGGAGGAAGATTGAAGACTTATCCTTCCAATTCTTTGGTTCTTTATGAAATTTTTTGCACTTTTCCTTTCTTTGTTCTTCCATAGAATAAGTTGCTAAACTCATTAGTTAGGGGAAGGGATTAGGTCTGAAATGGATGTATTGGGGCTGAATTTTTGATACTTAATGTTGGGTTTCTTGGATTAATTGTTCATCTTTTGTGTTTATATGCAAGAAATTATGAGTTGTATTTCATGATTGAACCAGGGTTCTTATATGATTTGGGAAAATTGTATGTGAATTGGCTCTAAAAATGAACTACATGAATTTCAAGGTGTAGGAATATTTCTTGAATTTTATGTGATCTAGGGATTGAGTTCTATGTGTAATCTTTATTTGTGTTGAGATATAGTCAAGGAATTGTCATATTTTATCACAAATAGGAGAATTGATTCACCAAGGAATTGGGGTTAGTTTACTAATAATCCTGTCATTAATCTAAGATTTCCAAATTAATTATTTGAGGAATTCAATTAAAAAGTAAGAAAATTCAGACCATCCCAACCTCTAGTATTTTGAAAATTTGAGATTATATTTTGCTTATTTTAAGTTATTATAAATCTTATGTTCATTCTCAATTTTAGTTACATTTTGACTTAGAGCTTTCTTCAATCCAAACAGTTGTTATTATTTAAATAGAAATTTAGTTAGTTAATTATTGTTTGATAGCGTCAATCCTTGTGGGACGATACCCACTTTCCGTGGTTATTACTTAAACGATTTGGTGCACTTGCTAAAGAGTTATCAAGTTTTTGGCGCCGTTGCCAGGGATTGACTGTTTTATCAACAATATTAGTAGCTAAGGAAATTTCTAATTTAGATATTTAATTTTTGTGTATAATTTGTCTATACTTTTATTTTTATTTTTATCTGCTTTAGTTTTGTTTGTAATTTTGTTTATTTTATTCCATTTTAATTGGTGACGTTGTTCTCACAGATGTTTAGCTTCTTGTATGCGAGGTACTGTTGATCCGGAGTCTTTGCTATTTGATCCAGAAATTGAGAAAATAGCAAAGAGACTCAGGAAAGAAGCTAAAGTAAGAAGGCAAGCAGAAGAAGAGGCAAAGATGGCTGACGAGAATAAGAACCAGACCGCTAGGAGGATGTTGGGGGAGTATGCCACACCTAGTGCTGATGGGTGTACATCCAGTATAACAAGACCTCCAATTCAAGCTAATAATTTTGAGTTGAAGCCTGCACTTTTATAGTTGGTTCAGCAGGAGCAGTTTAGGGGAGGACCATTAGATGATCCAAATTTGCATATAGCAAATTTTCTACAGCTATGTGACACTTTCAGAGTTAATGGGGCCAGTTCAGATGCAATCCGGCTAAGACTTTTCCCATTTTAAGAGACAAGGCAAAAGTGTGGCTCTGATCTCAACCACAAGGGAGCATTACCACATGGGATGATCTAGTCAACAAATTTCTTATGAAATTTTTCCCACCTCAGAAGCTTGCAAAGCTAAGGAATGAAATTAACACTTTTTCTCAGAAGGATGGAGAGTAACTTTATGATGCATGGGAGCGGTTCAAGGAGTTGTTGAGAAGATGTCCACATCATGCTCTTCCAGATCGGCTTCAGATTCAAACCTTCTATGATGGGTTGATACCATTTGTCAGATCAATGGTGGATGCAGCCTTTGGAGGATCCTTGCATAGTAAAACTCTAGAAGAAGCCCTTCAATTGATTGAGACCATGGCTGCGAATAACTTCATGGCTTCAAATGAGAGGTCAGTGGGAAGGAAAGGTGTTATGGAGCTGGAGACACTTGATGCTATATTGGCTCAGAATAAGCTCATGTCTCAATTGTCTACTCTCACTCAACAGTTTGGGCAAATGCAAGTTGGAGCTGTAGGTTCTCAACCTTTAATGTGTGACTTTTGTGGTAGTGAACATGGAAATGGAGAATGTGAAGCCAGTACAGCAGCTCAATCATCTGTTGAACAAATAAGCTACATGGGAAATCCTCCAAGGTAGCAGAACAACCCCTTTTCTAACACGTATAATCCGGGGTGGAGGAATAATCCAAATTTTTCTTGGAGTAATCAGGGTGCTCAAAAAAATTTCAATGCACCTTTTCAAGCACCACTAGCTCAACCACCTGCTCAGCCAAAAGCATCTACATTGGAAATTGCTTTGGAAAAGCTATCTCAGTCAACAACAAATTTTGTGCAGCAGACCTCTAGTTTCATGCATGAAACAAGGGCTAATTTCAAAAATCAAGAGGCTTCAATCAGAAATTTGGAGAATCAAGTTGGGCAGATTGCTAAACAGTTGGCAGAGGAACCACAAGGAACCTTCCCCAGCAATACTGAGCCAAATCCTAAGGAGCAATGCAAGGCAATCACTTTAAGAAGTGGTAAGACATTAGAAGTGCATCCTAAGGAAAGTGAGGGTAAAGAAGCTCAAGATTCTCATGCAGATGATGCTATAGAAGTTGAAAATTCTTCATTTGAGGTTCCATTTGATTCTCAAGAACAGGTGAAGAAGCAATCTATTGAATCTTCCAAAGGGAAAAAGAAAGTTGTAGATTGGGACAAGTCAGTTGAAGTGTCCCCACATGCTAGAGTTCCATTTCCACAGAGACTTCAGAAGCAGAATCAAGAGAAGCAATTCTCTAAGTTTTGGAAGTGTTTAAAAAGTTGCAGATTAACATTCCATTTGCTGAAGCCTTGGAGCAAATGCCTTTATATGCCAAGTTTATGAAAGATTTGCTTTCTAGGAAGAGGAAATTGAAGGAAGATGAAACAATGATGCTAACTGAAGAGTGTAGTGCTATCATCCAGAGGAAATTACCACAGAAGCTGAAAGATCCAGGTAGTTTCCATATTCCGTGCACTATTGGTAGTTTGACCATTGGTAGAGCATTATGTGACCTTGGGGTAAGCATCAATTTGATGCCGTTGTCTATCATGCATAAGTTGGATTAAGGAAGTGAAGCCTACCATGATTTCATTGCAACTAGCTAATCGGTCTATCAAGTTTCCGTATGGGATAGTTGAAGATGTGTTAGTAAAGGTTGATAAATTTATTTTTCCTGCGAACTTTGTGGTATTGGATATGGAAGAGGATTCTGAGATGCCTTTAATTCTAGGAAGACCGTTTTTGGCAACAGGAAGGGCATTGATTGATGTCCAACAAGGAGAGCTTATGTTGCGGGTGCATGATGAGAAAGTAATTTTTAATGTGTTTGAGGCTATGAAACATCCAGCAGAGAAGGAGCATTGCCTAAGAATTGATGTGATTGATCCGTTAGTAAGAGAAACTTTTCATAAAGAAATGTTAGCATGTCCTCTTGAAACAACTCTGGTAAATGCAAAGATGTCAACAAATGATGAAGATAAACCAGAAGTTATTGAGTGTGTTAAATTTCTGGAAGCTTTGCCACTAATCATGCATCTGAAGGAGAAGGAGAATTTGTGCTTGACAAAGGAAGTTGTGAAAGAAGAGCTTCCGAAGCTTGACTTGAAGCCTTTGACGTCAACTCTCAAATATGCATTTCTTGGAGGTAATAATTCATATCCTGTTATTATTAGGGCATTTTTGAGTGAGTTGGAAGAAGAAAAATTGTTGAGAGTTTTGAGAGAGCATAAGACTGCTATACGTTGGACTATCAGTGATTTGAAGGGGATAAGTCCAACTATGTGTATGCACAAGATTCTGTTGGAGGAAGATAGCAAGCCTATAGTGCAACCTCAAAGAAGGCTAAATCCAACAACGAAGGAGGTGGTTCTGAAAGAAGTTCTAAAATTGTGGGATGCTGGAATTATTTACCATATTTCTAACAGTTCATCGGTAAGTCCTGTTCAGGTTGTGCCTAAGAAGGGTGGCATCACTATGGTGCCAAATGAGAATAATGAGTTGATACCCACAAGGACAGTTACAGGCTGGAGGATGTGCATAGATTACCGCAGGCTAAATGCGGCAACAAGAAAAGACCACTTTCCCTTGCCGTTCATTGACCAAATGTTGGAGAGGTTAGCTGGGCATGCCTATTACTATTTCTTGGACAGGTATTCAGGTTACAACCAGATTGTGGTGGACCTTATAGATCAAGAGAAGACAGCATTCACGTGTCCTTATGGTGTTTTTGCTTATCGGAGGATGTCGTTTGGGTTGTGCAACGCCCCAGCTACATTTCAAAGGTGCGTGCTTTCCATTTTCTCTGATATGGTAGAAAAATTCATTAAGGTATTTATGGATGACTTCTCTGTTTTTGGTAGTTCTTTTGATGCCTGTTTGAATAATTTATCTTTGGTTCTAAAAAGGTGTCAAGAAACAAACCTTGTTCTTAACTAGGAAAAATGCCATTTTATGGTTACTGAAAGTCTTGTTCTTGGGCACCGAATTTCATCCAAGGGTATTGAGGTAGATAAGGCTAAGGTTGAAATTATTGAAAAATTGCCTCCTCCTGTGAATGTTAAAGGTATTAGAAGTTTTTTTGGACATGCTGGTTTTTATAGAAGGTTCATTAAAGATTTTTCAAAAATTGCAAAACCTTTGCGTAGTCTTTTGGTTAAGGATGCACCTTTTGTATTTGATGATGATTGCTTGCATGCCTTTGAGACTTTGAAAGAAAAATTGATTTTTGCTCCTATAATTTCTGCACCTGATTGGAGTTTGCCATTTGAATTGATGTGTGATGCTAGTGACTTTGCAATAGGTGCTGTTTTGGGTCAAAGAAAAAATAAATTGTTGCATGTGATCTATTATGCTAGTCGTGTGTTGAATGATGCACAACGTAATTATGCAACTACTGAAAAAGAATTGCTTGCTGTGGTTTTTGCTTTTGACAAGTTTCGGTCATATTTGGTTGGGTCAAAAGTAATTGTTTACACTGACCATTCTGCTCTTAAGTATCTCTTGTCTAAGCAGGAAGCAAAGCCAAGGCTGATCAGGTGGGTGTTATTGTTACAAGAATTTGACTTGGAGTTTAAGGACAAGAAAGGCACAAAAAATTTGGTTGCTGACCATTTGTCTAGGATTGTTCATGATGGAGGCCAAGATGTGCAGCTGTTACCAATTAAAAAAGAATTTCCTGATGAGCAGTTGTTTGTAATTCAGGTACTTCCATGGTTTGCTGATATGGCTAATTACAAAGCTGCAAAGGTTCTTCCAGAAGGTATGAGTTAGAATCAAAAGAAGAAGTTCTTACATGATGCAAGGTATTTCTTTTGGGATGAACCTTATCTATTCAAGAGGTGTGCTGATGGGATGATTAGAAGGTGCATTCCAGAAGAGGACGTGCAAAGTATTTTATGGCATTGTCATGGCTCTGAGTATGGTGGACACATTGGAGGGGAAAGAACAGCAGCTAAGGTCTTGCAGAGTGGTCTTTATTGGCCCACAATTTTTAAAGATGCGTGGTCTTTTGTTAAAAAATGTGATAAATGTCAGAGGACGGGGAACTTGTCAAGAAGAAATGAGATGCCACAAAACTACATTTTGGAAGTGGAGTTGTTTGATGTGTGGGGGATAGACTTCATGGGTCCTTTCCCTTCATCAGACTTTAATTTATACATTCTTGTTGCTGTGGATTATGTGTCAAAGTGGGTGGAAGCCATTCCATCACCCACTAATGATGCAAAAGTTGTTGTGAATTTTCTGAAAAAGAACATTTTCACAAGATTTAGAGTTCCAAGAGCACTTATTAGTGATGGAGGGAGTCATTTTTGTAACAAGCAATTTGACATGTTATTACAGAAATATGGAGTGAAACACAAGATAGCTACTCCATACCATCCTCAGACGAGTGGTCAAGTTGAGGTGTCTAACAGGGAGTTAAAAAGAATTCTTGAAAAGATGGTTGGTTCGTCCAAGAGAGATTGGGCAAGGAAAATTGATAATGCACTTTGGGCTTATAGAACAGCTTTTAAAACTCCCATAGGAATGTCTCCATATCAATTGGTATTTGGAAAATCTTGCCACTTGTCAATGGAGTTGGAACATAAGGCTTTTTGGGCAATTAAATTTCTGAATTTTGATACTAAAGCTGTCAAGGAAAAGAGGCTCCTCCAACTCAATGAACTTGAGGAATTTAGGTACAAGGCTTATGAAAATGCTCATTTGTACAAGGAAAGGACAAAGAAATGGCATGACAAGAAGATTTCTTTCAAGCATTTTGAATCAGGACAACAGGTATTACTGTTTAATTCAAGGTTAAAGTTGTTTCCTGGAAAGTTGAAGACAAGATGGTCTGGACCATTTGTGATAAACAAGGTTTCTCCCTTTAATGCTGTTGAGTTACTTGAGCCAAGTTCTGGAAGAAAATTCACAGTAAATGGGCATAGGCTGAAGCATTATTTTGGAGAAGATATTAATAGGCAGAGATCAAGCTTAACATTGTCCTAAAAAATTGCAACACTTCAAGCTAATGACGTTAAAAAAACGCTTATTGGAAGGCAACCCAATTTTTAGTATCCTTTCATTTTATTTTGTTTCGTTTTATTTTCTTTATTTTCTTTGTTTTGTTTTAGTTAATTTTATTTTTAATTTTTATTATTTTCTATTTATTAGTTTTCCTTAGTTGTTTTATGCTTTTCCTTAATTATTTTATTTTATGATTTTAATTGCTCTTTTGCTTATTTATTTGTGTGAAAATAAAAATAAAAATAAAAAAATAAAAGCCAACTGCCCAGGCGCTCCTTGCGGAAGAAAAGAAAGCCACTCTCAGGCTGTGTAGCGCTCAAGCGCTCAACACTTCCCGCCTAGGCGTCCACTGCGCGAAAGAAAAAATTGGTTTTAGGCTGTTCACCGCCGGGGCGCTCTGTTACACCGCTTGGGCGCTGTCTGTGTAAGGAAAAAAAAATCACTTTCAAGTGATCCACTGCCCAGGCGCTGTACTCATACCGCCCAAGCGCTGGCGTTAAAAAAAAATCACATTTTAAAACGTAAAAAGCCGTAGCCTCTCTCTTTTGCACGGTCTTCTCTTCTCCTCTTCCCTTGTTTTCTTTTTCTTCTTTTACGTAAAATGCTTCTTCCTCTTCTAAACTCATTCATGTTCATAGTATTTAGGAGACTTAATCCATCTTTCTTCCTCTCCTTTCACCTTCTTACCTCATAACCTCCATTGTTCTTCAAAGAACCTCCATTTTCTGCAAAAAAAAATTTTCTCTTTTCTGCGAACTGTAACCGCAGGTTTGGGGGGGATTTTTTGTGAATTTCTGCACTTTGATGGTGGTTTCTTGTTGAGGTAAGATCTCCCTCACTTTCAACTCTCTTCCAACTATCTTTAATTCTTGTTGCATGTTACAAGAGTGAATGGATGGTTCTCTATCATAGATAGGGTTTGCGAATTGGGGAAAATAAGAAATTGGAAAAATGGGTGCCATTGGGTGTGAATTGTTGTTATAATTTATGTTTGGTACAATGCATGACTGATATTGGGCACTTGAGTTGTTTCATATTCATAGAATCAACATGTTTGATGAGTGAGCACTTAGTGTTTAAAGAAATGACAAGGTGGCAATTTGAATGTGATGAGCTTGGTAGAATTGACTTGGTCAAGTGCATATTTCGAATTGATGGTATGTTTTTTAGCATGATTTGGTGTGGTGTTGTTGAAAATTTATTGAGGAATTGTGTTAGAGTGGTGTGTTCTTGGAATAAATTTAGAATGTGAATGAATGTGGGTGTAGATGTGATAAAAGCATTGGTTTGGAAGAATTGTGAGTTGTGTATTCATGGTGAATAGAAATTGTTTGTGAATGGGTATTGAATTTAAGCTGGATAATTTTTCTCTTCCTTCGTGTAGTGTTGCCATGAACCCAGTGGAATGTACATACAAATTGTTTGAATATTATGCTGAATTTTTGTGTTGATTAGAATAGAATGTTAATGGTAAGGAGTAGAGAATTCATGTTTCATAAGTTCAGTGTGAATGAAAACTTGAGTTTGGCATGCTTTGAGTTGACAAGAGTCCATGTTAGCTTGATAAGTTGCTAATTATCTTTGAAACATAGACTTATATCTTGACAATTTGTTGGGTTTATTTGCAGGTGACTAATTCTCATGCCTCCAAGAAAGAAAAGGGGAATTGACAAGGCTGGCTCTAGTTCAGCAAACACATTTGATCATACTCGTTTCAAGACCTGTGCACATGAAGAACGGTTTAAGAATGTCTTCTTGACTCGGTCATTGGTGCGGGAGAGAGGATTCAGTTTGCAAGAAGGAGAATACCCTGAGATCCAAGATCAAATTAAAGAAAGGAACTGGATAGCTTTATGTGCGGGTCTTCCAGCAGGAAAAATGAATCTGGTTCGGGAGTTTTATGCCAATGCATATGTGGTGCCCAATGATGAGCAAGAGCAAAGTGAAGAAAGTGAATTCAAAAGTTTTGTTCGAGGGAAAGAAATTGATTTCAGTCCAAGAGCCATAGATGCTTTCTTTGGCATAGGATATCATTACCCTGATTATTATAGTTATGATCATAGGATGGAGCATGAACAAAGACTGACTGATGTGTTAAGAGATCTATGCAAGGAAGGCGCAACATGGGAAATGGATGCTCATGGAAGACCCTTATGTCTAAAGCAAGCTGATTTAATACCAATTCCACGAGCTTGGTGTACATTTGTTCAATCCAGACTTATCACTAAGCTGAATCATTCAGAAGTGCGTGGGGAACAGGCTATGCTCATTCATTGTATAGTGAAAGGTACACAAATTGATGTGGGGAGTTTAATTGCTTCGAAAATTCATGAAATGGCTCAGGCATCATCTGGAAGTTTAAGGTATCCAAGTTTAATTACACAGTTGTGTAGGAGAGCAGGAGTGGATATTGAAGGAGATATTCCAGTTTTACCTGAGCGGCCAATAACTACAACTTCTATAGCCCAGGAGACTAGGAGACCCCGAACTCAACAAAGAGGACAAGAGCAACCATCATCTTCTACACAGCCGAGTTCTAGTAGGCCAAGGCGTCCTCTCACCACCGCTCAGAGGTTAGAACAATTGGAGAATTTTCAAAGGTTGAGCATTCGTCAAAATCAATATATCATTCGAGCTGTTCAAGGATTAGAAGTAATGGTGAGACGAATAGCTGTTGAGCAAGGAATGGGACCGAATGAACTGGATGAACCATTAGTACCAGATGAGGATCTTTTAAGGCCAGCTGATTTTGAGCAGGAGTAAGAGGCTGGAGAAGAAGAAGAAGATGCTGATGAAGATTGAAGTCAAAGAAAAATGAGGGAAGTTTGCTGTTTCTTTTTATTTTTATTTTTTTTTCTTTTCCTTATTGTTTTTAGTTTATTGCTTTTCTGGCTGAAGTTTAGGAGTTTAGGTGTCTTTTATGTTTTCTTTATAACAGTGGTTTTTTTTTTTTTGAAAGAAAAAGTCTTTTGATTGTACAGTTTTAAAAGTTTTGTTCTGAGAATTGTGTTGAGTGCTCAATGATTGTATGAATTTTCATAAACTTGGAGTATCATGAGCACAATGTTTTCAATGGATCATACTCTCATTCATCATGCCTATTATTGCTTTGATCTAGGATGTGTATTTTCTTGGGGATGGACCGGGTTAATTTTCTAAAGAAAGATTATGTGGAATATTTAGATTGATCCTTATCTTGGAACATGTTTGATTCCCTGTTGAGGCGAAATCCTAGGATAATGTATTTTGGTGAAATGATCAGGGCATTCTTTGGACCGTTTGAGCCTTTCTAGCCAACCCAATAATGTATATCCCTAGGTCCCCTTTGAAGCTTTAAAAAAAAAAATTGATGATAAAAAGGCCTTTTCCTTTGTTTTAACCTTCATTTATCCTACCTTTCTTTAACCCCGAGAAAAAAAAAATTTCCCACTTGCAATAAATTTTTGTTAAGTTCTTTAAGTGGTGCATTACATGTTCTGTCCATCTTATAGTTAGTGCCATAGTTTTGCAAATCAAGATGTTATTTTTATATATAAAAAAACAAAAAAAATAAAGAATTGTGGCACTACTTTGTTTTTCTTTTGGATTGTAATGCATACTTTAAGCACTCAATCTAGTTTTTAAGTTTTCCTTTCCTGTCTTTCTTGACCTTGACCTTTGGCCTGACATTACAAGCTTTAAAAGACTCTTTTGATCACTTTGGTGCATTACTTCTACATTAGTGGAGATAGGGATGAACAATATGGACTGAGTATGAGATATTTCTTGAGTAACTGCATAATCCAATCCGGATTATTTGATCTAGAACTGATCCATGATCTTGTTTATTTTGGGTTGGGTCATAAAGAGTGCAGGTGGTGATTGCATGATTTTATTTGTCCATTGTGTTTATTTTTGAACTGATGTTAAGGAGTTTTCTGAGAGTACATATACATAATTCTTATTGGGTGCCATAATTGTTCTTTTGAGTTTTCTCTTTTTGCTTGAGGACAAGCAACATCTTAGGTTTGGGAGTGTGATGTTCCATTAAGTTGCTGAAAATTTTAGAGCTTAAAACCATCCAAAACCTTTTTAAAATTACTTTTGATGAGTGTTTTTTTACTTGTTTGTTAGTTATTTATGTTATTTCATTTCTTTTAGCATTTTTGTGGATTTATGAGCGCTCAGGCGCTAAACTTCCACCGCTCAGGCACTGAAATTGCTGATTTCATTTTGCTGACAGGTGACCTGGCGCCTAGGTGCCCAACACCCAGCGCTTAGAGCCAAATGCAAGGTATGCCAAAAATTGTTTCGCTTAAATTATGAAAAGCATGCGATTTCTAGGTTATCCAGAGGGGGGAACTCGAGAAAAACAGAGAAAATGAGGCTCTAAAGCTAGGGAAACAACTGGGGAACAAGAGGAGGAGGAAGATTGAAGACTCATCCTTCCAATTCTTTAGTTCTTTATGAAATTTTCTGCACTTTTCCTTTCTTTGTTCTTCCACAGAATGAGTTGTTAAACTCATTAGCTAGGGGAAGGGATTAGGTCTGAAATGGATGTATTGGGGCTGAATTTCTGATACTTAATGTTGGTTTCTTGGATTAATTGTTCATCTTTTGTGTTTATATGCAAGAAATTATGAGTTGTATTTCATGATTGAACTAGGGTTCTTATATGATTTGGGAAAATTGTATATGAATTGGCTCTAAAAATGAACTACATGAATTTCAAGGTGTAGGAATATTTCTTGAATTTTATGTGATCTAGGGATTGAGTTCTATGCGTAATCTTTATTTGTGTTGAGATATAGTCAAGGAATTGTCGTATTTTATCACAAATAGGAGAATTGATTCACCAAGGAATTGGGGTTAGTTCACTAATAATCCTGTCATTAATCTAAGATTTCCAAATTAAGTATTTGAGGAATTCAATTAAAAAGTAAGAAAATTCAGACCATCCCAACCTTTAGTATTTTGAAATTTTGAGAGTATATTTTGCTTGTTTTAAGTTATTATAAATCTTATGTTCATTCTCCGTTTCAGTTACATTTTGAATTAGAGCTTTCTTCAATCCAAACAATTGTTATTATTTAAATAGAAATTTCATTAGTGAAGTATTGTTTGATAGCGTCAATCCTTGTAGGACGATACCCACTTTCCGCGGTTATTACTTAAACGATTTGGTGCACTTGCCAAAGAGTTATCATATATTGATGCTATATGCATTTTAATATGTTGCAATCATTGTTCATAGTATAATTCATGAATTGAATTTGTATGGGCTCTCCCAAATGACAAGTGTGAGAATAAAATGAATTTTGCTTCGGATAACATATTTTCGAGCTATAAAATTAAACAGTTCACATAACATGTTCACTTTTTTTATAATAAACCGAAGCAAACTAGAGATGACAACGATGACAATATGTATGGTAGTTAAGGAATCCTACTGAGAATTTAAAATTTTCACTCCTATTTCCGTGTTATCTCCAGATAATTCGAGAAGTTGCAAAGACGGCTGAAGTTGCTGTCAGTCAAGGTCCGCTCAGGTAACCGTAACAACTCCTAAGTGTGGTACTATGACTTAAGCATAGTACTGTACAAAGGAGGACGTTACACCATTAATTCTGCATACAGGATATCATGGTCACCAAGGTAGTCAAAGAAGCCATGCACCCAACTGCCACCATGATCACAAATTACTCCACCAAACCCCGACTTCCTGGGGTTATTCCTACAACTCCCATCAACATTTATCTTTATCCATCCCACCGATCGTTTATTCCATTTCATTTCCTCAGGGACTCTGACTTGAGTCTGGTTATCCAAGCTAAAGCTATTAGTGATATCCGCAATTGTAGTAGCTATATGTTGAAGGACAGATTGTGCGTTCCAAGCATGCTCACCAAGCACCTCCTCATTTCTCCTTCTCCAACACCAGCAAGCAGTCACAATAAATAATGGGTTGAATTGATGCTTCAAGAATCCTTCAATCCAGCTTACTACATTATTCCCTCCAAATAGAGGATGCTGGGTGAGACCTAGCCGATTCCAAACTTGCCAAGACATGGGGCAATCCCTTAAGCGGTGCATAAAGTCTTCCCTATCCCTTAAACAGCTTGGGCAAGTAGAAGAAATAGCCAAACCTCTATGGTGATGAAAAGCATTAGTGGGCAAAGCACCATGAAGACAAAGCCAAATGAAAAGTATCATTTTCATTGGAGCTTTCAATCTCCACACCCAGTTCCAAGAAATATTTCCTTCAGAAGCATGATTTCGGGCCAAGCAACAATAACCGCTGGCTGCAGAATAGACACCCGATCATTGTCTAGTCCAAACCCAACAGTCAATACAACGCCCAAAAGAAGGAATATGCAAGGAAGCAATTTGCTGACGAAGTGGATGAAGGAGTACTGTTGCTAAAGAATCCAACTTCCATTGCCCATTCTCCCAGCGATCTCCTATGCAAAGTTCCGTATCACTTATATGAACAAAGTCCACCATATTACATAGCTTACCTTGTGGGATCCAATGGTCGTAACAAACTGACACCTTACCAGCTCCAAGCCAGAATTTAAAACCGTCCTTTGGTTTCTCAACAGTTTTAAGAATGCCTTACCAAACATAAGAGCTCCCATTTCTATTCCCAGCCAAAAATAGCTATTATTGTCCAAGATATTTAGAAATGAGCACTTGTGAACTAAGCCGGCATGGCTTATTGAGATGTTCTAAACCATCTTCCCCAATAAAGATACGTTGGATAACCTACTTTCTCTAATACCAAGTGCTCCATCCTTCTTGGACCTGGTCACTGTCTCCCACTTAATTAGATGAATGCCCCTAGAATTGTTCTTCTTGCCCTACAAGAATCATTTGGATGTTTTGTCGATCTCATTGCATATACTTTTGGGAAGCCACATTGTTTGCATTACATGGATGGGCATTGTGAATATCGCTGATTAGGTAAGGCAAAGTTTCCCCGCTCTATTAAGCAACTTACTCTTCCGAGCGGCCAACTTGGTGCCAATCTTCTCTATGATTGGGTGGAAAATAGATTTTTTCACTCTTCCCTTCAAGCTAGGTACCCCTAAGTACTTACCCAAATCTGAGGCAAACCGAATCGAGGTAAAATGCTGAAAGACACCCTTCTTTTTGGAACCGATATTGGGAGAGCAAAGAGCACGATATTTCTCCAAGCTAACTTTAAGACTAGACATTTTACAAAAGATATCAAGTGTATCCACAACCACTCTAATCTGAGATTTCTTTGCCGTGTAGAAAAGCAAATCGTCATCTACAAAGAGTAGATAGGAGATACCCGGTCCCTGACGAGACAACATTAAGGGTCTCCAAATACCATCCTCAACTCTCATCAGAATTAGCCAAGCTAACTTCTCCATACAGAAGACAGAGACAAGGAGACATAGTTCAAATGAAATTCTCAAGTCTAATGCTATTCCAAAGAATAGATAGGTTAGACAACATGACACAACACATAATAAGATTTATAGTTATTGAGGGAACCTAAAATCTTGAAGAGTAGCCTTGAGAAAGGACTAGTCAACTCTATCATAAATCTTTGTAAGATCAATCTTGAAAGCAAGAGCACCTCTCCTCCCTCTCAACTTATTGATGCTATGAGAGGCTTCTTGAGCAATGATGATATTATCTAGCATCCCTCTTGCTGGAATAAAGCTTCTTTGAAGACGCTTGACAATCTCCATCAGAAAAGGACGAACCCGTTAATAAGAACCTTTGTGATGATTTTGTAAGCCTATATTCCTTCATGCGAGTTGGGTGATCCACCTTTGGAATTAGGACAACAAGCATCTCTATCAAACGGGCATCAATGCTACTAGAAACAAAGGCCATCCGAACTATCCTACAAACATCTTGTCTAACAATATCCCAATAATTCTTAAAGAAGATAGGTTTAAGGAGAGCAATAATTGCCTCATCATTCAATGTAGGCATTGGCACATCACTACAATAGGATAGATTGACTTGTTCTTTCCTGCAAATCAAGTTTTGAAAGAAATTTCGGGCCTTAGTCTTCAACATCTCATCCTCAGAACACCATACTGCCCTGTCTAGGTAGAGCCCATGAATTTTATTCCTACGTCTATTGATCACCGTCAGGGTGTGAAAATGTTTTATATTTCTATCCCTGAACTTTACCCAATTTTCCCTAGATTTTTTGTACCAAACAAGCTCTTCTTGGACCAAGACTTTCTCACATTCCTTCCTTAGCAATCTCTCCAAACTCTCCAAAGAAGTAGAATCCTAAGATTCCAGGGCACGTTGGATTCCAACAATTTGGGCTTCTAACTCCTTTTTACTTCTAAATATATTGCCAAAAGTTACCTTATTAAATCAAGTAGAGTCATGACACATTTCCTCCAAACAACGAACCATATCATGCTCACCAAGGTTCCAAGCTTCCTAAACAACCCCTTGCTATAGGTCATGAGTCATCTAGGCTGCCTAAAATCTAACAAGCCTATTAGCTTGCACAGTTGGAAGAGACCCGCAGCAAAGAACAATTGGCGAATGATTAGAATGCATGCAGGGAAGGATGGTAACATGAGCCTCCGAAAAGTTATGTCTCTAGTTCACATCACCAAAAGCCTTATCCAATTCTTTGATATTCTATTCATCCCTTGGTTAATCCTAAACCATGTAAATTTCCCACCATAAGCACCAAGATCAACAAGATTACATTCCTCCACCATATCCACAAACACAACTGCTCTAGAGGCCACAAACACAGCTCCTCTAGATTCGAGCAGGAGAAGTATTTCATTGAAGTTGCCAATAAGAAGCCATGGATCAATAACGGTGTAGGTCTGGGGCCAGCATAAATGGCACTACACCACCACTTCTTCATCCCACAGATAATTTCTAAAGACAAACACTGATCAAAAGAGTCCATAACTATCATCCCATAGCCATTTTCTAAAGATAAGACCCAAATGCCACCAGAATGGCCTTGTGCTTCGACTACACCTATTGCTGTAAAGTCTAAACCCTAAATCCTAAAGCCTAAAGTAGTCCAGAATCATTCCTTATTGGCAAATGGCATGTGAGTCTCCAAAACCACAAAGAAAGATAAGTTAAATTGCCGAATAAACTATTTGACGTGCCATTTACCTAAGCATTAACTGCTTTTCTAACATTCCATGAAATAATGGTGCATTCACTGAATTCCATCATCATGAAAGAATAAAGAACAAAGAAACACTAGATCAAGATGCTTGGCCCCTATCCATCGGAGCACCCTCTACAGCCATGACACTATCTTCACCTTGAGAACATTTCATTCCCTGGGTCTCTTTTACAACTTCCGCTTTCGTCCCATACGTCGAGAATTGAGAAAAATTCCTTGGCTGCATTGTACTTCTTGAATCACTGGGTACCTGCATGGCCGCTTCACTTTGCATGGCTTTAAGTGCCCAATTATTGCACGTGCTTCTAGGTTGCTCTTTGTGAGTAAAGAGACTTCAACATGTTGCTTAGGCCCTTGCCTTTTTTGTTACCCGGCCTCCCTAAGCTACCTTTTTACGTATCCTACCATCTCCCAGGGATACAACATTTGTTAAAATCAGGCCCACACTTTCCCTCCTAGCCCTTTTTTTCTATCCCCATTTTTTGGGACTTGGGAATTTTGTGCTCCACAATATGTAACAGACATGGTCATATCAACTATATGCTTGGCCTGCATGTGTTCCACTGATTTCTTTATCTCCTCGTTAACCAATATCTTGCAACGGTTTGCATTTGGAGATCCTTTTGAATCTTCCTTAACATTAGATTTTGGGTTCTATTTGTTTTTCCATTCCTGAACAATCATCCGGTCCCCATGATTAGAATTCTATTCAAAATTCTCCGTCACCTTAAGGGGTGTTCGACAACCTTAAAAATCAAGTTAACATGGTATAAAGTAAAATCAGTTATGTTAATTGGTATAAAAATGAACTAATTTTTATTAAAAGTTATTTGATTCGAAAACTTAAAAATTAGTTTTAGCGTTATTCTTTTTCTTTTTTTGTACCTCTTTCTTTTTTACTGCGCCATTAAAACAATCTTGCAAACGGTGATAGAAAGTGGCGGACGATGGCGACCGACAGGGTGGATGATGGTGACTGGTGGTGACAGAGAGGGAGGACGACAGCCACAGACAGTGGCAGGTGATGGCATTCAGTGACGGCAAGGGGTGGACGGCAATGGCAAACAGTGGCGGTCAGTGGCTATTAGCAACGATGGACAACAAGGGGCAAACAGCAACGACAAATGGTGGTAGGTGGTGGAGGTTGATAGTGACAGATAGTGGCGGTAGGTGGCAACTAGGGACGACGGACGGTGCAGCTAGTAGCAGTAGATGGTGCTAGACAGTGGCGGTAATTGGCAACGACCGGTAGTAGTCGGCGACAGATGATGGTGGATAGCGACGGTGAACAATGATGGATGGCAGCAAAGGACGGTTGACAAAATCAATAGAAAAAGAATTAATTGATTTGAAGTAAAAAGATATAAAATAAAAGGAGAAAATTTTGAGATAAAAAAATTAATTTAAAATTAATTTTTTTAAGAACTGATTTTATATCTAAATTGATTTAAATAAAAACTAGTGTTAAAATATTTAGGCAATTACCAAATAATGTTTATTAAAAATCAAGCCTTATATACCTAATTTGTCAATTTTTCTAGTTTGCCAAATATCCCTTTATTCCCGAGTTTTACGGAAGCCATTTTCAAACACGCACAATGCTCTCCTCTGACTATTGTGGGGTCCACCTCAAGCCGCCTCCTATCTAGATTTGGCTTAAGTTGGTCACCAACAACCTTAGGGACCACCTCTGTAAAGCTTGTGCGCAGTTGCGTCCAATATGGCCATAATGGCCGCACTTCGAGCAAAGAGATGAAGTCCTTCGTACTCAACGTGATATCAATGACCGCGAGCCAAAATCTTCAAATAACAAGTTTTGCGAAGTCAATTTCCACACATGCGACCAAAGTGACTTCGATCAGCTCAAACTGTGTTCGAATCCACTTTTACTAGCCTCCTAACCACTGAAGCCATAGCTAGAAGAGTACTTTCATCATAAAAGGCCATATTAAGATTGGGAAATCTTATCCAGACTAATGTCCTCTCTACCTTAGCAGTTTCAACTATAAAATCTAAATTCCATGTACTCACTGTTAATTAATGGTTGAATATCATCCAAGGCCCCCCTTGCATCACCTTGCAACTATCCTCCATTGTATCAAACTTGACCATGTAAAAGCCATGCCCCATATCTCTTATCTCAAATTCAGGCTGCAATTTCCACATTCTTGTGACCTTCTCCTTCATAATCTTGTACCCAATAATCTTGCCTAGTAGCTTCACAAGAGCATCCTTCCAAGGTTCAAAAAGTTCCTCAAATACTTTGTCATTGACATGAATCGTGGGCACCAAAGGGTCCCAATTCGTGTATTCCACGAGACAGTTTCTCAACAAACCAATCCCTCTTAGTAATAACCCTCGCAGGAGCTCCCCCCAACACTTTATCTCTAAAGGATATCTTCTAGATCGTATCATCATGTTTGACTCCACTAGTACCATCTCCATCCAGAGGTTTAGGTGGGAAGGACAACGACAGCGCCATGAACACAAAGTGGTCCATGCCTTCCAAAATCGTAGCAAATCAAAACCCTTTTATCTCAATAGTTTCTAGCTATATTCTCTTTAGTTTGATTTTAATAAATCACTGGTATGAAGCTAATTAAAGAAGACAGAGAGAAAAATGAAATAAATTTTTTTCTTCAATTATTTTATCCTTACTAAAAATTTATAAGTAAATTTATTATAAAATGTATAATACTTTCCTTAATAAGTTGTTATAGAGAACAAATTTTTATGCTTTCAAATATTACGGTATTAAAGGATGTGGTGAGGTGGGAAAATTTATGGATTTTGTCTTTTCATTCTTGATTTTCAATTTTTTGTGAGAATATATATATATATTCTAGGCCTGAGGGGGAAGTATGGGTATTATGACTTGCCAGTCCTGGGAGGAGAGGCGAGCGGAAGAGGATTCAAGGGTGAGAAGTAGGGAGGAGGCGGACTCCTAAAACATGCAAATGATATGCAGATGCAAAAACAAAATTTAAAAGAAATTAAAACAGAGAAGCCAGAGCATGGTAGTCCATCGGGATTGGCAAGAAAGAAAGAGACCAACAGATATAGATAAATATATTTTATTGAAAATAGGAAAGGTTACAATTGAGAACACCAGGCACTCTAAAACTCTCCTATTCTGAAAGGATTCTAAAAGGATGCCTTACAACTGAGATGGGCAATCCTTTTAAAGATACAAGATTGATTGTTACAACAATACAGGTTACATGACCGGACTAATGTCTACAATACAGGTTACATGACTGAAACTATTACAACAGTAAAAAGTTTGTCCAGACACCTAAAATGACTAAAGGTGATAGGGGCGCACAGCTTTGTCTGCAAAAGTATTCCTTTTGTTAGCCATTTGAGGAAAAAGAGATTCCTTCTGACTAGGCCAAATTGTCGTTTTGCCAATTCAATAGTCTTCGTCCAGATCAATTCGGAAACAGTCATCTTCATTTTGTAAGAACCCTGATGAACTACAGAAAAGGAAGAAGACTCTGGTAGAGGCTATTTGGATGAAGATTCAGCTTCATCTTCTTGAAGCAATTTTAGGATATCCTGCAAATTTTTTGCAAAGTATTCTTTGCTGGTGGATACTCCTAAAGCTGACAAAATTTTGGACCTTTGATTCAAGAACCTGCAAGACTCCGGATCAAAGGCTGATAAATGTTTGGGATTCTTCTTGAACCATTCTTTGACGCTGCTAAGATTGGCCCGAGAAGTATCAAATTCTGCCTACCATTTGACAAATGCTTGCCTTTGGAGATAGGGCAATAAGTTTGAATTTTCATGTTTGCCCAGTACATATTGCCAGGAAAAAATCCAGGCTAAAGAAAATTTTGAATAAAAATGAAGATCCACTGGGAAAGGATCTCCTGATACATCAATCATTTTTCAAAACATTTGTAATCCTTCTAAAGCTTCAGCCGGAAGGATTTGGTTAATTAGTCCAAAGAAATTCCACCATTGATGAAACCAATGAGGGAATTGGTCCAAAGAACTTCCCCCTCAGGCTCTGATACCAGAGACCCAGGAAGTAGGGGTATTATGACTTGAATCTATAAAAAAATGTTATCTGAATGAACTCTGTGTTAATATTCTTTGTGCTAATTCTCTTTCTGTTTTGGTTGGGAAAGAAGTTTTAATGTTCTTATGAATCTGGAAGTATGCAGTAAGTCCCGTTGTGGTTAAGGGCAGTAAGTCAATGGCTATGGAGGATTAAGAACATTTGAAAACTACTTTAAAACAAAGATGAAAATAAATTTTCAGCACTATAAGAATTTTAATATTTAGGTCAACAGATAAAATTTTATACAAAATCTTGTCATAAAACTTTTACTGAACCCAAAGGAACTGTATCAGATGGGAATTAAAATATTATGTTTTTCCATTCTCTATCTCGTCGCTTTTCTACCGGCTCTTCTTCTTCTTCTTCCAGTGGTCAAGACAATGACCACCAAACAAAAAACAAAACAAACAACAAAGAGGAAATCTGATTTGAAGATATAAACGATGAGGATCTAGGAACCTAGGAAATGCTTAGGATCCTAGAAACTCAAATTTACAAAAATGAAAAGCAAACTTTCTTCTCCAAATCTGACTATATAGTCAAGACTGTAGAGGAAGTCGTCCCTTTGGATGACATAGATAAAACTTTTCAACTTCTTTCAAACAAATCCATCAGGAAACACAAAGAAGAATTCAATTTTCTTCATATAGGGTGCGTTCAAATCTCCTTCAAACCAACCATCAAATTAGGTATGAACACTTTTGTCCTAATCTGTCTTAGAGATGCTAGACATAATCAGATTAGGTGAGTGTTTTATACAAATTCTCTCATTGGTTTCATCAATGGTGGAATTTCTTTGGACCAATTAACCAAATCCTTCCGGCTGAAGCTTTAGAAGGATTACAAACATTTTCAAAAATGATTGATTTATCAGGAGATCCTTTCCCAGTGGATCTTCATTTTTATTCAAAATTTTCTTTAGCCTGGATTTTTTCCTGGCAATATGTACTGGGCAAACATGAAAATTCAAACTTATTGCCCTATCTCCAAAGGCAAGCATTTGTCAAATGGTGGGCAGAATTTGATACTTCTCGAGCCAATCCTAGCAGCGTCAAAGAATGGTTCAAGAAGGATCCCAAACATTTATCAACCTTTGATCCAGAGTCTTGCAGGTTCTTGAATCAAAGGTCCAAAATTTTTTCAGCTTTAGGAGCATCCACCAACAAAGAATCCTTTGCAAAAAATTTGCAAGATATCCTAAAATTGCTCCAAGAAGATGAAGCTGAATCTTCATCCAAACAGCCTCTACCAAAGTCTTCTTCCTCTTCCATAGGTTTATCAAGGTTCTTATAGAATGAAGATGACTATTTCGAAATTGATCTAGATGAAGACTGTTGAATTGGCAAAATGACAATTTGGCCTAGTCAGAAGGAATCTCCTTTTCCTAAAATGGCCAACAAAAGGAATTTGCTTTTGTAGACAAAGCTGTGTGCCCCTGTCACCTTTAGTCACTTTAGGCATCAGGACAAACTTTTTACTGTTGTAATAGTTTCGGTTATGTAACCTGTACTATAGACATTAGTTTAGTCATGTAACCTATACTATTGTAACAATCAATCTTGTATCTTTAAAAGGACTGTCCGTCTCAGTTGTAAGGCATCCTTTCAGAATAGGAGAGTTTCAGAGTGCCTGGTGTTCTCAATTGTAAGCTTTCCTATTTTCAATAAATATATTTATCTATATATGTTGGTCTCTCTCTCCCTTCCCAGTCCCAACGGACTACCGCGCTCTGATTTCTCTTTTTTAATTTTTTTAAAATTTTGTTTTTGCATCTGCATATCATTTGTATGTTTTAGGAGTCCGCCTCCTCCCTACTTCTCACCCCTGTAATCCTCTTCTGCTCACCTCTCCCAGGTCTCTGCTATATATATATACCCATCTGCCTATAATTTTTTGTGATATATGCATGTACATATTTCTTCAGGAAATGTATGTGTATCTTACATCAACTCATCAAAGAACATAAGTCCAATTATAATCAAATGGTGAAAAGTATTGAGATATGTGACGATGTGAGTATAGATTTGTGTATCTCTAGTTACTATTTCATAACTTAGTATTTTTTTTTTTTAGGGACATAATTTAGCAATTAAATCATATTAATATATAGTCTCAAATAAACTACATCATATTATTATGTGCATGAGTGAATTCTTGATCTTAACAGTGCTTCCAGGAAACTAAAAAATTAAGGATTGCCCTGTTCAGTCCAATAAAAGCCTATTTTATACTGATATAATGCTTCGAACAAGGCAGCTTCATCATAACTAGAGACTACATTATTAATAAATTAGTATGAATAACACTACCCAAATAGAATTAGGTTTTAGTAATAGGCACAAAATGCACATTTTATACTAATTGAATTACATGATTAATCTCGAATATGTTGATCTCAAATTCTCAATTGAATCTCTATATCTATATTTAATTATTTTGTCTTTAGAGGCCCTAATTTTAGAATACAGTTAAAGTTCCTATGTGGGGATATTTGGACAAGAGCAAGCACATTTACAAGATGTTGTGGCATAATTTGGGGCCTTATATTGGGGGTGTTGTACTTTCTATTAGTTGGTTCGAGGCTAGAGAATCTATAGATTTGTTGGTTCATATTGATTCTTGAAGCTTTTGTAAAAGGGTTGGCTAATCTAAGATCGCTTAATAATTGCCCAAAAGTAGCTAGAAATCCCGTTTACACTACAAGAAAACCACCAATTTTCATTTTTTAAGTACTATTGTGTCCACTATTCGCAAATCTGCCACAAATTAGAAGAGCTTCTCGTCTGTCACAAATTGTCCTTCGCTAATTGGCGTTTTACTTGTAGTGTTAGATCGGAGACATCGACATTTGGAATTTAATGTAATGGGAGCATATGATTCTATGTATTTCTCGCATGAATGGCATATTAATTGAGGTTTGGTAGGAAAGGAAAACTAATTCCTAGGCTTATGTGTAACGTCCGATTTCCGACTTCCGATCTCATTTAATGTTGGAATTTCCGATTTTCGAGTTTGTCTTGTAAATTCCGACTTCCGATCTTAGTCATAGTTTCGATTTCCGACTTCGTTTCCAAGGCTTAAGGACTGGCTACATTTTCCGATTTCCGACCTTGTGTAAGCGTGTATGAATCTCGACCTCATCAGTATGAATTCCGATTTCCGATTTCATTTCAAGTGGCTGATGTTTCTAATTTCCGATCTTAAGATTTCCGACTTAATACTAAGTCCGACGTCCGATTTTATCTCAACCAGAAATGGACACGAGAATCAGATTTTTGAACTTGTCTCCAGGTCCGAGTCAAATTTTCACGAGTTCCGATCTCGAGTTTAATACCACGAGCTCTTATTTCTCTATCCTCCCGAGTTCCGAGATCGAGGTCCTACAATTCATGACTTCCGACTTTAAGTGCTTGGCTTCACATCAGGCTTTGCTTTCAAGTTTCGAAATAAACTGGATACATTTCCCGGGTTCCGACTTCATATGCAGGATGTTCACGAGTTCCGACTTTATAAAGGGTACGAGTTCCGATTTCATTTTTCAGAATATACTGGAAACTAGTCCCACTTTAGGCGACGTGGAGAGCAATTCTACCACACAAATAAGACGACGTGGAGAGCAAGGTTGGCTGAAACTCAGCCTTATGTTTTGAGGCCAATCAAAACTTTCCAAGTTAACTACTACTCATGCTTAAATAATACATTCTCCTCCTCTTCTTCAAACTCTTCTCTCATGTTGCATACTTCACTCCAGCTCTCTCTTTTCTTTTCATCACTCACCCAACTCCACCACACTTTGAAATTCTACCAAGTTGTAGCTACAAACTTAAACCAAAATCATTCATAGTAAAAGGTAGAGGTTCTAAATTCTTACTTGACTTTTTTTTTATTCTTGAAGGATTGATGGTGGTTCAATTTCTTAATCTTGATATGTTGATTGAATAATTATGATGAATTATAGCTGAGTTATGGGCTGTTTATGAGGTTAAAACCTGAATTGAAAGTGAGAAAGGATGAAGATATGAAAAAGTTGAGAGGCTGAAAAACTCAAAAACCCTCGGCAGTCCGTACGGCGGAGTCTACAGCTTCGCCTCCTGCTGTTAAAAATTAACGAGACCATTTTTAGGTGAAACTAGATATTCAGGGATTTCCACACCTATATCATAATAGGTCATTGGATTAGTATAGAAGTAGTTATGAATTTTTGAAGTTAGACCTAGAAATCTGGGTTCTCACCCGGGCAGCATGGGTTGAGAAGGGTGTATCTCACCCTATACAACCTTAAATTGAGTGCAACTAAAGATGTTTGAAAGCTAACACATGAGAGAACATCCCATAAAAATTTCAGAATTTAATTCGTTGTCATTTGTTCCCAGCACATCAATGAAGTTGGCTTAGGTTAAAACTGGCCTAGAATAGGACAGCTCAATAGGGTAATGTTTCGAGACTCATAACTCAAAATCCACTTAGGAAAATGACATGAAACTTAATTCATTTTAAAGCTTGTTGTGTGAGCTTCATTTTGATATAAAATTCGCATGATTTCATCTAGTTTTCGAATTTTAGTGAATTTTCTCCGATAGGAACCCAATTCTGGCTAGGAACAAGATAGGCTGAGATAAAATGTTTATATCTAGAGTTATAAAATTCAAAACGAGATGGGACTAAAGAGAGTAGAAAGTAGACATATAAGGCTATAACATATCCAAAAATGAGAATTTAATGAGTTCGATTGAATAAAAATTTGAGCATGCCAAACTCGGGCAGAACAGGGAAGAACAAGCTGGAACCTTCTTAATGTTGGAATTGCAATTGTTAAATGATGTTATAGTGTTTATACATGTTTGCTGGTTTATACTGGAATTATTAGTTGTGCAACTGTACTGAATTGTTTGGCACTATTCACGGGGAAGCGGACTCGATCCGTTATGCCGCCGAAATTTCGGTAAGAAATCCATAAGTTATGAAATTTATGATAACTTGAGTACATCATATGAAAAGAGACAAGTTAGACGTGCATTCATTTCAAGACATTATAAAGAATTCCACATCACTTGGGCCAGCCCCGGAATAAATTAAGGGGAATAGATCAGTGGGAAGGTCGGGGAAAGTAAACCCGGTCATCCTGTATAGGAACGAGCTCGGTCCTGAAAAGTGAACTATTACCCAAGAGTATATGGCCAATGACTCCCAGGGGACCAAGGATGGAAATAAGTTATAACAGGCGAAAGCCTCCAAGAATAAGATGCATCTCCTCATTACGCATACATATATACAGTGGAATACTTTACTATTGATGATTCTAGATCCCTGCTTATTAATCCTAATGTGCTATTGTTCTGTTGTGATTACTGTTTGGGTATCTTAGTATATCTGTTAACTAAAATTGAATTTGTTTCGGTATATGTTTTACAAGTAAGTATTTAAATTGAATATTATCGTTTTATGATACTATTAAAAAAATGTTGCACGACCGAAACAACTGAGAATGACAGCGATGACAGATGTATAGAAGTTAGGATTTTCTACTGAGAAATATTCATTTCTCACCCTATTGTATATTCCGCGTCATTCTCAGACCATGGAGCACGCGGCGACCGGGGTTCTATTCATTGAGTTTCCTGAGCTTCACATCCACATCGACCCTTTTCTAGATTCTGTAT
Source organism: Pterocarpus macrocarpus (assembly GCA_031439585.1). NCBI lineage: Eukaryota > Viridiplantae > Streptophyta > Magnoliopsida > Fabales > Fabaceae > Pterocarpus > Pterocarpus macrocarpus. The sequence continues at coordinate 7,025,110 of CM062516.1, read as the reverse complement.
ATATATCGGGCAGATGCCAGTTTCGTTTATACTTCTTCTTTCAGAGGGACTTTGTTGTACCACTTATGCATCCTCTTTTTGATCCCGCTGTTCCCTACATTGCTATACCTCTTCATATGGCCCATCCATTTCCACCACCACCACCAGCACCAGTCGCACCAGTAGCTCCAGTTCCCATGGCCCCTCCTGCCGCCCCGATGTAAATCGGCCTCGGCCTCAGAGGAGGATCCGTCTGAGGCTGCTAGTTCTTCGTCGTCATCTGCTCCCAGTGCCGGGCACCCTCCAGCTGACGCCGCCATGGCGAACGATTTCCTTTCGTCAGACTCTGTTTAGATAGCGTGCATGCTGTAGTAGGGTTAGATGTACAGAATGACCCTCTTTTTGACAGTTTGGGTCATGGTTGGATGGGTAGATATTAGGAATGTATATGAAATGTCCCATGGGGACCAGTTAGAGTGTTGTTCATAGGTATTGGCCGTCTCATTTTGTATTAGCGGCCTCATTTTGACACCTTGTACTTTTGACAAACTTTGAATTCAGATATCTATATACATATCTATGACGCCGTTTGCAGTTATTCTGTTCTTATTGTATTTTTATTTATGTTAAGTTATTTACAGTTTACCGATTGATTTGTATTTATTCCGCCATCCCGCAGGAAAATTTTGTTATGAGATCAGGTAGTCTTATGCGAGAAATTAATACTAATACTGAAAGAGAGATTTATTCAGCGTTACACGTAATCTCTTATCAGATAGATTATTATGATTTAAGCATAGTACTTTGTCTGGTAAGGTGTTACATTATGCATTTTTGGAAAGGGTAGAGTAGATAGCTTATCGCTTAGCCCTCCTGCCTAAACATTTAAGAGTTTACCCAGTTTTTCATTTTTCAATGAATAGGAAATAAATTCATAACCTTTCGCATATTATCCAATATTATTTGGTTGAGCTTGATAAAATCCTAAGCTATAGTGATCAGCCTCTAGCAGTAGTAGACAGATGAGTGAAGCATTTATGATCCAAGGATATTGCATCTTGAAAGTTGTTTGGCAGAGACCATTTGGTAAAGAAGCCTCATGGGAACCCGAAGCAATTATGCAAGAGAAGTACCCACTCTTTTTGACATTCAAGGTTAATTAGAGGATGAATTTTTCTTTTAAGGGGGACCAATTGTAATGCCACAATTAAAAATAGAGAAAGCATAGAAGAATGAGCAAGGGCAATTTTCTACATTTGTTAGATTATTAAAAAACAAAAGAGAAAAAAAGTTACTTTTTTAAGACCCAACAACAACCCCTTCCCTCATTTTTTTTTTATTTATTTGACCTCCCATCCTTTCTCTTCTCTTTTTTTCTTCTCTAATCCATCTCATGATTTTGGGGTTTTGCTAAAAATGTTTGAGCTTGTTAAATTATTTCAATTATTCAAATTCTTTGGATACTGTGCCAATTCCTCATATCAAAGCATGGGGGAGTAGCTCTATTGATTCCTAACTACTGAGCGGCAATGTTTGAATAATTCAATATCATAGGAGAAACTAATATATTAAAGCTAATGATTTTACTTTATGTTAATTGATTTATTTGATTAGTTATTTTTTTATGACGATAATTAAATTATGATTTTGATCACTAGATCAGAATTATGATTAGTCTTTCTTATCATTTCCATAACTTAATGAATTTAATTTATCTTGTTCTATTTTGTACTAAGATGATTCATAAAAGTTATCATGCATCTTCAAGAATCAAATTTGATTGACATTGTGCACTAGATTTGTGCATTGCATTTTGTTATAAGTTCATGTTGAGAAAACGATGACAAATACCAAGTTAGAACGTCATTGATTATTAGGGAAGATATCTAACAATAGCATTCACTGTTAGCAAAGAGACATAATGGCCTATGTGCACATAGTGTATTTAGTTGAAATAAAAGGTGAGAGGACCCTGATTATGATACAGTGTCGGGTGAGGCACAGACCACAATGTAACGTCCTCCTTCGTACAGTACTATACTTAAGTCATAGTACCACACTTAGGAGTTGTTACGGTTACCTGAGCAGACCTTAACTAACAGCAACTTCAGCCGTCTTTGCAACTTCTCGAACTATCTAGAGATAACACGGAAATAGGAGTGAGAATTTTAAATTCTCAATAGAATTCCGTAAATATCACACATACTGTCATTGCTGTCATCTCCAGTTTGCTTTGGTTTATTTATGAAAGAGGTGAACATGTTATGTAAACGGTTTAACTTTATAGTTCGAAAACATACTATCCGAAGCAAAGTTTATTTTACTCATACACTTGGCACTTGGGAGAGCCTATGCAAATTCAATTCATAAATTATACTATGAATAATAATAACTACAACATATTAAAATACGATAACATTATTATGCTGGAGACATAACATCTACATGCTTTTGAATTTATGCAATCATATAAAATTTACTTTTTTTTCATTCGACACACCTAGGCGTTACGTATCGCCGTCCTTAGGGTGTCTACATCTACCTACACTTGAGCGTTACGTATTGCCATCCTCAAGTGCAGCATCACTCATCTTGAAGTTATATGGCACACCTAGGCGTTACATATCGCCGTCCCTAGGGTGCTTGCATCTGCCTACACTTGAGCGTTATGTATCGCCTTCCTCAAGTGCAGCATTACTTATCTTGAAGTTATATGGCACACCTAGGCATTACGACACACCTAGGCATTACATATTACTCATCTTGAAGTTATATGGCACACCTAGGCATTATGTATCGCCGTCCTCAAGTGCAGCATTTCTCATCTTCCCTAACTTGTCATACATATTCTAGAGTATGATCATCATGTCATATCCCATCAGAGCGTGATTGTCATGTCACGTTCCTTAGGAAAATGGGACCTTCTTTACATTTCTACCGAATATTTCGGCAGCATATCAGATCATCTCCGACTCCCTATGAATAGTGTTCGACAGCCAGGAAACTTTAAATCAAACAGCAAACTCGAGATAGAACATTATAATCATACCAAGAATATAGCAATTTCATTAGGTGCAAGTTTTGGGGTCTTAAGCCTTAATCTATCTCGCAAGCTTTTAACCTCTACTGATGTTCCCTAGTTTGAGCTCAGGACCTATTTCTGAGTTCCGAAGTCTATGTCATGATTCCCAACTTCCGGGTTCCGATGTCATGTCTGCTTCAACTTCCGGAGTTATAAGTCCATGTCTTGGTTCCCAACTTCCGAGATCATGTATTCAATGTCTTAATTCCCCAACTTCCGACTTTAACTATGTCCGACTAGTTTCCTATTTGCTCAATCCCGAGTTCCGGCATTAACTATACTTGATCGGGTTTGCTATTCACTAAGACCCGAGTTCAACGTTAAGTCATCCTTCCGAGTTCATCTTTAAGAGTTCAACCTTAACTATTCCTGACTTCGTCCTCTGTCTGCTAAGTCCCGATGTCAACCTAAAGTATACCGGACCTAGCTTTCTATCTGCTAGATTTCTGAGTTCAACATCTCCTAGTTCAACTCAAGTTCACTATTTCCCGAGTTCCGACATGGATTAAACTTGATCTAGTTCTCACACATGCCTCTAGCCCGAATTACACTCTTATAAGAGAAAATTCACCAAAACTAGAAATCTGAGTGGAATTATACGAAATTTATATCTCTATAAAGCTAACAGGGCAGGATTTCAAATGGAGCAAATTGCATATTATTTGAATGAGTATATGTTGAGATATAGGCCCTAATACTCGACCTTCCTAAACTACCCTGTTTTAGCACAGATTGGACATAGGGCAATTTTCTTGACTCACTGGGAACAAATGGGATTGTAAATAACTCGAAATTTCCTTGTAGGATGTTCTCCTATGCATAAGCTTTCTAACAAAATTGGTTTCACTCAATTTGAAGTTGTATAGGGTGAGTTACACCCTTCTTAACTCACACTGCCCGAATGAAAGTCCTGACTCCTAGGTCAAACTTCAAAAATTCATATCTCTCTCAATACTAATCCAATGATCTTATATGATATATGCACGGAAAGCCCTGGATGTCTAGTTTCATATAAAAATAGATTCATGAAGTTTGAATGATTGTAGGCAGAGCTGTACACTCCGCCGTATGGACTGGCGAGGAAAAACCCTACTAGCTTCTTGAGTTTTCTCCTTTCTTCAAGTTATTTCATACCAATTCTATTCCTAATCATAACATACATGCATAATCAACTATAATTCATCATCATCACTTCACATATCATCAGTAGCATAAAGTATACAAGACTCACGCATAACTCCAAACCAAGGAAAATAAGAAGAGGAGTAGGATTCCTACCTTGTCTAGTTGAATTTGAGTTGATTTAGTGGCTTTGATGGAAGCAACTTGTGATGAGACTTGAAGGAGGGATGAAGATGGAGTGAAATAAGAGTAAGGAGAAGAGAAAAGAGATGAGCTTCAGCAGCTTTTGGGTAACCGAGAATGACAAGAAGGAAAGAAAGAAAAGGTGAAGATATTTTGAAGCAAGGCTCATGTGATTGGTGGATTTTACTTCATCATCCAATTTTGCTTAGCTTCTCTCCCTCAATGGCTGATCAAGGCGCCACATGAGGGGGTAGTTTGGCTAAATCTTAGCCATTGATCCTAGGGCACTCATAGAAAAATTTCTATTGGTCAGGTTTCGACAATTTAAAATACCGAGATCTTACCGATTTCTCTTAAATCGGTAAACCGGTTTGAAAATTTTTTGTGAAGTTTCCTATGTTCCTAATCTAATTCCATCATAACTGATCATCTTAAATCACACATAATTAGATTAAAATGTTTCGGGCGTTGCACACAACACGAGACAAGATGAGATTTTTGACTAGATGGTTAAGATTACTCTCCGAACCTTTCATGGAGAATTTGACGATTTGACAAAAGATTTGATTTTCAATGAGTTTATATTTATCAAAAATATTAAGAAAGCAAGAATTTGATGAATCATTGTTTCTACAAAGTATCATTGTTCATTGTTCATTGAATGATTGTTGAGTTATTTCCTGTTATTTTAAAAGCTAATGAATTTATTTGTTTACTTTGTATGATATATCCTCATTGAGTCTGTGGTCTCACCTTTTTATAAATTAACACATTTGTAGGTTATTCATTAGATTTGGTTGCAACTTGTTCAATTTACTGACATCGTTGGTATTCCTCCAACATGGTTTGGGTGGACCCTATCACTTCTGATTCCAGAATCTGCAGCTATAGAGTTTTGTGTTGACCTATTCTTGTTCTTGCAAATATACTTCAGATGGAAGCATTATCTGACAATGATAATGAGTTTGAGATTAAGAATTATTTAGGCTATTGTAAGATAATTTGATATTTAGGAAACGATTTATCTTGTTAGGCTAGCTAGACTATTTTGGATTTGAAATAGTTTGTACGCAGTCATAGACCCTAAGATAGTTTAGAACAAAGATGGTATTAGAACATAGGTTGTAGATCCTATTGGCTGCAGAAAAAGGTAGTACTAGAACCTTGCTTGTAGCTTGTGTACTAGGGCAAAACATACATACAAGGAACACCCACTTATCTTGGAATGATGTGTCTAGTCTTGTGTAATCAATTTTGTTTTATTTCTTGGATTCCTTGAATATTCTTATCATAAGTCTCTCTAATTTGAGTGTTAGGAAAGTTATTCTTTTGTCCAATGGTTCCTAATTTGGTGCACGTCAATTTGGCGGATTATTATTGTTTTTGAAGAATGTTTGAAAGTGTGAATAAATGCTTATCTTGAATTTTTTAAGTGTGGCATGTATCAAACTAGTAAACAAGAATATTGTATACTATGCATAAAGTGTTTTGTTTGCCAATTTGAGTAGCATGTGAATGTTTGGTAAAATAAGGACTATAGTTTTTGGTTTAAATCTTGATAAAGGATTGTTAAGACATAGATATCCAAATTGAAATAGTCTTAGAATTGTTAAATTATGTCATGATTGAATGTTAAATCAAATATTGAATTAATACACAAACAAGTTTAATGATGTGACCTAAAATCTCTTTAATTATGTTAAATCTAGAAAATTAAAAATCTTATGGTGTATCTTTAATTGTGCAATATGGATATCTATTGCAAAAATAATTAAGTTAAATACATTCGTGTACTATGTAAATGGTTAAGTGATTATCTTGTTGAGTAGTAGTTCTTGAAAAAAAAAAAATTCTTATAGCATTGTTATTTCTATAGAAATGAGAAAATCCTGGTGGGGATATTAAAAAAGTAAGAAAAAAAAAAAGAAAATAGTATTCGAATGATTTAGATGAGCTGAAATCTATTCATGAATACATTTGGGTTGTAGGTAATTAGGAAATTATCAAACACATCAAAAAAGGGTGAGAGTACTAAAGAGGATGAAGATTTAGAGAATGCAGCTGAAACACGGAATGTTGGTAAAGGCTTGGGGCTGTATGGGGTGGAAGATGGCATCACTGTCCAAGCTCTCTTGGAGGAGAAATTGGAATCAAAGCACCTTTCAAAATCAAAGGGTAGAAAGTGAAATAGGAAGAAGGTTCAGAAAAAAGGGAAGCAATCCAGGTGGGCTTCCTAATTCTTGATGAAATTCTATGTTGGAATGTGAGAGGGATTGGAGGTAGGGGGAAAGTGAAAAAATTCCCAAAAATCTCAAAAATGATCAAAGAGAATAGGGTGGGTTTTATAGGGCTGATTGAAACAAAAATGAAACTACGGACCAAAATTTAGTTAGAAGAATATGGGGAATGGATGATTATGACTGTTCATCGGTGGAAGTATAAAGTACCAGTAGTGGTATTCTCTATATTTGGGAGAATTGTTTTATTAAGAAGGAGGATGTTATAAAGGGTGATAGGTGGGAATGCGTTAAAGGTTTTATAAATTAATTAGAGATGATAGGAGTTATTAGTATTGTATATGGATACCATGATGCTATATTGAAAAGACAATTGTGGCAACAACTTCTAGATGTGAAGAATGAGGTGAATGTCCCTATTTTAGTCGTGGGCAATTTTAAAGAGATTAGATGCCCAGCTAAGAGGAAAAGATGCTCTATTACGACAACTAGTATTAAAGAATTTGATGATTGGGTCAATAATATAGGGGTTATTGCAAGGCCTCCTGTTGCGAGGAAATACACATAGAGATGGGGCAATTCTTGTAGTAAACTTGATAGAGTTTTTGTGGAACCTATCTAGGTGCAAAAATTAAACTTTATTCATCTTAGAGGTGCTCCTTATTCCCTCTCATATCACATTCCCTCTCGGATCAAAGGAAATAAATTGGGGGCCGAAACCTTTCTAGACATTGGATGCTTGGTTCTCTCCTCCCAAATTCATCAAACTTGTAGAAGAGGAATGGAAGAGTATGGGAAGCTTGAATGCTGTCAGTAAGTTTAAAAGATTGAAAGTCCCTATTCGAAGGTGAAACAAATAGATCTTTGGAAATATTGATTTCAACATTGATAAGCTGGAAAAGGTAGTGGTAGATCTAGAGTCCAAGATTGAAACAAATGGCGAGGATGAGGTCGACTTGGCTCGATTAAAGGCTTCAAGAAGCGTGGTTCTGAAATTGTGTCAAAGAAAATATTCATATTTGAAGCAAATGTCAGGGGAAAGGTATATCAAGGACATGGAAAGAAATACAAAATTCTTCCATGGAATGGCTAGTGTTCAAAAAAGAAGCAAAAAGGTTAAGAGAGGTAGAAGAGTTTTTCGTGATCCTAGAATTACTAAAACTCTATTGGTAAGTTTAAAAGGTTGAAAATCCCAATCCGAAGGTGGAACAAATAGATATATCTTTGGAAATATTGATTTCTACATAGATAAGTTGGAAAAGATAGTGGCAGATCTAGAGTCCAAGATTGAAACAAATGGTGAGGATGAGGTCAACTTGGCTTGATTAAAGGCTTTAAGAAACGTGGTTTTGAAATGGTATGAAAGAAAATATTCGTATTGGAAGCAAATGTCAAGGAAAAGGTACATCAAGGACATGGATAGAAATACAAAATTCTTCCGTGAGGTGGCTACTATTCGAAAGAGAAGAAAATTGATGCTTGAGATTAGGAGAGGTAGAAGAGTTTTTGGTGATCCTAGAATTATTAAAACTGAGGTTAGGCAGTTTTTCAAATGCGTATATAGTCAAAAACAGGTTCCATGTGTGTATGTTTTCCTGAAGACCTTGTAAGCAAAATTTCAAAGGTGATGCTCTATCTTTGGAGGTTCTTCCTAGAAGAGCATAAATAAAACAAGCAGCATCGAACTGTGAATCATCAAGAGCACTAGGACCAGATAGCTACAATTTTAATTTTATCAAAAGGTGGTGGGAAAACATTGATGAGGATTTTATAAATTATGTAAATATTTTTTTGTTACAGGTTCCATGCCCATTAGTGCAAATATGACATGGGTGACTCTAACCCCCATGTGTGAAGAAGTAAAGGAGGTCAAGGATTACAGGCCTATAGGTCTGGTTAAGTGCATCTACAAGACAATGGCAGAAGTTCTAGCAAACCAGATGAGGCATGTAATGGATGGACTAGTTGGTGAGACCCAAACAACATTATTATAAGGAAGTAAATCACAAATGGTGCTTTCGTTGCATGTGAAGCTATACATTGGTTCAAAAGAAAGCAAAAAAAAGTGGTGATTATGAAACTTGATTTCCATAAAACCTATGACTTTGTCAGATGGAATTTTGTTGACCAAGTCTTGGCTCGAATGGGGTTTAGTCAACTTTGGAAAAAATGGATTTGGGGTTGTCTATCTTCAACTAAAATGTCTGTTATTATCAATGGTTCTCCTTCAAAGCCTTTCCGGATGGAATGAGAGTTACATCAAGGAGACTCACTATCTCATTTTCTCTTTGTGCTAGTTGCAAATGTCTTGAATAAACTTCTTGGAAAAGCTGTTTTTATGGGATTGATTGAAGCCATTGAAGTTGGTAGCTCTAGAGTGAGACTTTCTCATTTATAATTTGCAGATGACATGATTTTCTTCACCCCTCCAAAGCAGGATGTTCTGGTCTCACCAGTCTTGTATGTCAAGTGTTTAATTTCAACATAATAACATTTAAATCATGTTCTCACATGAACATGAATAGGCTTAGGTTTACAAATTCCTGTATTACCCAGAAAAAAAAAAAAGCACTCAATATTTTCCCTATTCCACTACTGAAGTTATAAGAATATACATTAGCTACACATAACAACTACTAATTGCCGTAATATGACTTAAGCATAAATATGGTAATCACTTACGGTGTTACATTGAGCATTAAGTGGTTGTAATAATTAATTCAAACTATGATTTTTACTCTAATTCTTAGAAATTCTAGATCTGACAATTTGGGAGCCTAATAGACTTACCAATTGTTAATTTGCCTTCAAATAAATAATTTGAGTTTGTCAAAAATGTTTGCGTTGGTCCAATTCTTTGGATACCATGCCAATTACTCCTCCGGAGCGGTGGAGGATCAACTTAGTTGATTCCTTAAGATTGTGAGTGGATATTTCACTTAGTCGTGATGTTTTAAAGGTTCTTTTTTCCCTCCATAGGAGAAACCAATATATTAAAGCTAATGATTTTGTTTTATGTTAATTGATCTATTTGCTCAGTTATTTTTACAATTATCTTTCCTTTGTATGATGATAATTAAATTATGACTTTGATCACTAGATTGGAATTATGATTAGTCTTCTTATCATTTCCATAACCTCAATATTTTTAATTTATCTTGTTCATTTTATGCTAAGACAATTCATACAAATTATCACCTTCAAAAACCGAATTTGATTTATGTTGTGCACTAGATTTGAGCATTATGTTTTGTTATAAGTTTATGTTGAGAAAACTATGATGGATTCTAAGTTAGAACCTTCTTCACTACTAATGAAGAGATACAACATATCAATGACTTATATGCATATAATATATTTAGTTAAAATAAAGGGTGAGATAATCTAATCATGGGGTAGGGTTGGTTTGAGTGCGGCTCCCAGCATGAAATAAGATGAGGTTTGTGACTAGATGAGATAGTGTTAGGGAAACAATTTATCTAGTCAAACTAGCCCAATTATATTGAATTTGATATAGCCTGTGCACAGTCACGGACCAGAAGACCGGTCATAACTCGAAAAATCACCAAAAGTAGGGCTAATAGTGAGAAATTTGAGTAATGTGTATGAGATCATAGATTCAAACTCTATTGCTACTAATGTATGAAAAGAAAAAGAAAAGCTTGAATATGCTCTTTTCATATTTAGGTCACTGACTATTTCATCTGTAAATTCAAAAACATGAACAAGATAATGATCATTAACCATTTAGGGTATGTTTGATATAAAAGAATTTTTGAAGAAAAAAAATATAATTTTTAAAATTAAAAAAATAAAATAATAATATTTTTTATTTATTTTAAAATTTTACTTACATTTTGTCTTAATTTAAAAATAAAAAATAGATGGTTCCCTTTTTCTATCAAAAATTCATCGTCCAATCATTACTTTTGTAGAGCTGGGAAAGCATTTCATTATTCCAATGGATAGCACTTTATGAGGTTGTTTATATCTATTGCATCCAATTTTTAAATAAATTAGGATATATTGTTATTTTTCTCAAAATGAGTATTTTGAAATAAAATCTTTTAGATGTTCTTTAAATAAGGAATTTCTATCCCTTTGTCACATTAGATTTGTGGACTATTCCTTTCTTATTCTGATCTATTCATTGTGTACAACATCAGCTTTATAAATAATAATAATAATAATAATAATCTTTTCCATCTTCACCATTCACTGCCTTCTAATGTCACAATTAATAAATCGATCAAAATTTCTTATTCAAAGATTATTCAAGAATTGCTCAACTTATAATTTAAAAATTGTATATTCATCTTAGAAAAGATTTGAGTTTCTTCCCATTCAATACCTGTATGCATGAGAATCGAAGCCAAGTAAATTGGCTGCTTCAAAGAGAGCATCCTTCCACTTGTGCACCATGTCATGGTAGTGCTTAAAACCTTTTTCGTATTTAGCCAATGATGTGTGGTAACTCCCGCTCTGCTTTCGAACATGTGAACGATCTACTTTATAGAATACAGGAATAGCATGTTGTGTAAGTTATAATCTATTTATGCATGGATAGATTACCATGAATACATTAATTCCAAGATCTAGAACTTCATGCATTTCACATAGTTTAGTTAAGAAAGCGTACCGTTCTCCATTGGACTTGAATGAAGAAGATAGTCCTTAGGCAAACACAATATGGAGGATAATGATTTCTCTCTCTTAACCTCTTTCTTAATGGCACAATAGTGATGGAAATAATGTGCTCTTATTAATGGATGAGAGAGGACCACATCCTTGGTTTATATAGAAAATGAAAATGTGCTTCCATCAGACACCTCCAATAGTCATGCCTTTAGATTCCAATAGTCATATCTTTATGTATTGAATAGTCATGCCTTTACATTGAATAGGTATGACCATTCATAATGATGACTCTTCAATATAACTATTCATAAAGATGCCTCTTCAATAAGCTAATTAATAAATTTAACATTTATATAATAATTATTAAACTATTATATGGGACACAATTCTTACATTCTCCCATTTGTCCCATATAACAATACTTTATAGTTTAATAAGATACATAATGCATAAATTAAGATAATGTTAAATCCTCATTATATTGGCTAGAACATAATATCATGACTAAGTAGAAAATTAATGCGAGTCATGGCGGTTGTATGTCACTATTTTTCTCGACATAGTCCCTTCCACGTACTGCAACACTAACCTTCTTACTTAACATGACCATAATGAAGAGTATGGTCCAACTTTAATGTCTTTATTAAAAGACCATTGTTCCTATTGTCATTACTCTAATCCAGTAATGTATACTAATTAGAAACACGAAATAAATATCAGAAACAAACTTTATTATTGAGCTCAGAGTGTCAAACAAGTCAAAACAATCATAATACAATATCATCAATGACGTCCAATAATGCCCATTCTCTCAACATGCTCATAAAATGTCTTGGGCGGCAGTCCTTTTGTTAATGGATCTACAACCATAAGGTTTGTGCTAATATGTTCTATTGACACTCTTTGTTTCTGAACTTCTTCTTTAACAGCAAAGTATTTGATCTCCATATGCTTAGCACCCTTAGAATACTTGTCATTTTTAGAGAAGAAGACTGCTGCGGAATTGTCACAATAAATTTTCAGCGGCTTGGCTATACTATCGACAACCCCAAGTCCTGAAATAAAGTTCCATAGCCATAATCCATGAACAGTGGCCTCAAAGCATGCCACAAACTCAGCCTCCATGGTGGATGCAGCAATGATAGATTGCTTCGCACTTTTCCATGAAATTGCCCCTCCAGCAAAAAGGAACAAATAACCAAATGTGGATTTCCTTGAGTTAACACATCCGGCAAAATCTGAATCTGAATAACCAATTATCTCTAGATTATCAGACTTGCTATAAGTGAGCATGTAGTCTTTTGTTCTTTGCAAATATCTGAGAACTTTCTTTGTAGCCTTCCAGTGATCTAATCCAGGATTACTTTGATACTTGTCTAGCATACTGACAGGAAAACTGATGTCTGGCTTGGTACAAGTTTGTGCATACATTAAGCTCCCAACAATAGATGCATAAGGAATATTTTTCATTTGTTCTCGTTCCAATTCATTCTTTGGACATTGCATAAGACTAAATTTATCCCCTTTCTGAATTGGAACTATTCTTGCTGAACATTTATCCGTCTTAAATCTTTCTAGAACTTTATTAATATAGGCTTTCTGAAACAACCCTAACAATCCTTGTGACCTGTTACGAAATATTTCTATTCCAATCACATAGGTTGCCTCTCCTAGATCTTTCATTTCAAAGTTTCTAAGAGAGAAATTTCTTGGTTTCATGTAATAAACCAAGGTCATTAGTAGCAAGCAAAATATCGTCAACATATAAGACTAGAAAAATAAACTTGCTCCCACTGATCTTCATATATATACACCGATCAACGGCATTTTCCTTAAAACCAAAAGAGGTTATGGTATCATTGAACTTAAGATACCATTGACGGGAAGCTTGTTTAAGTCCATATATTGACCTTTTAAGTTTACAAACCATGTGTTCCTTGCCTTTAACTGAAAAGCCTTCAGGCTGATCCATATAAACTTCTTCTTCTAAATTCCCATTAAGAAAGGCAGTTTTAACATCCATTTGATGTAACTCTAAATCATAATGAGCCACTAAAGCCATAATGATTCTAAGTGAGTCTTTTTTGGACCCAGGTGAAAATGTCTCTTTATAATCAATGTCATCTTTCTGAGTGAAACCTTTTGCAACAAGTCTAGCCTTATATCTTTCGACATTGCCATTTGAGTCTCGTTTTGTTTTAAAGACCCATTTGCACCCAACCTTTTTGCAATCTTTAGGCAATTCGACAAGATCCCAAACTTAGTTATCATCCATAGATTTCAACTCATCTTTCATTGCATTGATCCACTTATCAGAATCATCATATTCAACGGCTTGAGAAAATGAACCTGGATCATCATTTATTCCTAAATCAACTTCTGACTCTTGTAAATAAACCACATACTCATTAGGGATGGCTGATTTTCTTTCCCTTTGAGATCTTCTTAATTGTGGCTCATCTACTATAGGGTCATTATTGACATCTTCATGATGGAGTGTTTGATCATTAATATGTTGTTCTTGGCCATTATTATGTTGTGCAATTACTGCAGGAACAACAACTTTAGAAGTCATGGGCAAAGGAATCTCAACCCTGGCTTCTTGAATGCTAACATTACGTAATTCTTCACTCCCACTAGTTTCACCATTTTCAATGAATCTAGCATTTCCAACTTCAACAACACTTGTACTATGATTAGGACAATAAAATCTATACCCCTTGGACTTTTCCGGATATCCAATGAAAAAACCACTGGTTGTTCTAAAGTCCAATTTTGTTTCATGTGGATTGTGAATTCTTACTTCCGCTGGGCAACCCCAAACATGTAAGTGTTTTAAACTAGGTTTCCTTCCAGTCCATAATTCAAAATGAGTTTTTGGAACTGCCTTACTAGGAACCCTGTTTAACAAATACATAGCAGTTTTCAAAGCATACATCCACAAAGAAATGGGTAAAGAAGAATGACTTAACATACTCCTAACCATTTCCATTAAAGTACGATTACGCCTTTCTGCTACACCATTTTGTTCTGGTGTACGTGGCATTGTGTATTGAGCACAAATGCCATGCTTTTCAAGGAATTTAGCAAATGGACCAGGATTTTGTCCTGACTCATTATACTTTCCATAATATTCACCACGTCTATCTGACCTAATGATTTTCACCTTCTTTTCTAGTTGTCTCTCAACCTCATTAATGTATACGTCAAGGGCATTCACAGATTGAGATTTCTCATGTAATAAATAAACATGACAAAAACGTGAAAAATCATCAATAAAGATGATAAAATATTTTTCTCCACTAAAAGATGGAACATGAAAAGAACCACATATATCAGTATGTATAATTTCAAGAAGCTGCGTACTTCTTGTGGCTCCTTTCTTAGTGTGTTTTGTTTGTTTTCCTTTAATACAATCAATGCACACCCCAAGATCAGTAAAATCCAAATTTTGAATGATCTCATTCTTTACTAATCTTTGCATCCTTTCTTTGGATATATGACCCAATCGTTTATGCCATAAATAAGCAGAATGTTCATCAACTAAACTACGTTTAGTGCCAATATTATGATGCAGGGTCATCAAGGTCTCAATAAAATAATCATCAAGTTTAAACTTGTAAAGACCATCACATAAGATTCCAGAACCAATAATATTATTATTCTTCAATAAAGTAAAAGATCTAGAACCAAACTTAAAAGAGAATCCCGCTTATCTAGCTTCGGTAAAGAAACTAAATTGCGAGAGAATGTGGGTACATAAAGGGTTTGAAATAGATCCAAATAATGTCCAGTATCTAATGACAAACGATAAGTGCCAATTCCTTCAACTGGAGCCTTGGTTCTGTCTCCCATGTACACAAATTTCTCACTTGGCTTTATGGTTTGGATCGAAAGGAATCCCTTTCTTTTCGAACCATGCTTTACGTTTTGGGCAATCTTTCTGATAGTGTCCTATTTTATAGCAAAAATGACACTTATCTTTCTTATATTCCTTCTTGTGGACTTGAGAAGATTCATTTAGGTTATGTAAACCTTTCTTCTTGCCTTTCCCTGGTTTCCTCTTAAAACTACTTCCAGCTTCTTGATGCCTTACAAGATGAACTGAATGAGACTGTTGACTCTTTAATCTTGTCTCTTCTTGAAAAAGCATACTGGCCAATTCATTAACACTCCATTTGTCCTTAATAGTGTTATAATTCATTTGAAATGGCCCATATTGTTCTGGAGGCAAGGAATTGAGTATGAATTGCACCAAAAAGTACTCATCCACGGACATCCCCAACGACTTTAATTTTGCTGCTAAGTTTGTCATCTCAAGAACATGTGCATGCATGGTACGTGAACCATCAAATTTCATGGTGGTTAGTTGACTCATTAATATACCAGCAAGTGACCTGTCAACAGTTTGTGAACGTTCTTTCACAAATTTCATAAATTCCTTAGCACTCTCTGTTTTGGAAAGGGTAGATTGTCTGCAACTATCATTCGCATGAACATCAGGCTTAATCTGTTCGACCTTTCCCATTTCTTATATAATGATTTTTGTTTAATGTTGTCTGCAACTGTCATTCGCATGAACATCAAGCTTAATCTGTTCGACCTTTCCCATTTCTTATATAATGATTTTTGTTCAATACTGCCTTCATCTGTAATAGCAGCAGGTTTCTCTTCTTGAAGGGCTAAATCAAGATCCAAAACACCTAAGTGAAATTGGACTTGTTCCCACCAATTTGAACAAAGGAACAGATGAAGCATGCGAATGAAGTGAAGGAATAGGTCCTGCAAATAAGAATCAATCATAACTTAATGCTTTGAGACATAAAGTTTATCACATAAAAATCAGATTCAAATAATGGAGACAATCATTAAACACATATCAAAGTTCACCTTTGGGTGATCCTAAGATATGCAAATATAATGATGCTAATATAATACATTAATCTAGTTATTGAGGTATGCTAATTGGAATTATTTGCTATCTTTGGATATGCAAAATAAAACTACTAGACATATCAATTACTAGCAATTATGTTCACTAATTATAAGAACAAATAATCAACCTTTGGGTGATCACGGAATTGTCTCATAGTAATGAATTTCAATTTACCCACATAACATAATGTCATGTACAAGCATCAAAATCTATGGATAATTGAAAATATATCTACAATTCAAAATTTATTTCCCTTAAGATTTGACCACTTTGGTGACTAACAAATCATTCATCATATAAATCTTAAATTGTAAATAAACATTTAAATTAAACTACAAACATAAATATCATTACAAATGCAATAACTCTAACCATTTGTAATAAGTATACATACTAATAGATCATTCATTATATTTTATACTTCGTTAACCTATATATTAATATAATATATATACTAATCATAAATCGTATATTTATATATAGTCATTTCCTGAAGACAAAATCGGTTTCTATTTAAACATAAATATAAATGACGGTTCCAAGAAAAAGTCGTTATGTAGTTTCTGTCAAATGCAGAAAAACAGTTATATCGTTTCAATTGAATGGACAAACGGATATCTTCTTCTTCAGAACATTGTCGAAAGGAAATCATGAATACTCAAATGCTTTACCCATAATATTGGTTCACGTAAACCAACGTCAAACATAAACCAGAAGTAATTTCAAAGTATGATAAGTCATATAAGACAAAAAAAATCTATTAATTGCAACACATCAAATTCACAAGGAAAACTTTATCCATGAATTCCTCTCACACTAATGCCTTACGATCAAGCATTCCCTTATCACTTGATCCATAATGCACAAAAACACGAAGTATAGCACAAGACATTGAGTTTCGTGAATCACAGTGCTTGATATATTGCTTTCGATGATTTACAAAAACTTTCAAACCATATTTGCAATTCATCACAATTCACATAATGCAGCGGAAATATCAATTCAAAATTCCAATTTCATAATTCACAGTTGGCATAAATTGAGAAAACAAGAATCATTCATCATTAATAGAGAATTACAAATTTCATCTTGAAAGGAAAAACATGAGTTCTCAAACATAATTCTCTGATACCACATGTAAGTTATAATCTATTTATGCATGGATAGATTACCATGAATACATTAATTCCAAGATCTAGAACTTCATGCATTTCACATAGTTTAGATAAGAAAGCGTACCGTTTTTCATTGGACTTGAATGAAGAAGATAGTCCTTAAGCAAACACAATATGGAGGATAATGATTTCTCTCTCTTAACCTCTTTCTTAATTGCACAATAGTGATGGAAATAATGTGCTCTTATTAATGGATGAGAGAGGACCACATCCTTGGTTTATATAGAAAATGAAAAGGTACTTCCATCAGACACCTCCAATAGTCATGCCTTTAGATTCCAATAGTCATGTCTTTATGTATTGAATAGTCATGCCTTTACATTGAATAGGTATGACCATTCATAATAATGACTCTTCAATATAACTATCCATAAAGATGCCTCTTCAATAAGCCAATTAATAAATTTAACATTTATATAATAATTATTAAACTATTATATGGGACACAATTCTTACATGTTGTTGTCCACTTTTCTTGCACTCCATGATTTCAACGAGCTCATTCAAGCACCACGTAGAAGAGGCATAGTTTTCTGAGAAGATAATCAGAAAGACGACGGAGTCCTTGATGGCATGGACAAGTGCTGGCCAGACCTCATCTCCTTTTTCAAGTCTGTTGTCTATTTAGGTTTCAATATGGTTTCGGCGCAAAGCAACAAGAAGATGGCTTGTGAAGTTGTCGCGGGTGTCCTCACCTCTAAAGCTGATAAACGCATCATGCTTTTTGAGATGGGGAAGAGAAGAGGAAGAAGAACGAGCAGAATAAGCATTGGAAAATGCCATCTTTTGTACGTTCTGTATGATTCAGTGCACTTGGGAGTGGTGTGGTTAGTTAATTAGAAAAGATATGTTCCTCTTCTTAGGTATAATAAAGCAACACAAATGATAATGCCATATTTGCTCACTTGGTCTATTATTTTAAGTCAACGAAGTTACTAATGGCTTCCCTTCGTCTCTCTTATGTTCATTTTTTAAGTTATTGCTAGATAAGGATATAGAAATCAGGAAGAAAAGAGATTTGTTATCTCAAACTATTATTTTAAGTAAAAGAAGTTACCAAGTGGCTTCCATCCCGTCTCCTCTTTTTATTTATTTTAGTTGTCACTAATCGGGAAGGAAAGAGATTTGTTATGTCAAACTATAGGGACGGCAATGTATACTAGATAGAATAGGTGTGGGTTTAGGGCAAACCGGCATTTACCCCATCCTATCCGCCTTTATCCTACCAATAAGAAACCTTAAAATTGTAATATAAAATTTTAAGTCCAATTTCAATTCATTTAGAATTAAAATTGGCATATAATATTAAACTTTATGTTTGGAACTAGTAAAAAATTATAACATGAATTATAATTATAAATTTAAATATAATTTTATTATCTAAGGTGTGATTCAAAATTTAAATTAATAAAAATATTAATACTAATATTTTTAAATTTTTTGTTAAGATTATTTATTTGTAAAATAATAAATTAAATATGATTGCTAGAAAATAAGTAAGGAAAAAAGAGAATGATAGAGATATTAATAAAGAGAGATATTTTTAAATTTTAGAATTGATAATTCTCAAAGTATAAATTCTGAATTAAAAAGAGTTTATTTTAGTGATTTTTAATTTTATGAAATTAATTTAAAAAATTATAATTATAATTTTATTTCTATATGTCATTTCAAACATAAAAAATGGAGTTGACAAGCACAATTATAATTTCAAACTCTAGTTTCATCCATAATTTCAAACGTTAGACAGGACTTATAATAAATTCACTTATTTAAAAATATATTAACAGTTGAATTTTTTTATTTTAATGAATTTGATTAAAAAAAAATATGAGTTTAATTGATATATATTGATAGTGTAAAATAGTTTTATACTGTCAATTAATAAAAATAGAGAAAAATGAGAAATTATAGTAGATCTCTCATTACAATAAATAATTATTTGTATAAGTTGATATTTTTTACTATTTCTATTGATTAATAATATAAAATTATTTTACATTATAAATACATTTAAATTAAATTCAAAAAATATTCTATTTTTTAAATGGATTGGACTTGGAATGTGCAAACCTGGCCAGGACTTATCCAGGTACGGTGAATTCAATATTGAATTAAGAAATATGAGAGCGAGCCGAATTATGTACGCTAAATTGAATTTTAAAATGAGATAGTGCCAAATTGCCTTGGCTAGATTGAATTAAGAAATAAGCCCGCCAAATTGGACTCAGTTTTTGTGGATCCATCGTCAGATGGTCCCCGTATTGTGCGCTGAGATTAATATGACAGCGCCTGGCTTGTCCACCATGGGAAACTTCGCTGAACAATAAAGTATCTTATTTATTTTAATATAAGACATGATTGATAAAATCTCATTTCAGAAATTAAAATCTTAAGATTTTTTTATGGTAAAAATATTGAATTTAATTTGAATATATTAATAATATAAAATAATTTTATATTGTTAGCCAATAAAAATAATAAAAAGTACTAATTCACACAAATAATTACCCATTATAATGAGGAATCTACCATAATTTCTCATTTTTTCCTATTTTTATTAATTGACAATGTAATACAATTTTATATTATCAGTGCATACCAATTAAATTCAAACAAAAATTTTAGATATTGGATAAAATTTATTTTAGATAAAAAAAATTTCAAAAAATATTTTTAAGTGATAAAATCCTTAAAAAAGTATTTTTAAGAAACAACTTTACGTTTTTATGAATTTGAGTCATGAGATTGGATTTTTGTTAGTTTAATA
Source organism: Pterocarpus macrocarpus (assembly GCA_031439585.1). Lineage (NCBI taxonomy): Eukaryota > Viridiplantae > Streptophyta > Magnoliopsida > Fabales > Fabaceae > Pterocarpus > Pterocarpus macrocarpus. The sequence goes on along the minus strand of CM062516.1, from coordinate 7,004,988 downwards.
GATTTTGGATCGAAAACTTGGGTTTGGACATGTATTAACATATTCTATTAAGGTAACAAAAGAAATTTTGTTATTTTTATCTAAAAACACATGACAATATTGCCTCTATTGACTATCGTTATTTATCTCCTGTTGTCATACTGTCGATTTATTGCTCTGCGCCCTCTACAATCTATATTACTTTACATCTCTATTTCCATTTATATTATATTATAAAAATTTAGTTAATTTGACACTTAAATTTGGGCTGAATTATTTATTTAAATATAACAATTATATATATATAATCTACGTTTTTACGTTTTACTTTTATGTTTCGTTTCTACTTTATCCTTTAATGTTTTTTTTAATGAAAACCCGCCTTTAACCACCTTGATATAAGATGTAAGATAATTATTCATGCTTTCAAAAATAAAAATGAAGAATTCTTTTTTGGTTTGTTGATATAATGAAGAATTCCAAAACACCACCGATTCAAGTAGTTTTTGGACCGTGGCCCCTAGAATTTTGTAACAAATTGCGCCCTCTACTTTTTGATTTGAGCCATCACTTCTTGTTTAAAGATTACGGTTTGAGCACTCTAAGAGTGTTCATGGGTAAGATTGATTTGGTACAATTCACTAAATTCGCTCTAACTGCTACCGCTATTAGAGACGGTAATCGAATTCGTCCATATTGAATTATAAGTGTACAACTGTTCAATTAAAATTTTTCAAGTAATGATCTTCGAGAAAAATTGACACTACATCAAATCGCGATGAAAACAATATAATAATAATAATAATAATTAAAAAAAATAAACAGTTGACACTACATCAATGCAATCATTGTATGCATGGTCGCATGGATGCCTCTATATAAAAGGCCACGTTTAACCTGGACCGAAAAAGTTGGGGTCCGTGATGAACCCCCTATTAAATTTACAAAACTATCCTTCCTTCCCAAAATCTATACTTCGACTGTCCTCCTTTACCTCCCGCCTGAGTTGGCAGCCACCGTCTTGTAACGCCTTCTGCCGTCATCACCATCCCCACCTGCCACTCGCAGAACAGCTGCCCCCACCTCCCTCGGTGGGTTTCTCGAGGAAAACTTTCTTGCACGCTCACAGGTTCTCTCTCTCTCTCTTCACACACCATTTTGATCTTCTGCTCAATGCTCAATGCTTCCTTTTCCCAATTTATTCACTATTTTTTGTTCAATCAATTCTTCTTTTCGTGCTCACTGCTTATGGACTTAATGTTGTAATCATAATTGTCCATCCAACTAGGTCCTTTTTTTTTTTTTCAAAATTTTTATTTTAATTTCAGCAGTTTTTGTGTTATTCTTATCATTAAATTACTCAAACATTAGTTTTCGGTTTTCACAGTTGGAATTTTACCACCTTCCTGCTTGCAAGTTATGGACATTGTTCAATTTGAGATACCCCTATGACACAATACCATCGACGAGGCTGTGGCTGGCTGCAGGATGGAAAAGGTTGGCTGGAGAGAGGAAGGAAAAAATTTGTATGGGACAAATGTGTAATTTTGTTTGATGTAATATATTCATTTTCATTTAACCAAATTTTTGTCAATTACCCACACTTCTAAATGTGGTTAAATGCTTGGTTCATATGTATCCAAATACAAGGTTCCCATGCTAAAAACCACCCCTATAAATTGAATTAGTATTGCCATCTAGCTTGTTAGTTTTTAGTGCTAAATATAAAATTATTAATATGTTATATTAATATATTGTATATTAAATTAGTTGTCATAAATTAGGTGCAAATATTATAAAAAATATATAGTATATTAATGTATACAAAAAAAAATTATACTTTATTGTTATAAATAAATTCTAGATAAGCAATAAAATTTTAATTATCATTTTATTTGTTAATATTTACTTTTTAATCTTTAAATAATAGTGTAAAATTATTGTTCATATTACATTTTTTTTGGTACAGGTATTAATACTACATTGTATTCTAATTATCTATCTATACATATAATAAAGCAGAGTTATTTGTGTCATTTATTGGATAGTTTTTCTTTCTCTCTAAATTAAAAATTTATATTTTAAGAATTTTTTTGAATTCTATTAGACAATAATTAAAAAAATTATTACATTATTGTTGGTACTTACTTATTGATATCCGCTATCTCATTTAGAATTCTATTTTCGAATTCTCTTTCAAATTCATGCGTGGTATCCCTTTTAGGCCTTTAATATAATACAATGAATGTCTGTCTGAAAAAACAAAAAAAAAAACCACGTTGAGTACCAATTATTTTAATGCAATACGAAACAGCTGTTTTACACTAATCTTTTCCCATTTCCTTTTCTCATCCACTACCTTCACCCAACCAGTGTTTTTTTAATTAAGATTAATAAATGAAAACTTAGCTTGCACATACATCAATACGAACACTTGACATGGCACCAATACGGAATTATCAATTTTTAATACTTTTTAAATATTTTCCCAAAAATAGAGTATTCTTAATATAAGGCATTTATATATATATATCCTATACTTCTTCTAAAAAAATGGGGTACTATTTCTATTGACATCACAAAAAAAAAAAAAAAAAATTTCTAAATGAACTCAAATTTTTGAACCATTAAATTCGTTTTTAGTTCATCAAATAATTGAAAAAAAAGTACTAAATTGTGTGTTCTAGCTATATCCGAGCCATATCCAACCGCGTCCAACGTATGTTTGAACTGCGTTTGACGAATGTCTGAGTTGAAAAATAATATTTTTTAAATAGAAAACGTAAGATCACATGTCAAACACGTATTATACTAGTGTCCAATGCGCGTCGGTGTCCTACTTGTGTCGAACTAGCCGTGCTTTATGGATGAAAACCAATAACTAAACTCTCTTATTCCCCTTTCCCATCCACTATCTTTGCCAATAACATGCTCTTCCTTTGCATCTACCGGTGACAACAACATCAAGCACAATGATGGATTCTCTCTTTGCAGCAATTTCAACCTTAATGAGTCCACCTTCTCCCTGCCTTCCTTGACGATTTTCTGCCATAAACCGGCCGGTGGAGTCATTGGCTATGGTGTCTATTTTGCTTTGGTCTTAAAGTTTGCCATTATTTTAGATGACCACTTTATTTTAGTGAGGACAATTATTTAAGTTTGTTGATTCTTCTAAAGCTATGTTTTGCTGAGACTACGATGCGATAAAGTCTTCTCATTTACTTTATGGAATGGTCACTGCATGTAATGCGATATGGACTTTAAATTTCCTTGATTATCGAACTCAAATCTTCATTTTTGGGAAATCCAATTCAACCCTTATATACATGGACCAACAAAAAATATTTATCTAGATTTATAATGATGACATATAAATTGTATTTATGATCAATATTTAATTTTACAAAATAGTAGTTTAATCTATCTATACATATAATAAAATAGAGTCATTTACTGGAAAGTTTTGTGATGTGTCATTTATTGGAGAGCTTTTCTTTCTATATAAATTAAAAATTTAAATTTTAAGATTTTTAATTCTATTAAAAATAATTTTAAAAAATTATTACACTACAATTGTTATTCACTATCTCTTTTAGAATCCTATTTTTTTTAATTCCCTTTCAAATTCACACGTGGCATGCCTTCAGGCTTTTAATATAATACAGTGAATGTCTGTCTAAAAAGACAAAAAAAAAAAAAAACCACATTGAGTACCAATTATTTTAACGCAATATAAAATTGCTGTTTTGCACTAATCTTTTCCCATTCACTATCTTCACCAAACCCAGTATTTTATTTATTTAAGATCAATAAATGATAGCCAATAACTAAACTCCTCTCTTGTTCCCCTTTCCCATCCACTATCTTTGCCAGTGCCTTTTCTTCCTTCACATCCACCGGTGACAGCAACATCAAGCACCATGATGGGTCCTCTCTCGGCAGCAATTTCAACCTTAATGAGTCCACCTTCTCCCTGACTTCCTTGACGATTTTCTGCCGTAAATCGGGGGAGTCATTGTCTGTGGTGTCTATTTTGCTTTGGTCTTAATTTTACAATTATTTTAGATGACCACTTTATTTTAGTGAGGGCAATTATTTAATTCTGGAGAAATGTTATTTTGACCACGTTTTTTGGAACATATACGGTGTCACCGTATAGCATAGTGGGAAGAAGACAAAAATTGTATAGAAACTTAGGGTACCTAAACAGTGAAGTACAAGTTTTAAATTTTAAAAGAAGAAAAGCAAAACCCAAACCCCTGCGTCAGCTACCTCCCCGCCCCCACTTTCACTCTGAACTGAAGCCCCTCACTCTGAAACTCTCACATTCAATCGCATCTTCTTCTCTTCTCTCACTTGCATTGACGAATTTGAAATGCTTCATTTTTCTTTCATCTGAAACGCATCATTTCTCTCACTCAGAAACTCTTCACATTCCTATCCAGACTCTAAAGCGCATCATCAAATGGCTTGATCCTTTCCTTTTCTCTTCTCTTCCTCGCAAAAGGCCAAAGCGCAATGGATCCACCACCACCACCGCCGCTTGCCACATCATCCTCCTCCAGTGAAGAGTGTGCCACGATTTTTGCTTCTTGTATGGCTGAGTTTGTGGTTTTGGACACAAGTTAGTCTTTTGGCTCGACTTCATCTTCCGCCGTTGACTAATTTATTTGTTTTTTTATTTCTTATTACTATCATTATTATTTTAGGAATGGCCACATGATACATACCTACCTTGGGCTCATGGTTCTGGCTATGTCCTCTCCCGAGACATAGCAAAATTCATTGTCCATGGCCACCAGGAAAGAAAACTCCAGGTAAGAGGTTCTTCTTTCCTATTATAGGATGGAAAATGAAAAAACTTATATGCTTATTGTAGAATCTCTTGGTTAATTAAAGGATATGCTTCTCAAAGTTTTTTCGTATTAGAAGTGTTAAATAGTTGCCATGTTCTTAGTTTGGTTATGGGGATTAGGAATAAAACCTTACTCATGCATCAAAATTTTGCCAGGGACTCAATTTTGTAAAATCAAATGGAGCTTAAAATTGACTTAAACAAGTATTATCTTAAACTAAATACAGGTGTATTTTTGAAAAGCTTAATTGCCATCATTGCATTATTTTGGGTTTTGTTCAAGAAGTTATATTCTTCCATTACTTCATTATATATGTCCTTATCAAATGCAAAATAAATATGTATAATTTTCTCTTTTAATCTCATTTAATGTAAGAGCGCTTTTATCTAACTGCACAATTTTTTTTTATTCTTAGCTCTTTAAACTAGAAGATGTTGCAGTGGGCATATGGATTGAATAGTTCAAGAATGGTTGTAAAGAAGTGCACTATGTAAATGATGAGAGGCTTTACAATGTTGGATGTGAAACAAATTATGTACTTGCCCATTATCAAAGCCCACAGATGGTGCTATGCCTTTGGGAGAAATTGCAGAAAGAACATCAGCCAGCATGCTATGAGTGGATGTCAATTTGTTTTTTCATTTTTTATCAATGGCCCTTTGCTTCTAAGGTTTAAGCATATTTATATTTTTAGGATATATGTTTGTCATCACTAATCATCTTATATGTATTACAGTATCTTACTATTTATTGATTTAGTCATTCACTATAATTATTTTAGTAGAAAGATTTAGTTTTACTTTAAAGCTATTTTGCATAAAAATTGGTGAATATATTTTTCGTTAATGTGCTGTGGCATTCTGGCATTGGACATTGAAGTTCTTGATCATTCACACTGACAAATCACTTGAAAAAAAAATTTATATTTTACTTACTTTCATATCATAACCCAAGACACAATTTTTTAATGTAAAATAATTATGTGCAAATGTACATGACTATCTAAATAGTCTAAGTGTCTAAGTGGGACATTTAAAATGGAACCACGTATGTAGTTGTGCACAACTATAAGTGTAAATGTTTAGTCCATAAATTTGGAACTATTGAAGCATTTATCTATGGTAATCAGTTTGAGTATACAACCAATAAAAAAGAATTAACATTGAAGGGCTAACTAAAAACATATACAGGAACTGAGATGAATACAACCATGTGGTGGTGCTTCTATTTCATTTTTCTGCCATTTGAATGACATCCATGTCAATATTTATCATGAAGTTAGACCACTGATTGATGGCCATCCTGTAAGACAAAAACCAAATGCATTGAATGTTTATGTTTGTTTCTCATAATGTATTGGTCTATCTTGTTTGTCTTCACCCTTAAGTGTTTAATACGTTGGATCTTTTCCTGTTACTTCTTTTTCTATTAATTTATCTTTATTATTTGAATGTAACTACCTCTCTTGTTTGATATGCAAACCATACATAATGTCAAATCCTATAGAAGATTGGGTTTCATATAAAAGAAGACATTTAATTTCCTTTATCATCAGTAGCTATGGTTAGTAATCTTAATCAGATTCGATATACTGAGGCTACATGAATTATGATATGTTTATATTTGTCCTTGTTTGGTATGCCTAAGTGTCAATTGCTTCTCTTATTATCACTGAATTTTATTAGCAATAACAATAATGCTAACAATAATATATATTATCGTGTCAAAAGTTGTTTGATAGATGCAATTTCAAATGCTTTCTTGTGGCTGTTGATATCTTATTGCAAAGGTATTGCCTTCACATTTAATAAAAATTTTCTATTAAATATTGTGCAATTCCCTTAAAACACTGAACTTATGAGAAAATTTTGTTGGTTATTGTACTTGTCGTGATTTTGGTTGGTTGAGAGAAATCAGTTCAATAATCATCATGGCAAAAATATCACTGTTGGTAAGACACTTGAGAGGTTAGTTGATTGGATACTATTTTGTTTCTATATTTAGTGACTTCACCTGGCAGGATAATGCTTCATTGTTATTGTTTTGTTTCTACATTCAATACCTTAACGTGCATTGAAATGAATCATGAATGGTACATCATGATTTGAGGGTACCAAAAACCATTGGTTAGTGTTGTTGAAACTAAGGTGTTCTGTTGAATGAGTTTTTAAGAAATAATATAGTTCTAGAATTTAACATTAGAGGTTATGTTTGAGAATAAATTTGTTATTTTATTTTCTTTGTTATTGGCTTGGTTGCATTAGTGTTTGATAAATTGCCACTAACTCGTAAGCTATTGGATTATGATATACCATTACACAACATTATGGGGCTTTGATATTCCATTGAACACCATTAGTGTTGTTGTATTTAACGGAATTTCCTGATTGTATTCTTTTTTTTTTTTTTAAATATTGATTCACTTATATTTTTTGAATAATGTTTGATATACACAAATTTTTTTCTTATGTGAAGGAAAAACATGCTTTTCTTATACTTGATGGCGTGTTAATATTAGTGCAATTTTCATCTTAATTGACTAAAGCGAGGAATGAAGCAATAGAAATGCACATAGAATTAGTGGGATAGTAGCAACATTGATATTAATAGGAATGGATGAGCGCTAACTGACTCATATTAATCTAAAGTCATGGCTTGTTGACTAGCAGAAACTATAGAAAGGTTTAGGGGATTACTTTCTTTGTGATAAACTAGACTGTTTGGAAGAGTAAGAATAGATGTATCTTTTATACTAAAGAATTTCAAAGGAGGAAATTGGTGAATTGGTTGTTTTATCTTAATCAATGGGTAAGTGATGCTAGTTTTTTTGAAATTTGAGGTGTGCCATGAGGTGATATGAGTGTGGGGTGGTTCCCTTACATTTGCATTTGCATGTTTAAGGAGTCTTATTTATCTTTGCCTTAGCTACAGCTATGGGAAGTGATGTTGGTGTACTATCTCGAGGTATCAAGTAGTAACATTTTTGGTGAGCATAGCAGATGTTTTAGGTTCTTTTCTTTTGTTGTACCAATTCTCTTGTCTACTTCATTGGTGGTTGAAGTGTTTCTTTGTTTTCTTTTAAAGGTAAGCATGTGAGAGTGAAAATATATTATAAAAAAAGGAGCAGAAAAAATAGTCAATGTCAGTGTGAGAGAAGGAACAATGAAGTGAAAAAGTAAAATGGAATAGATTGGATTTTCAAGGGTTGAGTGTGTGAGTTAGAGAGAGTAAGTTATAGAGAGAAAAAAAGGGACAGAGAAGGGGAAAAAAAAATGAATGAATGAATGAGAGAGTCAAATGCTTTCTATCTTACAAATTCGATTTTTAGAGCTTAAGGTCTTGGTATTCTGATGTAATGAGAATGTGCTCAACTTTGGAATCTTGTGGCAAGTTGTAACTCAGTATTTTACATTATAGGATACATTGTAGTGTGTTATTTGTTCAGCTTAGGTAGCAAATTCAGTTTTGGCATTACAATTTGTATTTTGGTGTGTATGGCAGTTTGTTTGTTTTTGTTTGTTGGTGATTTTTGTTTGCTGTGCAAGGGTTCTTGTCTAACCCTTTGGCAGTTGAAGTTTGTTTCTTTTTTGAAATGAGATTGAATGAAAAAAAAAAAAGAGTATCGAGAAAGAAAAGAGTCATGGTAGTGAGTGAGAATGATTTCCATGAGGTTGTGAGTGAGTTAGTCAAAGTGTTGTAAGATTTTATGATATTTCAAGAGGTATAGAATAATTGAGATAGTATGTGAGAATGTGACAAGGAAAAAAAAAGAAAGGAAAAAAATAAAAAGGGGAGAATGAGAGAGTAAGTGGTTTGGTATCTGTCAAATTCAGTTTTACAAAATAGTATCTGTTACTATTGTGATATGGCAGCAGTTTGGAGCTCATTGTCTTGGAATTTTGGTGTTGAGAATGTGCTCAAATTTGGAGTCTTGGATAAGGTTGCAGTATAGGATTTTGGAGGCATTTGTTGCAAGTCTTTGTTAAAAGATCTCTCCCTCGATGGAAGTCTGATTCTTAGTTTTACATGTGAGTGTTGTTGTTCTAAGGAAACTTGGTGGCCTAATTGTCTTCATAATTTATCGGTGTTACTTGATTCACTACAGGCATGGAATGTACTAATATTTGTTGTGTAGTTATTGTTAAATGAATTGGGTATGCAAGGATATATGGTGTGCAAGGATTCTTTGTGGTACTAAGGCAATATGTGAAATATGGATCAAGTTTTGCAGTTGATGGTTGTGGTCTTGGCAATGCCACACAATTTGGAACGGAGATTACTATGGAATATGATTTTGTGTGCATGTGTGAGAATCTTGATTATTTCCCAAAAAACAGCTTTCTTTCTTACTATTTTCAATAATCAATATAATCTGGTATGTTTGGTAAAAATGATTATAATTTTTAGCTTCATTGGACCTGCAGGTTTTGATGTTGCAAGAAAAACTAGAAGAGAAGGGTCAGGAGAGCCAATGACTAAAAGGTGCATTACAACAAAAAGGCTACATGGAAAATGGGAGAACAGAAGCCTTATCTAATAGAAAAAACACTGATGAGATAATACTGAGGGAAGATGCTAATTGATATCACGTTAACTTCAATATTTTTTTTTTTTGTTGGAAACAGTTAATTCCTTAGCTAGTTTTAACTAAAGTTTGCATTTTGTATTAAATTAAAATTTGTAATCCAAATTTTTCTTGGCAAATGTGATTGTGAATTTGCATGAGGAATGAGTTTGGTGTTTCTTTGTATGGAATTACAGTCCTTGTTCCTTCTCTATCATTAATTGGCCATGGCACTAGTGACAACTAGGTGGTTTTGCCATCTCAGGAAATCATTTGTTATTCAAGTTTTCGAGAAATTTATCCTTCTCAAGTTTCAGTTCTCATGTGTGAACACTAAAATAGCTAAGTGTTAATATTAGCTAGAATGATGACATTGTAATGGTGCATGGGACTTTTTGCAGTTTCCTTGCAGAAGTTTGTTTTCTCGCTGAGGCCATGTGCAAGTGATTTAGTTAAAAGCTAAAGTACCAACCAACATTACCCCATACATTTTTTATTTTATTTCATTTTCTTTTCCTTTAACATGGAATTAGAGGTACAATGATTAAGTAGCATCATATTTTTCTGTACTAGGTTGGTAACTTAGTACCAAAAGCTAGTAACTTTAGTTCAAAATGCTCATAACTTTTTAATTATGCTAGTAACTTTTCAGGTTTTGAAAACATCAGAAGTCTTAAGATTATTAAGTAAACTTAAGTTATGGAGCAAGTTAATAGGATCCTTAGCACTATTAATGGATGAAGTGAGCCTAAATACCACATGAAATTAGAGGTACAATATATAAGTAACTTCATATTTTCTATATTAGATTGATAACTTGGTACCAAAAGCTAGTAATTTTAGTTCAAAATAATAATCAATATTTTTCAATTATGTTAGTAACTTTTCAGGTTTTGAAAATTTTTGGAAGTATTAAGATTATTAAATAAATTTATGTCACGGTATAAGTTAATAGGACCCGTTGGCACTATAGATTGATAAAATGACTCTAAATACAACATGAAATTAGAGGTACAATGGAATCCCTGTTGATTATAGATTGACAAAGGCAGATTGAACACTATGGAATTAGAGGTGGAATGACATAGAAGCATAATTTTTTCCTACATTGGATTTGTAACTTAGGCCCAAAAGCTGGTAACTTTAGCTGAAAAAGCTGGTAACTTCTTGAGAAAGTTGGTAACTTTTCAAGTCTGTAGAAATTTGGAAGTATTGGGGTTCTTGACTGAACAAGTTAATAGGACTGCCTGTGATTATAGATTGATAAAGGGAGCCTAAACGCAGCATAGAAATAGAGGCGCAAGGATTAAGAGGTATAATTTTTTTTCCCACATTGGGTTAGTAACTTGGGTCCAAAAGCTGGTAAATTTAGTTTAAAAAGCTGAAAATTTTTTGGCATTGAAAGTCTCTTCCCATGTGATCTAATATCCTAAAGTGCGATCTTAACATGTTTGGTTGCATCAATCTATTTCCCAAGGCCAATAAAACCAAAAATCCAAATTTCCTGACAAGCTATCAGCTTTTTGAAAAAGTTACCAGCTTTTTAGCCCAAATTACCAATCAAGTGCAGAATCGAGAGGTGCTCACTTTGGCTTTGGAAGTTTCTCCCCATGTGATCTAATATCCTAGGGTGTGATCTTAACGTGTTTGGTTGGATGAATCTATTCAAAAAGACCAATAAAACCAAAATTCAAATTTTCTGATAAGTTACCAGCTTATTGAACTGAAGTTACTAGTTTTTTGGCCCAACTTACCAACCAAATGCAGAATTAAGAGTTGCTCACTTTGGCTTTGGAAGTTTCTCCCCATGTGGTCTAATATCATAGGGTGTGATCTTAACATGTTTGGTTGGACCAATCTATTCCCAAAGACTAATAAAATCAACATCCAAATTTTTTAATAAGTTACCAACTTTTTGAAAAAGTTACCAGCTTATTGAACTGAAGTTACCAGCTTTTTTGGTCAAGTTACCAACTAAGTATAGATCCTCACTTAGCCTTTGCTAGTCACTCGTTACGCGGGGATGAGGCATCCTTCACCAATCTAGCATGAATAGGTGTGGTTTGGATGCACCAATCTATTCCCAAGGCCAATAGAACTAAGACATCAATTAACTGATAAGTTACCAACTTTTTGCAAAAGTTACCAGTTTATTAAACTAAAGTTACAAGCTTTTTGGATGAAGTTACCAACCATGTACAGGTCCTCACTTAAGCTTTGCTACTCACTCCCACATGGGGATGAAGCTTCCTTCACCAATCTAGCATGAATGGATATGGTTTGGATGCACAAATCCATTCCCAAGGCCAATAGAAGCAAGACATCAATTAACTAATAAGTTACCAGCTTTTTGCAAAAGTTACTAGCTTATTAAACTGAAGTTACAAGCTTTTTGGATGAAGTTACCAACCATGCACAGGTCCTCACTTAGGCTTTGCAAGTCACTCCCCAAGTAGGGATAAGGCTCCCTTCACCAATCTAGTATGAATGAGTGTTATCTTAACTTGTTTGGATGCAAAAATCCATTCCGCAAGGTCAATATAAACAAAACTCCAAGAACCTGAAAAGTTACTAGCTTTTTGGAAAAGTTACCAGCTTATTGAACTGAAATTACTATTTTTTTGATCCCAATTACCAACCATGTGTAGGACCTAGGTTTGTTCAGCCATGGCAAAATTGACTCTATGATCATGGGGAGTCCTCTTATCGTTGGTGGTGGCAACACTAATTTCCTCTAACTAATTTATTTCATTAACCTAACAGTAAGAGGTGTAAGTGGATGGGATTAATCCAACACCTATTATCGAATATAGGATTTTTTTAAGACTTAGGATTTATAGTTTAGGGTTTAAGATATACCTCATTAAAAGTTCTTTTTGGTAGGTGCAAAGAATAATCAATGTTTTCCCAAAATCTAATCTAGTCACATGGAAAAATAAAGTGGGTTTGTGCTCTTCCACATCATTATAATGCTGCAAGCCTAATGCAATTTTGGAAGAATTCAAAACACATGAGCCAAAATTGCTAGCCCAATTTCTACATATCAAAATAATCTTTGGTTACGGTGAAAAGTTGCATGGACAATACATATGATCCAAACTTCTAACTTAATGAAGGCTTTATGAAAAAGCTGTCTTATAAGCAATTATTCATTAGTAAATTATTTTGACTTTCATAAACTCAGCTTATATTTTGTCCAAATGAATTTTGGAATTCTGATACACAATGAGTAAGAAAGCCTTGCTCAAGGCAAGGTATCTCCAGAAATTAAAAGACAAACTGAGAAATAAACTTTTATTTTTGACACAAATAAACTTGCAGTAAGTGTTACTAAACATTTTTATTCTCTACCAGACTCATGCATACAGCAAACTCTTCACCATAAAAACCAAAAGGCACCAGAATATCACAGTGAAAAACAAAAAACACCCACTACAGCAGAACTATGACCGATCTTAGCAAAACTAGAGACATCCGAGAAGACTCTTAGCTAAATAAAAATCACAGCAGATAAGAACAGTTGCCTCAACACCGACCACCACATTTGATAAATATGCCTCCTTATGCTTGTTCATATCAGCTTCACTTTCACCCAAGGTCTCCTCTGCCAAGGCTCCTCCAAGTGTATAACATTTCAAATGCTCAACCTTGCTCAAATTCTCTGCATGCCTTTAGAGTTGCTTCGCCCTCCTATTATGGGCCAAAGAACTCCAAAAAATAGCTTAACCTACTAGCACCAGGAACACCAACAGGCAATTAGACAAACCAACATTGCAGCAAAAACACAAATCACATTAAACAAAAGGCCTCTAGGAAGCACAGATCAGCCGACAATAGAACCACAACACAGCAGAAAGAACCAAGGCCATACAGTTGAGCAATTTCTGTTCAAACAAACACAACACCCTGCAAAGATGACCATCACCAATGAGGCATTAAAAATTGACTTAAAAACTAAAAAGTAATACTGCTAATTACCAATTCACAACAACTGAACACTATAGGGAACATACGCAAAGTTACATTCTACCATTCCAAGATTTTAGACCATGGAAATTGTACACAAATATATTTGGATGATAAGAAAAATCTTTACACCAGGCCTTTACCCAGAAACCCAAACACAATTTAATGAGGGAAACCATTTGGTCCCAATTTGGATCTTTGTTGGAAAAATTTTATCATTCCTGACTTGACAAAATAGAAGGGTGAAAAACAACATATACAATTATTATCGAAACACACAAGCATCAAGAGAATTCCTGTGAATTGACCGACCAAAATTCATTAAAAGAACATATTGAAAGATAATTGACAAAACAAGACATTGCTAAACATCTAAACAAAAATGCATGTACTAATGCTTGCAACAGAGAACCGATATAGAAAGGAAAGGATTTCGAAACATAAATGCATGTACAAAGGACCTTTTAACATGAAAGTAATTCTTCAATGAGTTCATTATTATTCTTAATCTACTTTTTTCTTTGTTTTCTTCAGCACTCAAAATAATCAGTACATGGCAACTTATTTTCAATCTTACCTGCAGAACTTGCTTCATGTTTTCTATAGGTATTTTTAGGTCCTCCACTAGTATTTGTTGAAGCTTCCTTTTTTTTTCGTGATAAGTTCATACAAGTAGCTCAACCCACATAAGCCAAGTGAAGAGTACAGAAAACACTAACAACTATATTATGATAATGATCCCCTGTATATACCTTAACTAACACGCTCCTACAACAATTTTGCAGCAAGACAACAATAATATAAATAGACCCTACAACAATAATATAAGTACAAAGACACAGCCATTAATTAGATTCACTTGTACATATGTGTAGAAAAGTGTTAAGTTAATAATATAATGATTTAGAAATAAAACTTCCTATTGCAGAAAAAGACATGTAAATCTAATAGTTAAATCAACTCATAATGCACATGCAGCCTACAATACTTCCAAACAAGTCAGTTGCCAAGATCATAAGGTGAAAGCATAAAATATGTCCAAGACAGAAGAACATGAAAAGCTCAAGTTTCCCCTGCAATGCTCAAGCATTACTCTGTTGAGGTAGACCAGACTATAATTTAAATCCCAAAACTGCAAAAGAAGAATAGATTTATATAAATTATATTTAATAAAAATGCTTAACACCATAGTCCAATAAAGTCAAGCGAGATTAGTTTTTTTTTCAAATACAATTTCATTCTAAAATCAAATATTGTCAACAAATGATAATCTCACGAATATTGTTCTCCATTTTCTTTTTTAGAACTAACAGATTTATATTCCCAAAAGAAAATAACAAAAGTGCCATAGTTAAAGCAACTAACCAAAATGGGGGAAAAAACATTCAGCAAAATTGATGTATCTGCCACTTGCTTTTCATCCGAGGGAGGAAGAAGGAAGCCTATGGGTTTGAGAGAGAATGGGTTAGTGAGTGAAAGGTAAATGAGTGAGAGCCGATGGGTCGTTGATGTCACAACAGAGGGAGGAACATGATGAGGAAGCCGATGAGTTCGAGGCAGAAAGAAGCTGTTGCTCATGGGAAATGAAACATGGGAAACTAATTCTACAAAGCAATTACAACATATGATTTAATTCTCAACACAGTTCATATTTTCTTAAAACTGCATGTAAAACTAAAGCAATGAGAGATAAGAGTGGGAACAAAATATCTTATTTATAAGAAATAGATTTAATATTCTAAAAATCGAATTGTTAATTTTATCCAATAATAATAAACCATGAGTAAACTCAGATTAAATATATTTAAGTGATATAAGTAAACTCATGGTTTATATAAATCATGATATATTACTTAATAAAAATCGAAATTGATATATTTAAGTAAACTCATTTCTCATATTTAAGTAAACTCAAGCATTGCAAGAAAGAAAAAACGCAAGCACACAATTCCAACAAAAACTAATAACTATGTCACCGCATTAAGAAACATGCTCGGATTCATCATCAATCGCTGATTTTAGCAACATTTATGTTATACGGATAAGTTACAGATTGTTGAGCCCTTTAGGACTTAGGGAAATTTCACAAATTGCCTCTGCTTCTTGTTTCATTCAGATTTTTTTTTTTAAAAAAATCTAAATAAGAGACCCAGAGCAGAATTTAGACATCAACCCAAGCAGCCACTTTTTGAAAAAATCAGAGGAGACAATAACTTCAAGGAACACTCACATAACAAATATTAATCAGGCTACTCCCAAACAAGAAAATTACAGCAAAAAAGAAAATATTAATGAGGGGGAATATTGAAACAAGAAGACAGTGAAATGGCAACAGGGCCATGAACAACAACCAAAAACAAGAACCAATCATCACATAAATAAAGGGTTCTCAAAAAGCAAAACTGAAATCTGGTTTGGGGGCTGATCGGAGAAGAAGATATTGCTGCCGTCGGTCACCGGAGAAGAATGGGAGTGCGTCGCTATTGGAAGCCCAAAATTGTCTGCTTACAAGGGAAACGAATAATCAAAGAATTAGCAGCAGATTTTGAAATGAAGACTCAGATTTTATGTTTGAGGGACTTCAGCAGCAATCTCCACTTAATACTTGGTGCCGAAGAGGGATGAAATAGGAGAAGCTGGAGATGAAGGAAGCAGGATGAGGCTTTATGGTTTAGGCATGGCTTGGAGTTGTTTACAGAGGAGGGAGGGGACGAAGGAGGAGGAGGTATGCGCGGGTTTTGTTTTCCCTCTTTTTTATTTTCATTTGTGCTTTCAATTTGACAAAATGAATGACCGTAGAGAAGTATATGGTTGCTGCAATCCTTTTGTCGTTTTGTGTTTACATACGGTTGACACCGTATGTGTCGATAAAACTGTGGGCAATATAACATTACTCTTAATTCTGTTGTTTCTTCCAAAGTTACGTTTTACTGAGACTGCAATGGAATATAGTCTTCTCATTTACTTTATGGAATGGTCACTGCACGTAGACTGATATGGAATTCAAATTTCCTTGATTATCGAACTCGAATGTTCGTTTTTGAGAAATTGTATTGAACCATTGCATATCTCTGGGTTCCAAACCCATAATACATGGACCGATAAAAAAAAAATTATATAGATATGTAATAATGAGTTTGTAAAATAGTACTTAAAGGAATAAAATTTGTAAAATATGAATCTTTTTTTTTTTTAAAAATATCACTATAGATTAGGGTAACTGATTGGGGTACATTTATATGTCCCGTGTAGGCTGACCGACCCACAATGGGCAAGATTAATCATACTATTGTTAAACAGGCAAATCGAGGCGGCCCGTTTAGGCCTAGGCCATCTAGGCCACTAATTAAATGGGTCAAGACAACTTATAGCTATAATACCGCGACGTTTGGACTTTGCTGAGAATGCTAGATACTAGGTATTGAACAAGGTTGAAGTACAGTGGAGATCTAAAAGCTAAAATTTTAAGACTTGGGAATCACACTCGAGCGCGGCCCTCACACTCCAATGTGATCCTTGGTCAGAATGGGGGAAGATTATGGACCTAAGCCACACACAGGTGCAATAATCATACTTCAACGCAACTGGGACGAGATGCAAAAATAAATCGGGGTGTTAGCCCCATTTCTTTGCTCTCTCTCTCATTCCCCTCGCTCATTCTCTCTCTCTCTCTCTTTAGAATCACCTTTATTTGGAATTTTTATTATCTTATTCCCATCCTTTATTACCATTCTTGCCTATCTACTCCTTGGTAGTTATGTCCTCAGCACTTCTACCAATTGAAAACTCATTTGAGCAAGAAGAGGGAAGCTTTGGCAAGCCTTAGGAGGAGACCGAATCGCCTTACCTCATTCCTTTCTATTCTTCAATACTCAAAGGTAATTCTTAAGCTGATAATCCCTTCTATGTCAAGATTTGGATTTTTACATAAAATTGAGCCTTGGGCTAGGATTTGGACCCTAGAATTATAGATCTTGGGAGTTTTGATATTTGAGAATAGTCTACGTTAATCTTTTGCCTTTATGGTTTTTGTTTAGTTACATGGTCGTGTTTATGGTATCAAATCTGTTCCAAGAGCAACTCAATGGCTATCACAACCCAATCTCGGGCCGTGACTAGTGCGTCGGGGGCAACACCCCCTAACAAGCCTAATTGGGTTTTTACAGGAAAACAAATAGAGTCTCCCCTAAAAAGTGATTTTTTTTTTTTTTGTTTTAAGCCTAACTGGCTATTTTTGTTTTTCTTTTTTCTTTTAAAAAAATGTGTCTAGGATGAAGTGGGAAGGAGTCTAGGCTAAAAAGCGTTGGCTAGAATGGCACTTTTCTAAAAAAAAAAAAAATGCGGGTAATTCATGTGTTTGATATTTTTAAAAAAAATAAAAATAATGCAAATTTTTTTAGAGTACATATACAATAATTTTTATTTAAAAATATATAATTAAATGTTAAAAAATTAATAATAAAAATTTTATTTATAATTTTTTTCAATTAAGTTATTTATGTTTAATCAATATGTATCCTATGTTAAAATTTATTGACTTTATATTTTAGTTTTAAGTTGTATTTTTAGTTAATTATATTTATATGTAAAGAAAAATATTAATTCTCTTAAAATCTGAATATATTAATTATAGATTATCATTATGTTTTCTTTTGTGGTGAAGTCATATCAGTCACTTATTCATAATCGCAACAAGTTGCATTTCTCTTAAAAATTCAAATTTTATTGTGTCACAATTTTAAAATATGGCATGTTTGTATCAAACTTGTTTATTAGGTGCTACAATATTTATTCACACTGTAATGGCTGCAATCCATATCATAATAACTGCAATTGCAGTGACCGCCACTGTGACCATAACCACAATTTAGAACATTGGACTAGAGCTATTATTTAGCCCATACGCTACCATTATTTATCTTTTCTGTTATTACTCGAAACACACTAATTTTTTATGGAATTACCGATGCAAAACCAAAAAAATATGAAAAAAATTGATACTTACCAACGAAACAACAATTCCATAGTTAATAGTTCGGCCTAGCGGAGCAAAATTATTTCTGACAGATTTACCAAAAGTTTCGTGGTAAAATTTCTGCTAGAAAAACCATTAGTAAAAAAGATAATTAAATTTTTTAGTATAATACTATTGATAGATTATCTGTTGGTAATATTTTTTATTTTAAATTAAATAGGGAAAATATCACCAACGGAATTGAATTTAGTCGTTATTGCTAGTGCTGCTTCATTTTCCAATATTCTTAAATTATCGAGAGGTTTTTGTCGATAAAGGCATTTAATGAAACAAATTGTTTCATTATTCCTGCTTCCAATGGATTTTCTATCAATAATGAGAGATTAATGAAATGAATCATTTCACTTAATTATTAGCGATCAAAAATTCGCCAGTAATAAAGAAATTAGATGTTAAGATGTGAGCCCCCTTTCTTCTTTCACTCTCTCTCTCTCTCTCTCTCTCTCTCTCTCTCTCTCTCACACACACACACACACACAACCCTTCACGGCTGCAGGTTGTTTCACCTCCACCGGAGCTTCCATTTCGCTACCAAAACCACCATTTTGTTAGTGATATGTTATTGAGTATTTTAATTGGTTTCTCTTTTTGTTTTGCCTCTTTTTTTCCATTCCATTTCTTTAGTCAAAGTTGTTAGTTTCTAAGTTAGTTACTAACGTATTTTGTTGTTTTGATTGTTAAAGATCCCATTTAGAGCACTTGCATTCTAGTGCATCGGGTGGTTGGAGCATTTTGAGTGTAGCATTCATCATTGAATAGATATGTATTGTAACACCCCCCAGGTATGGTACCATGCTTAAGTCATAGTAATACACCTGTAGGTGGTTACTATTACATACCGAACCTTGTCTAACAGCACCCTTCGGTGGCCTTCAATCTTCCTCAAACTATCTAGAGATAACACGAAGATATACATAGGAGTGAGAATTATAAATTCTCAGTAGGATCCACTACACTACCACATACCATGTCATCGTTATTATCTCCATCTGCTTCGGTTTAATATGAAAAAGGTGGACATATTATATCAACACCTCAATTTTATAGTTTGAAAACATATTGTTCAAAATTGAGTTCATTTTATTCACGTGTTTGATAAACAGAAAAAGAATCAATGTATAAGTATAGCAGATTGAGAGAAAGCTCATAATCATAATAATAACAGCAAGGACATAACTTGCAGTTTCTTAATAATAACAAGAACATAATGTATGCATATGCAACCACTTAACATAAAAGGATATATTTGTACTTATGCTTTCATCACTTTCTTTACTTGATATATACATTCCAGAGTATGATTGCCATGTCATACCCTATCGGGGTGTGATTGCCATGTCACACTCCTTAGGATGCATTTTTCATGTCATATTCTAGAGTATGATCTCCATGTCATACTCCATTGGGGGTGTAATCACCGTGTCACACTCCTTATGATGTGTTTGCTATGTTGCTATTATATTCTCTCTTACTTGGTCCCCTTGAATTCATTATGGAGCTAGCTCGAGTGATATGGAATCCACATAGTCTTTATAGATCCTATAATTATGAGCAATTCAACTTGGATACCATAAGAAGTCATATGCAAAATACATAAGTTCTGCAAAAATTTTGGCAGCATAACAGATCAGATCCGCATCCCCGTGAATAAGGCTAACTCACATAGACATTCAGTCGCAATAGCAAAGTTGATATCATATATTAGTCTTTCAATAATATCATAGGTGTGCAATATTCAAGCTCTAATTGGAACTTGTCCATGCATTAGAGTAGTTAAATACGTAATTAACAATTCTACTTATAGCACCCAATCTGCCTGTTTTTGTGTCTTATGCCATAATTTCTACTTAAGTTATTAAATTCTGAATTTGTACTATGTTGAAGTGTTGTTTATCTAGTTTTTAACCTCTTTGGTCATATTCAATTTTGATAAGTATAACTTAAGATATTGGGAGTTTACCTAGGTCTGCCCTGTGGTGATGGTCCGAAAACCATAGAGGTGGACTCTGAAGCAAACAAGATTATTCAGTGTGAAAGCTTGGGAGCTTTTTCAGAGGAGTCAGAGTAGGAAGAAGCAAGAAGAGCTTGGGAGTGGGGGAAGAGCTTGGGTCTTTCTTCAACCAATGAGATTGACATTATTTGGGCAATTGCTAAGATTAGAAGAAGCAAGAAAGATAAGAAGATTAAAAAGTCTAGAACTAGAAAGCATGGAAAGAAGAAGGGGGAGAATGAGTTCTGATATTGCTCTTTCTAGTGCTAGATCTTTTGGCGATGTTGTGTTGCTTGTGGCTTTAGTTGGAGTTTATTGTTGCTATATGGTGGTTGTCTAGGGTCAATTCTTTTGCTTGTTGGTGGAGTCATCTAGTTGAGGAGTTGGAAGGTTGCAGCTATGAATAGTTATTGGAGTCTTTTTATTTCTAGTGGTGGTTTCCTATCATCTGGGTGGTGGGGAACTCGCTCTTGGTTTTGTGATTCTAGCTAGGTAGTTTGTCTACCTAGGGAGTTGATTTTTTGCTACTTAAGTCTTGTTGCTCCTAGTGGGATTTTGCTTTGGCTATGTCTGTATTTTCAAGCCTATTAATCTATTTCTTCGTTTTTGTTGTGCTTCGGCTCCTCACCTGTATTGGTGAGTCAAGTATCTTTATCCAATTATTGAAAAAAGTCACATATTGCTATATTACAAAAAATATTTGACTTAATCATTTATTATTTTAAAAATCTTATAAATAAAAGCATCAAAATTAATCTCATTAGTTAATGTGTTATAACGAGAGTAATATTCACTGTTCTCTACACACACAAAAATAGAAAATCATTGACCGATTTGCCTCAAGCACACGATTGCTCAGCAGTGAGCCAGATAGACACAGGTATGGTAAACATTTAAAAAAACATACTTCTGCAATGTACATTTGTATTAATATAATTGAATTTGCTTACCATATATACGTATACTCATGAGGGTTACTTCTTGTATTATTTAAAAAATGTTCTCAAAATTTTGTCATTCAGAGTAACATATGCTTCACAATAAAAACTTGACTATCAACTAAAATTTAATAATTTTTTTCTATGGGATAAAATTCAATAAGATATAGATTCTTTTTAAAATTATATTATTTATACCACTTAGTTGCTGTCGAATATAGCTAAACCGATGAGCGCAAAATTCGCCAAATCTTTTTCTTAATTTGGGCAAACTAAACTCAAGTGAATTGGGATGAGATGCTTTTTTTTTTTTTAAATGCAAAACGGGGCCTGAGGCCCAAAAAAAAAACAATTAACTACAAATTATTCGGCGAACAGACACCCACCTCTAAGAGAGTTCAGCCAAAAAAAAAGGAACAGTAGAAAAAATAGTAAAAGACGTGAGCTGCATGGCCATGCTTAGCCAACTCGTCCGCACAGTGGTTCGCTTCCCTGTATACTTTCACGAGGTCCACGTCCCCCGGCTTGGAGAGCAACTCTGATAGCGCAAATGAGTGAATGACTGGAGTGAACACCTGCAGTTCGGGTAGAGATTAGCTGCAATGCGCATGAAGAATCCATCTATAAGATCACCTTCTTCAATCCCATGCTGAATATTTTTTAGATATTCTTAAAAAATTCTGATCAATTTATTAATTGTCACAGTAGAAGATATTAGGTGGTTAAGATTGAAAATATTTTGCTCAAAAAATACCTAAAAATGCCTCAGTCAAAAAGAGAGGGGTAGCCCACAAATCTGATATGACAGAGAATGAGAAATTTCCTATTTGAAGAGCATATAAAAATTTGAGTAAATATCTATTTTAGTGCTAATATTTTAAAATTGGTATCAATTTAGTCCTGAAAAAATTATTGACTTTAATTTAATCTTAACACTTTTAATTTTAACATCAATTTCATTATTCCATCAAATTATTAGCAACTTCTATTATAATTATCCTACTTGACACATTTGTGCACAGCTATGTTACTCATTTGTCTTCCTTGACTAATGAGAGGAGATAGTTTCTACCTTATCAATTTAAAAATAACAAAAATATTAGAAAATAAGTAAATTATAATGATAAAATTGACGGCAAAATTTAAAGTACTAGGACTAAATTAATATCAAAAAAAATTTTAGAACTAAACTAATATCAAAATTCAAAGTGTTAGAATTAAATTGATATCAAAAATTTTTTCAGAACTAAGCTACTATTAACTTCAAAATGTTCAGACTAAAATATATTTACTCTAAAAATTTTCTTTCAAACTTCTCATTTTGAGAAAAGTAACCATATATTCTTATTTAATTTTAAAATGGGATGAAATAGAATAAATAACTTTGTATTGTCCACTGAAATAACGAAATACTTTTCTTAGCTTTAAAAGTAATGATGGATGATGGGTTTTTCAAAATAAAAAAGGAACCATATATTTTTTATTTTAAATTAAGATAAAATATATGCAAAATTTAAAAAATAAAAAAATTGTATTATTCATTTTTTTATAATTTCAAATATAAAATATTTCTCTAAAATAAAATATTTATCTTTTTCTTGAAAAATTCTTTTATCTAAAACATATCCTAAATGGTTAATGATCACTATATTGTGCACCTTTTAAAATTTATAAAAGTCAAGGTTCACTTGTTGCTTATATGGATTCATTTATTCGAAGAGTATAAAGTCTCCTTGAATATTTTGTTGTGAAGCGACTTAGTCCCAAATTATTTGGTGAAAGCATCCCAAATTTTCTTTATCTTTTTCTTTGTTACATTTGACAAGACTAAATCAATTAGGGCCAAATGCAAATTTGCAATAGCATTGTCATTCATCTCTTTCCACTTGTCATCTGTAATACCAGGGAGTCTTCCTTTAATTGCTACTAAGCAATTATCTTTCCTTCGAATTGCTTTCAGCATTTTTTATTTTTATAGGTATTCCCTTTTGTTTGGATATTTTCTATTTTTTCTCCAAATTTCTGATGATAATTTGTTTGGATGCCAAAATTTTTTTTTGTCAATTGGATTCTATTTTTTTTTAATTTTTTTGCTCTTGCTCGAGAGAGAGAGAGAGAGAGAGAGAGACTCGATTCTATTTTCTTTATTATTTTATATATCTCGTTATTTCTTTGATGGATTTTCTCACGTGGGGTGGTTTGATTGGTTCCTATGTTAGAGGATTTGGCCATAATCAAAGTCGTGAGCCACGCCAAGTGCCATTCCAGAGAAAAAGGCCTCAGAAGTGAGTGATTTTTATATTTGTGATCTCTAGATCCAAATTAATCTATGGGGGCCTTTTTAATTTTTGTATGAGAATTATCTGTTCAAAGGAGGATAATATGGGATAATTTGTAGAAATATGGAAGTGTGGGAAAATTAAACATATTTCGTCTTACAATAAGTGGGTTTAGTGTTTATTAATATTTTAAACAAAATCTACTTCTTGCAAGGCAAAATATGGAAGGAGAGGAGGACGCTGAGTGCAGGTTTTCCACCATGCAGTAAGGCGAAATGTGGAACAAAGGTACCATGCACGGAGAGCTGTGTTGCAGAGGATAAGGCCTATGCAGACCAAGATGTTATGAGTGAGAAAATCTACATGTCTCAGGATTTCATCAAAATGATGTAGAGAAGGACTCGTTTCCTATTGGATGTTCTCAGACGTGGCTACAACTTCGTTTTCACGGTGGCATTTCCTTTATTTATTTATTTTTCTTAATTCCTATTTATCATGTTTAAGCGCACATGAATTATTGGTCTATCATCTGTGTGCGGATGCAATTTATTAATGGATCATAACTGAAAAACTGAGTATGAGTGAGAAAAAGAAGGGACATAGAATAAAACTCTATTAAGCAAGTATTTTTTTGATAACTATTAGAATCATTGTCATTTATTTTTTTAAATTCTTTTCATTCTTTATATGAATAAGTTATCTAGGGTAGGGTGTGGCAAATTTTACAAATCAAATATTAAGGTAAAGTGGGGGTGGTTTTTAGACGTGGGGTGCTTGATTATAACTTAATTTATTCAATCATAGTTGTTGATAAGAAAAATTACAAAAAAAGATCTATTTAGTTAAGATAGAGTTAGTTATAGTGGTAAGTAACTTTAGTTTCTTAAAATAATGATAGAATTTTAAATTCCAAGAAAGCAACTATTGTGAATGACTAACATAATCTTTGTAGTTTTACAGTTGAACAAATATTAATCTTATAAATGATTTAAATAAGTAGAATTTGTAAAAATACTTAATATATTATAGAAAAGATGACTTCTATTCAAAAATTAATAAATTGTCAATTTTTAAAAATTTATCTAACAACAATTTATATATTTATAATAAAAAACAATTTATATATTTATATAAATAAATTAATATTATATTCAGGTCTTCAAAATTTTTGAACTAAATTTAGCTCAATTTTAATCTGGCTTATTTTCACTAAATTTATGCAACTTATTCCTTATTCCACCTGTATAATTGTAAAGTAATTTTAGAAATTCAGAAACAAAAAAAAAAAAGAACTACTAGAAACTTTCCATATCCCCTATGCAGTTGTCACGTATTGACATGAGGTGGGACACGTAGAGATGTCAAAAAAATCCGCTCTCATGGATACCATGAAGAATACCATGATAGAGTGCAGATATGACGAAGATTTTCTTTGGGTAATGGGGATGGAGATTTTAAATATCCGTATGTTAAACGAGGCGGGGGCGGGAATCACTATTCCCATACCTACGGGTACCCAATATGAAATTACTATTTTACCCTTAAATTATTAATTTAGTTAGACTATTATTATTATTATTTAAATTACTTGGACAAATATTTAAATTTAGAAGTTAGATTTATTTATACTTATTATATGTTAGACTAATAGTTGGATTACTATTATGTATTTATCTTTATTTTAAGTATATTAAGTTGTTAGAATTCGAATTGTAGTATTAGATTAGTATTTGTACTTATTTTAAGTATTTTATGATATTAAAATTTTTATATTTAATTTAAATTTTTTGAATTTTTTACATTCTAACGAATATCCATGGATATCTACGGACACTCATAAACCTGTGAGGAATTCAAAAGCAGCTATTCATACAGATATGAGACGGGAGATAAGGGCGGGTGTTTATCCATGGGACGGGGGACGGGGGGCTATCCCCTGCCCCCGCCTCGCCCTATTTACATCCCACGATGGGAGGTCTATTTCATGCATGTGTTGGGCTTCTTTATTTCCTTGCATGGTACCTTTGTTCCACATTTCACCCTACTGCATGCTGGAAATCTTGACGCAACATCCTCTCCTTTCACATTTCACCTCGTAAGAAGTAGATTTTGTTTTAAAAATTAATAATCTACTTATTGTAGGACACAATGTGTTCAATTTTCCCACACTTCCATACTTCTGCAAATTATGCCATATTATTATACTTTTAACACATAATTTCCATATAAAAATTAAAAAACCTCTCTGGGGTGTTGCTTGTTTGACCCAGTGATGGTGTTGCTCATTGCATTCAATGCACTTTTCACTTATGGAATGAAGAAACGATCCCAAAACTTTCAAAGCTAAAAGGGATGTCTTTGGCATGAGTAACTGCTCTCTTTGATAGCTCCCAATATCCATTTTCAAGATGGACTTTGTTAAAGGCATTCAAGCTAAAAAGTTTTAAGGAGTTATGATCGTTCATTTCCTTGACTTCATGGATTTGGTCAATGTCTCTACTTGTAAGCACATGCTTATCACTGGTTGTCATAATGACTTTGCTTCCAGCTCCTAGATAATCATGCCCTATTCCAAGCAAATTTTCCAAAAGTTCAGGAGTATTCACATCATCTAGTACAATGAAAACTTTTTTATGCCTCAATCTTCTCATAATAGTAGAGGATACTATTTTGGGAGTGCCAATATGAACATCTTCCTATTGTAACTCACAAAGAAGTTTATTGAATATGTAACTGAGTCCATGCCTTGATGATTCTTCTCTTACATTTGCCAAGAAACAACTACTTTCATATTTGGGAGAGAACTCTTGAAAAATAGTAGCAGCAATGGTTGTCTTACCTATACCGCCCATGCCCCAAATTCCAATGATTTGAACTTCTCTTGACTGGGTTCTCAATAAAGATTCAATGTATGCATAGTTTTGGTCACGTATAAAACAGCCTCTGAGTTCATATGTATACTTGTGATTCAATTTCCGCAGAACCATTTGAATTATGCTTTCAATGAGGTGAGATTCGGACCTACCATGTGCAAATTTGAAAGAAAAAAAATAACAAAAGACTGATTACCTAACGAAATTGTAATTTAAAAAAAAAAAAAAAAAGAGGAGGAGGGAAATAAAACCAAATAAATATGAAAACTAAAAACGAAAAGGATATTTTTTAAGGACATTCTTATCTATCTGCTGCCCCACTAAATTTCATTGAAAGAAATATATAGCAGACGGACATGATGAAGATTTAACGTCACTGCTTGGAGAATGGATGGACTTATTAACTCATCGTTATGTATTTGGAATAACAACTAGGAAACAAATAAATCGAACGAAAAGAAAAAGAAAAGTCAATATGCATGCCAGATTTAAGATTCCCTGTAGAAAAAAATAAGAACAAGTATTTCTAAAATATTTATGGCCTACAAGAATAATTTGGATTGTATAAGGCGTATGTTCTCCATATATTAAATCAAATATTTTTACCATCACAAAAATTTTCATCAATAAAAGTGTTATATGCCCAACCCTTGTTGTCAGGAGAGTTGAAGCCATATATATATATATATTCAGTTGGAATTTAACAAATCATTAATTAAGAATTGAATAAAGAGATAGAAAAAATAAATGGAATGAATTTTTTTAATAAGGGAGAGATAGAGAAAATGAATTAATTTTTTTTCAATTGTTCAATTCTGACTTTAAAATTGAAAAAAGAAAATTATAAAATAAATTACATTATAAATAATGAGATAATATATAAAATAAATTTATACAATTTTTTTTACAACTTATTTTGCCAACAATAATTTCATATTTATACTTTTCATTTCTAAAGTTATTTAATCTTTAGCTAATTATACGCATAAAAATTTATAGTAGTAGATTATTTGTATTATTATACATATGTTTGAAAAATTCATATAAAATATAATTAAATTACGATTAGGTTAAAAAATTCAATTTTATATATATTATTAAAATGAGGTTACATTGAATTCCTAATAAGAATTATTAAATAAATATCATGAATATATTTCAGTTCAATTTTAATCAAAGACACAAAAAGATGAGAAAAGTATCAATATTTTATTTTAATTATTGAATTCACCATAAATATTGTAAGAATATATTCTAAATTAAATTTCACATCCTTTCATTTGTATATATTATCTTTACCATGATTTTATAAATTATATTTAATATAAAATAATACAATGACATAATAAATTTCTTTCTAAATTTATCACAATATAACTCTCATTATTTAAATATTAAAAAATTTAGTTATTTATTTTTTAAAAAAAAACTAAATCTACTTTTATTTAATATTATTAAAAATTTATACATATTAACTTTAATTTTTTTAAAACCCATGCACGGCACGGGTCAAAAACACTAATACTTTTTATATTCCAAATGCAAGATTTAATTCACAAACCAAAGCAACTTTCAATTGCTAACCTTCCAAACGGAAGCGGTCGTCAGTCACAGGGGCTTCCAGCTCTAACCCCACGTCCAATGTGCTCCAACTCAAGAACATCCCCATGCCTCTGGTTTTTCATGCCCAACTCCAATTCCATCCGTTTGATGCAAATCGGGGGCATTTAGCGGATAGACCCCACACTCTTTGATCAACAAGTTCTCATCTTGATTCCACCCACTCCCGCCACGGCTAAGAAAGAATTCAAACGTGACTTTTGGGTTATAACTGGATGAGGCGATCTGATTACTTAATCTATCTAGCTTGATTACATCAAAGATGCCGCCATAGTTATATGCCATATAAACATGATCCGAATTCCCTTCCGCCGGAATGTGATTCAGAAACGATATGCCAAACGAATATTTGTGCATGTTACCATCTTCCAAGTAGCACCGACATTTAATATCGAGCTCGTAATCGAAGCTGTACGAAGAAAGAACAATGCAGAGAAAGGAACTAAAACAGTAACTCGAAGGTGGAGCAACTTCAAAGGTTATGGAAGCCCCCTTTGCCCTATACGTGAACCACTCTGGTACTCTGCAGTCTGGGTAACAAATTTTAAAGAAGTCACTTCTCCAAACTATTCCTTCTTCTTTTACTCCTCTTCTTCTGAATTCACATCTATAAGCCAGTTTCCTTACGTACTGAAGGAATGAATAAATACATCTCTCTACATCCAAATTCACGCAGTTCTGGAATGAAAGATTTATGCGTTTTTTTTCTTGTAGCCCAGAAGTAATTAACCAGAATGCTACTGTTTGCAGCAATGTGCAATTCAGGGCCTTCAAATGACGAATGGACGATGGAAGCTCTGGCAAGGATCGAAGCTTCGTACAACCCCTTAATGACAGCGTCTTCAGATTTGAAAGATCCTTGATGCCCCTAGGCAAAGTCTCCACATGGCTTCCATCCAACAGTAATTTTTGCAACGACGATAAGCAGCTGACATTGGCCGGGAGTTCAGAGAAATAATTGCAGTTCTTCAGAGACAGGTTTTGCAATGATTGCAAGCCATCAAATATGACATGTAGCTTCTGTTTGGAAACTACTCGTCCGCATCCAAAAAGCGAGAGTTTCTCAAGAGATTTCAAGCAAGATAACCCATTTGGAAGATTCTCAAGCCTCAGCCCATTGAGAGATATCTCTTTTACTTTGCTGAACCGCCTAATGGACGAGTGCAATATTTTGACTCTTGTTTGGCTTAAATCCAAGCATTCTATTTCTTCTGAAGATAGAGCAAATTTCACCAGACTTGAGCAGCCATCAACTTTGAGGTGCTTAAGAGATCTTGAATGGATCTTGCTTTCAAGCATCTCAAGCTTTGCGCAGTTGAATAGATTCAAAAACTCAAGCTTGCCAAGGGAAAAAATAGATGGATGGACCTGGAGCAAACTTCTACAGTTGGAGAGATGTACACATTCGAGATTCTCTGCCTTAGAGAAATCTGGGAGCTCCAACAACTCTCGGCATTCTGTTAGATCTACTTCCTTCAAATTAACAAGATTCTGTAACAATGCAAATGGAGATATCACAATGGCAAAACATTGAAAAAAAAACAAAGAAATCACATCCCATTTTTTAACCAAAAACTAAAACAGACATCATATGCATATGTATATGTACAAACCTGCACCCCATCCCAAAGCCTTTTCAATTGACCTTTTGGCATGCTAAGAGTAACAAGCTGCTGAGGATAAAACTTTGATGGCAGAGATTGCAAAGGGTATTTGTGCCACTCTAAGTATCTTAGTTTATCAGGAAATGACTCCAACCCCATAGGAAGCTGCAGATCACATATTTTTCCATGTGTATTTGAGGGGATAACAATCTTGAGAAATCTTAACTTAGTCATCTTTGTGAAGGTGTCAGCACTCAAGCATAGATTTTTTTTACTTTGAGACATATCTAACTCTATGCCTTCAGTTGCATGAGTTCCCTGATAAACAAAAGAAACAAAATAAATTAAATCAAATCAAATAGTGTCTAGGAATTCAACTAAGCTGTGTCTGTATTCTGCTGAATTTTCTTCCTGAAAACAATTGCGTCCCTTACCTTGTTTTTCAAAACATCACAAATATCATCAAAAGACCGCAAACGGCTACGACTTTTAGGAATTCTGGGTGATTCTTGACGAACAATTTCCCAACCCATTTGTTGTATTAAGTCATGCATCTCTATAGAATTATCAGATATAGTTATTAAAGCCTTATTAAGAAGGGATCTCATGCCAATAACTGCATTGATGCCGCTGTTGTCCAATAGAGTAACTACTTTTTCTATTAGCTCTCCCTTAAAAAAGAAAGCAATGTCTAGAAACAAATATTTCTCCTCATAATTTAATCCATCATAACTCAATCTTAACACATTTTGCATTTCTCCATCAGGGATCTTCTCGAGTTTTTGCAACGCACTATTCCATTCAGTTTCACTCCTGGAATAAAGAAAAGAACCCAATACTATTAAAGCTAACGGCATGCCTTTGCAATAGACAACAACTTTCCGTGATAGCTCTTCGAATCCCATTTTGGGATAGTCTTTATTGAATGCATTCAAGCTGAACAATTTTAGGGATTCTTGAAAATCTAACCCCTTCACCTCATATATTTCTTGAACTCTACTATTTTCCAGCACACTCTTGTCTCTTGCTGTGATAATGATCTTACTACCTGGACTATAGCATTGAAGCTCCCCAGTGAGGTATTCTAATTGCTTTGAACTACTCACATCATCAAGAACTACGAAATTGCTTTGTCCACTGAGCCTGCGCCCAACAAAAGTGGATTTTGCTGTGCTATCTTGGCAAATTTTGTCCTGTAACAACTCCGAATAAAGTTGATTGCACAAATCATGTAGCCCATGTCCATACTTTTCTGATCTTTCCCGTACATTTCCCAAGAAACAGGAACCTTCATACTGCCGAGAGAGTTTCTCAAACAAAATTCTTGCGATAGTTGTTTTTCCTATCCCACCCATGCCCCATATTCCAAGTGTTATGGTTTCTCTTAATAATAACGATTCTAAATGTGCAGAAATTTTATCAATACCAACGAGACTTTCATTGCGTGGGTGATGGTAATTCAGCTTTTGCAAAACGTCTTTGACAATCTTTTGAATGAGTTCAGAGTCATCCCTAGAATATGAAGGGAAAAAAAAAAATAACATAAAGAGCAGATTTGATTTACGGTATAATATGATCAGCAATAAAATTGAAATAATAAGTTAAACAATTATTGCATTTTATATAATCGATCATCTTTATATAAATAGGGATTTCTCAATTTACATTTAATAAATGCATTGTTACCTATAGGAGCGGGAGTCGCAGCCAGCTAAATCTGCTGCTTCAGTGAGAGCATCCTTCCATTTCTGAACCTTGTTCGTGACGTTCCTGCTGACCCTCAAATTTTGCAAATG
This sequence comes from Pterocarpus macrocarpus, assembly GCA_031439585.1. Classification (NCBI taxonomy): domain Eukaryota; kingdom Viridiplantae; phylum Streptophyta; class Magnoliopsida; order Fabales; family Fabaceae; genus Pterocarpus; species Pterocarpus macrocarpus. The sequence goes on along the minus strand of CM062516.1, from coordinate 6,973,488 downwards.
CTTTTCGAATGATTCCTTGTAACTTCCAGCCTGCTTCCGTATATGTGATGGATCTACGTTATAGAACACTGGTATAACAACCTGTTCATGTTTTTTGCTGCACTCCATTATTTTGACCAGTTCTTCCATGCACCACTTCGAGGAAGCATAGTTCTCTGACAATAAAACCAACGATAAACATGAATTTTCGATTGCTCTGACAAGCGAGGACGAGATCTCATCTCCTTTGCCAAGCTTGTAATCGATGTAGCTGACTATACGATTTCGGCACAGAGCTTCGTGAAGATGGCTAGTGAAGTTAGTGCGTGTGTCCTCACCTCTAAAGCTGATAAAAACATCATACTTTTTAGCAGGCAACGGACCAATCAAACGGGAAGAAGGGGAAGAAGCACAACCCACGACCCGCTGCAATGGCCTGTTCACGTTTGGATCCGAACCCAGGACGCGGTCAGAGGTATTCACAACGACTCGGGGCTGGTACTCGGGCGGCGCCGCCACAGACTCCGGCGGCGGATCATGGAACTTTACCGCCGCAGGCGGCGGAGGAACAACAGCACTGCTGTCTTCACTGAAGAGAAAGTCGACTTTGGAGTTTGGTTTAACCGGGTCGGGTTGGGCGGAAGCGGGATCCTGATACAGATGGCTTTTGGGGAAGAGGAAGAGTCTCATGCGGGCGATTTTAGCGGAAGCGCAGTAGAGGTGATCGTACTCGAGCATCATGCGCTGGAAGTCGTTGTCGTTGGTGACGGAGATGAGGGCGTCGAGGTCGTCGCCGGGGTGCTGGTACTTGACGGAGACATCGCCGGCGCCGTCGAAGAGGGCGGAGAGCTCCACAAGCATAGCGTGGAACTTGATGCTGCGGTCGACGAAGAGGATCTTGTTGTCGCCGCCGACGTAGGAGAGCTTGTTGTCGTAGGGGCGGGGCTGGATCTCGCCGCCGTAGCTGCACATGAACATCGCCTCGTAGTTCTCCATCTACCGCTTTTATTGCTTTTGTCTTTGGTGTGTGTTATAGGAAACAGGAGGAGGTAGCTTGAAAAACTTTCTTCTTTATCTCGCACCGCGTCACCATCCATGGCATATTGCTTTAGGGAAATTACCAAGAAGGTTCCTGGAATTGTTAATTGGCTTAGTCAAAATTGTTGCTTTCGGCGAGGATGAAAAATCATTGAAGAAAAAGACAAAAGTGGCACCCACTCACTTGCTTTACAATTAATTTTGGAGAGTGGCTAATAAAGCTTTTAATTAATTTTTTTTTATAAAATTACTTTTTATTTTTTAATTAAAATAAGAAAAATATTTACCATTGCAAATTTTTTATAAAATAATATTAGGTTATTTTTTAAATAACAGAATTAAATTAAATTAAATAATTTAGATGTGATTTATATTTATTATCATGAAAATGAAAATAATTTCACATCTAGCAATCTTACAACTATTAGGATACTTAATGGATATAATTTATTTATATAAAATATTTTATGGATTTTCTCTGTATCAATTGATTGATGAACAAAAATTTCATTTGTTAAATACTTGATTTACAAATCGAGGCAAAATTTTGTCTTCCCAAGATCTTTCATCTCAAACTCTTCTTTTCGATCTTTCATAATTATAGAAATTTTTTCAAGAGTTTTATTAATATTTAAGTCATCAACATATATAGTAATTATAATAAATTCAAATGCAAATTTCTTTATATAAACACAGGGAAAAATAGTATCATTCTTAAACCCCTTCTTGATTAAATACATATTGAGACGGTTATACCACATTCATCCAGATTACTTTAGACCATATAAAAATCTTTACAACTTGATTGAATAGATTCCCAAGGAACATTCATTAGACATTGATATTTTTAATCCTTCAGGGATTTTCATGTAAATATCAGTATCTAATAAACCATATAAATAGGCTGTGACAACATCCATTAGATTCAAATTTAACTTATTATGTGCGGATAAACTTATCAAATATCGAAATGTAATTGTATCCATTACTGGGGAATACATTTCAACATAATCTATATTAAGTCTTTCTGAGAAACCTTGTGCTACGAGCCAAGTTTTGTAGCATACAATTTCATTTTTCTCATTTTTGTTTTCTCATAAATAGCTATTTGTATCCCACAGATTTTTCACCTTCTAGTATTTGGACTACAAGTCTAAAGACTTCATGTTTTGCAAGTGAGTCTAATTAAGCCTGTATGGCTTCTTTCCATTTGGCTAATCATCTCTACATGAGCATTGACGGTACATTTTGGCCAATCATCTCTATGTCAGCATCAACGATACTTGGCTCAAGCTCCTTATTTTTATGCATAATATTTAGCACTATATTATATGCAAATATATTATCGATAGCAATTTCTCTTTAGTTCCGTCTTTCTTCTATAGAGACATAGTTTATAGAGATCTCATCATTTTTAATATCTTGATTATTTTCAATTACCTAAACATCTTTTAGTGTTTCAATTATATTGGAAATTTGGATTACAAGATAAGTCCTTACTATATATGTCTTTATCCTCTTCTACAAGAAAAGTATCTTCTTTAGAATCATTTGCCTCTCTTCTTTTACAAGGATTTTTATCTTTGAAACCAACTGGTCTACCACGCTTCTAACGTGTAATTACTTCATTGATCAATTGTCCAGCAAGAACATCAATTCGAATAGGAGCATCTCCAGCTGGTATATAGAATTTAGCTATCCTTTTTGTATTAAAGAATGCATCTGGCAATTCATTTGCTATCCTTTGCAAATGGATAATCTTTTGAATTTCCAATTCACATTTGTCTTATTCGAGGATCTAAATAGATTAATGATGATGCATTCCAATTTAATTCCTTTTTATTTATTTTCTCCTCCTAATATTGGAAACATTGTGTCATCAAAATGACAATCTACAAATGGAGCTTTAAATACATATCCCATTTGTATTTCAAGATACTTTACTATAAAGAAAAAAATTATATACAACATATATTCCCAATTTTCTTTAGAGTCCCATGTTTGCGTGAAAAGATGGAGCAATTGGGATATATATCACACATCTAAAGATGCTTAAATAAAAAATATTTAACTATTAGCCAAAAACTAATTGTAGAGGAGAAAATTGATGGTAACTTGTTGGCCTTATACAAATAAGTAATGTCGCATATGAAATGGCATGCCCCCAAGTAGAAATTGGGAAATTTGTTCTCATAAACAATAGTCTAGCAATCAATTGTAGGTGCTTTTATAAATGATTCTGCTGGCCCATCCCATTGTGATGGCATTTGTCGACGTCGTGGGCAAACAGTGCGGTTTGAATTTATTGCAAGAACTGATAATGGGGATGAAATCAGTATGAAAGAATGTGGGGTCCACCTAATAGCTGTCTTAAACTTTGTAAATCTTTTAAAGGAATTCGAATTGGACTTGGAGTTGAAATTGAACTTAGGGGTGAAGTAGAAATTGGTAGTGGACATGATGGATCATGCAGATAAAGAAGACTACAGGCTGTTGGTTGCACTGGAGAATGGATTGGAATTGGATGGACTACTGAAACCAAATTTTGAGTACCGACATCAAGCAATATTAAGTTTAATTGGGAGGAAAAGCAGCGGCATAGGAACTCAGATACCCAATCAAGTATGGGACACGAGTGAAAAATGTTGTTCATGTGACTGCCTTGTCGGTGTGCAAATAATCGCTCAACATCCTCGCATTCTTCTTTGTTTTCACTTATTTTCATTATAAATTGGATGCATGTATTTTTGTAATATAAAGGAAAAAAATAAAAAATAAAAAACTCTTAAACAAGATTGATTATAAAGGAAGAAATAAAGAATAAACACACTATTTCATACGGAATCATCCATTCTTATTCTTCTATAGTAAAACACTTTTTATTGAGAGTTAATCTTTGTTAATTTTCTCTTTCTGTTGTATAGAAAACACTTGCACTTTTGCTAACTTGACTTGGCCCAAATAATAGACATGATAGTTTGGGTGAAAAAAGATATTTTTTAACAAAAAAAAGAAAAGAAAAGAAATGCACTGCTCATATCATTCACAGTTCAACAAATTTACGTATTGATAAATAGGAATAACGTTGTTCTGAAACAACTTTTTATTTGAGCAGACCTCTTAAGGCACTCATGGATATGAATCATCAGCACTTAGACGGGTGACAAAGCAGTAATCAAACTGAGAAATATCTTGTGTAGCGGTTTTAGTTTTGAGCCATTCCTAAAGAAGAGAAGCAAGGTTAAAATAAAAAAGAAAAAGTAGCTTCAGTAGCCTAGTAGCTTGAAGACAAGCAGGCATTGGTGTGTTTTGTTCAGTTTCTAGTTGTGCATCAAACTTCTGTTTTGCTTGCTTTATAATCTAATCGTACTCGGCCGTTGTTGTCTCTCAAATCTCAATTTATAGTTTTTAGAGAAAAAAAAAATTTGTTTACAGTGAATCTGAATTCTGCAAGTAGGTTTTGACCTTATTTTGATAGAAGATATCAAATTATCAACTGAACTAGTAACCTCAATGTTAAGGCTTAGAGAAGATCCTTAACAAATCCAGACGAAAATTGAGATGATTCAGCCTCATGATCTAGACTTGATTACCTGTCCTTCCTGAATGGACACATGTCTGTTCATAACTAAGAGTAAAACTCATTTTCTTGTCATTTTCTTTTTCTTTTCTCTGTCCAAGTTCCATTTTCGTTAAAAGAAGGAAAAATATAATAAACATAATTATAAAGACATACGTTTTGGCAGCCAAATATATGTTACATTATCAATGCTGGTGAGTTTGGAGAAAGTGGCTTTGGTGATGTCTACAAGATTATTCTGATCCCATTCCTGATGGTTACTGACTTTTTATGGCATCGAAACAAAATGCTAATTACCTCACTGTCTTAAATGTACAAGTATTTCAATTTTCAAGGTCTTTAAATTGAATATAAGGAAGTGAATGCGTTGCATGAAAGAAGACAACTCCAAAAGTAATTCTTTTTGCTTTTGACTTTTGGTTGATAGATAGGTACAGAACAAGCCAAGGAAGGATTTGAGATTCAACTGCACAGGAAGGAGCGGGGGTGTATTGATTACTGTGGCCAGCGGGTTTGTCAAGTCTCCATGAGATCAAAGAAATAGCAAGTTCAACGGTTTGTTGATTAAGTTGTTTGAAACTTGTTTTTCTTATGTAAGACTTTGGGTTTAAGTCTTGTTTATGCAAAAGGAAAAATAGTACTGAGAGAGATTTCTCTCATTATGGGTCAAGTCAATTTGAATTAGGTTAATTGGTGAGATTAAGATTAAAATACTAGAGATGAAAAGCCTTGAGCAATATTAAAGGGTCTCGCTCTTTACGTCTTAATTAGATCTTTTGGTTCAATCTTAATTTGATCTTTCAGTCGGCTTGCTTACTCAGAAAACTCATCTCTCAATTATAGCAATTACTCCAATACTGATTATCAATGTTTCTTTCCTCATCAAGTTCTCTAGCAAAGAATTTGTTTTACTGAGATTGTTCACAGGAGCTCTGCATAGATTGTACACTTGAACAGGCTTGTCTGAGCACGGCAAGGGTGGACATTGGATCCAAAAGGTATAAAATGCTTCATTCAACCTTTGTATTATGTTAAGAATTTAGTCTTTGATAGGTAGTCACCGGACTTGTGGATGACAATTTGTACTCGAGGTGGATCATGCAGTACTATTGAAACGTGCAACTCGTTGTTTTGAAAACAGATGCCTAAGATAATAACAATGCTATTAGAACAATTCTGTTGCATCAGTTGAAAACATACCATGAATTAGTGTAATTGCTGATTTTCTTATCCCACTACAAGGACTCGACCCGTGGATCACTCTTTTAACGCAAAAGACGATATCCACATTTTCCATCATTAATAAACTAGGAATCTTGAAAATTAACGGTAGTAAACTATGCATTATACCTTAATGGCTCTATGGATAGGTAGAAATACTTTGCATTTAATCAGAGATTTTTTTCCCGAAATCAGAATTTTTTTTTTTTTTTGGTTGGTTAGTTGAGATGAACACTATCCTTGAGTATCTGATTTTGGAGAGCTGCAGGAACGTCCTTGTGTGCTGTCAAAATGTATTGGAAAGTCGTAAATTTGTGTAAATGTTAGGGCCATTTTCTTGTAAAGTATGCCTCAGATACATATGCAAAATTATCCTAAAAAACGTAACCATATTTATACAGACCTGAGAATCGTAATATCTAGCTTGTTTATTTATTTTCTCCTGCTTGCTATCTGCAAATTAAGATCAATAACTTCTTTCCTGCATTTGACAAATAATAATAGTGATACAATACAAGAGGAGGAAAACCCTTGTCAACGGAATGGTATGATGTGATACTCCCTCTTTAGCTCGAATTAAGGGATAAAACAACTCTCATCATAAAAATAATAATAATAAACTACTCAAATACAAGTAACTCATTTCAGTGCATTCAATCATTTTAAAAGAGTTCTTGTCAAATGTTCTCTGGCTGTAGCCCATGCTTGAGTTAGCGTCTACAAAATCAGAAACTAACTGTCAAATTCAAATATCAAATAATGTCGTTGTTATTCTAAAATTGAGTCCATCAAAAACCAAAACTGATTTATACACAATGAAATTGGGGTATGCAAAAATGTGACTTAGAAGATAATTTAAGTTTGTGTTTGGAGGTCCAAAAAGTAATGTAGGTTTTGAGGACAAATCTTGCAACCTTTGGTCTATATAGCAAATTTTGTTCGTTTATAATGTAAAGTCAAATAGAAAGCACAATTTGGTGACAAAAACCGAGCTGAAAGAGAGATGCATTACCTGCTCAGACAAGGGTGCATCAGCATCCAGGCTACTGGAAGTCACTTTTCAGCAATAAGAGGTCCATATGTTTCTAGTATCATCCTTCAAGGGGAAAAAAAGATAACTATTAAAAATCTATATTACTAAGGGCCTCATCGGTTTTAGAGAACATGTTGTGTTTTCATTTCCTGTTTTCACTCTTGATTAAAAAAAATGTGACCTTGTTTTCACTTTGTTTTCTGTTTCAGGATTTTGTAAAAGAAACCGTAAAAACACAGTTTTTTTCACTATTTCCTTTACAAAATTCTGAAAATAGGAAACAAAGCGATGCAGCATACTTGTAACTAAAAATGAAAACAGGAGATGAAAATAGAAAATGTTTATTAAACCAGATATGTTCTTAACTTCACGAAAAAGAAAATTTGTGGGTAAGAAGTATATCCACACCCTACATCAACAATCTCGTCAAGACATAAAAGAATGAGATCCAAGTTCTCAAGTGCCTCTCTTTTATCAACATTGCTCCTGTAAAAGGCATACAAAGGGACAAACAAAAGAGAGCATGATAAGCAAAGGCACATCCTTTGTTTCAATTTAGATTGCAAAAATACAACAAGAAATACCTTAGCAGAAGGGTTACTGCATCAAAGAAACCCTGAAGAACTGATGCTAGAATGAGCTCATTTTCATCATCACCACCAGTGACAAAGAAATGCAGGTCTTGTACAAATTTGTAGATAATGATATTGTTCTCAAGAAATGTTACCTCGGCTGCAGACAATTGTAAACAATGTATCAGTTTCTAATTACATACCAAAAGTTAGTGGTTCACAATAATAACGGATACCAATAATTAGTGTGGTATGTTGAAAAATGCTTTTGTTGGCTGCATGTGGATTGTCTGAAAGGCTCACATTCAAAAACAACTAAGGTCATTACTCATTAGGGATTTTCCCATGATATTTGGAAGTCGGTATAACATAAACTGGTACCACCACCAGTGACAGCCTAATCAGCCTTTGAACCATATTGTTTGTCAACTAATACAAATCAAAGGGACAAACCAAAATATTACATATCTTGTAGTGCGGTTTACCTGTACAAAATGATGTATTCAAACAAAAAGGCCTTTTTTTCCCCCTAATATACTAGCAATTAGCAAGGATGTTTAAAATTTATAATTAACTACTTAAGCACTTGAAACTTTTGGGCATTTGTGCTTAACCACTTAAGCACTTGATACTTTCAGTCGACTCCAAGGTCCAACATTATGACACACTTTCTAATGAGCATAAGAAATTATTCTGATGTGGAAGTAAACAAAATCATTAAGCATAAATACTACTAACAAAAGATTTTTGAAGACCAACATGCATAACTGAAAAACCTCTAGGAAAAATTACATATCTGTTGCAATTGCATCAAGAATCATGTTAGAATTAGATTGATATAGCCATACCTACGGCACTAGCACCCAACAAAAATTAAGTGACTTCATATTATGATGAGTGTTTGTCAAGTTCTGCTGCTTACCTTCTGTCCGAGCATTTGTCTCAACAGTCTTACTGAGTACAAACTTCTCAAAAGCTAACTTTGCATTGTTTGTTGGCTAGTCATCTGAGTAATACTTGACTGCCACATGCTTCCCTTCAGAGTCTAGAAGAAGAATGTGTTTACTGAAGGACAAGCCCTATATATGAAACAATATAGCAACAAGTCATAAAGGAAAGCAAAAAGAGGCAAAACTGATAAACACAAAAACTCTCTCCCTCTTAACGCTGGCATGCTCCACCCTGCTTGGAAGCTTGATCTCTGCGCACAGTGGTGAGGGGGAGGGGGGGCTGAGGCGGTGGTCAGTGGTCGCAGCGATGTTGCAGGCTTGCAACGAGAGGGGTGGCCAGGCGAGGAAGGGATAGAATGAACAATTTTACAATGTATTAGATATAATTGGCTACACTGATACACCCTCATATTTCGCGGGGAGATGTCAAGCTGTGTCGTGCACCTTGTCAAATAAGAAGTACCACAAACATCGCCTTTATTTATTATTCAATTACTGCTGTCTAAATAATTAAGTTGAAAGAATTTCATTCCATTGTACAATATTTTGGGATTAAAATTTTGATGAATTATTATGAGCATTTATGAAATTGAGTCTAATTATATTTAATATCTCTTATTTAATAATAATACATTAATTTTTTTTATTTTTTACAAGAAATCGAGTTTGAGTTGTTGAGTTTTCTGTTAAACTTATTTTTTAATATGATAATTTATTTTTAAATTTCAAACTTTAAGATCATTCCATAATAATTTATTTTTTTATAAGGATAATAATGTTAAAATTCAAAATCCAAAAATATATTATTATATTAAAAAACTGGTTTGACTTAGAAATTTGATCTCTCATAAAAAAATATAAAATAATTAAATAGAATGATGTAAGATAAAACGTCAGCGTAATTTACTCATAGTTGGCGAGCTATTTATTTATTTATTTATTCAATTCAATTATTGCTGAGATGAATCACGAGCACCCTTCCCATCCAGCTACCTTATTTAAGCTCCTTGGTCTTCAAGACACGGGCAGCTTCCGACTACACGCAATTGGGCGAAGGTTCTTATCTTCTTCCCCACAAAACTAAGTTTTTCGTTTACTGCAATTGATATAAGGGCCAAGATTTTATTGACCCCACAATAATACAACACTACTCTGCTGAGTCGCTGATTCCAGTCTTGTTCTTACTTGCCATTAAGCGAAAAAGAAGAGCTAATCGGGATCATGTATTCCTCTGGCAAAAAGCACGATGTTTTCATTAGCTTCAGAGGCGAAGACACCCGCAAGGGCTTCACAAGCCATCTCCATAGTGCTCTTTATTACGCTATGTAACTATTTATAGTAGAGTTGGTTAGTCTGTTATTGGAATTGGGCTGATATGTTAGAATTGGTCTGTTAGTTAGTTTTGTTTAGTTTTGTCCAATATACATATATACCAGATTGTACACATCTGCACATCTGTCTGAAAACAAAATGAGATTCTCAGCAGTTTGTGAAAGTCATTTTTCTCTCTTCCTTTCAATCTTCTCTCCTCTGCATACTGGTTTCTGGCTGTAATATGGTATCAGGAGACGATTTTTGCAGCTTCCGCATTTGTGCTGGTTGATTCGCTTGATTCTTTCGTTCGATTCATCCTCTCTTGTTCGAACTGTTCCCTTCTTTGCTCCAGTTTCTTGATCATGGAGGCAAACCAATCGATTCACGATCCTTATGCCCTGTCTTCCTCTGACCACCCAGGATTGATCCTCATTTCGCATCCCCTAACCGAAGAAAACTACAATTCTTGGAGCCGCGCAATGCGAATGGCATTGAACGGTAAACGAAAACTCGGTTTCGTTGATGGATCTATACCTCGACCTGCTGAAGATGCGGATCCGAATCTCCTTGCAAACTGGCAGTGCGTGAACGATGTGGTGAGTTCTTGGCTTCTTAATTCCATTTCAAAGGAAATTGCTGCCACTATCATTTACTGTGATTCGGCTGCTGCTATTTGGTCTGCATTAAATGATATGTTTCAGCATGGTAATGGTCCACGAATTTTTGAATTGAAGCGTGAGTTACTCAATTTTCGTCAAGGTGCGTTGACTGTTACTCAGTATTTTGCCAAAGTTAAGTCTCTTTGGGAAGACTTGGGATGTTACAGGCCTGTTCTTACTTGTCAGTGTGGTGGTGTTCATCCAATCCAAGAATTCTTTCAAAAGGAATACGTCATGTGTTTTTTGATGGGATTGGATGAATCATACTCTCAGATCCGTGGTCAGATTCTTGTTATGGAGCCCATACCACCTATTACCAAGGTTTATGCCTTGATCTTACAAGAGGAGAGGTAGCATTCGGTTGGTAATCCTCAAGCTGCTATGCCTACTCAAGCCACTTTCATGGTCAAAGGCTCCAAGAATCCTTCTGATAAGAAGAAGCAGGACAAGAAAGATTGCCCTCTTTGTTCTCACCGTGGTATTTTGGGACATTCAGTGGATACATGTTACAAACTTCATGGATATCCCCCTGGCTATGGGAAAGGGAAATCTAAACAATCAGCTCATTGTGTCTCTGATTCTTGTGTGGTTGCTGAATCTGAGAATGAGGTTGCTGATTCTAATATGTCTCTAACACAAGCTCAATATCAGCATTTGGTTTCCTTGTTGACTGCACACGCGGCCAAACCTGTTGGAAATGCTGTTGCGTCTACTTCTAACATGGTTTCAGCAGGTATTGCGTACTCCACTTGTCATATCAGATCAAAATTAGGGCCTTATTCTTGGATAGTAGACAGTGGTGCAACATCACATATTACATGCTCTCTTGATGTATTTTCTAGTTACATACCTGTTCATAATTCCTTTGTAACGCTTCCTAATCATACCAATGTTGCTGTCCAGTGCATTGGTGTTGTCCATTTTTCTAACACCCTTTCCTTGTCCAATGTGCTTTATATTCCCGAATTCAAAGTAAATTTACTTTCGGTTCCTGCGCTACTTGCCAGTTCTAGTCAGCACATCATGTTTAATGCCAATTCTTGTTTGGTTCAGGACAGCACAGCTTCGAGGGTGATTGGCAAGGGTGAGTTGATTGGAGGGCTCTATGTCTTACAACAATTCTCCCGTGCATCCTCTACCATTGTCTCTCAGGTTTCACTAGTTAATAATGTTTCTGCAGCACGTTGGCATGCTCGGCTCTGCCATCTTTCCAATAAAGTGTTGCATAGTTTGAGTCCATTGCTTTCTTTGCATAACCCTGTTGTCAATGACTGTGATATATGTCCTATAGCTAAACTTAGGCGCCTTTCCTTTGTTGCTAATAACCACTTGTCTAGTGCCCCTTTTGATCTGATACATTGTGACATTTGGGGACCTTACCATGTCCCAACTTATAATGGCAAGAAATATTTTTTCACTATAGTTAATGATTACTCTCGTTTTACTTGGACTTATTTGCTGGCTAACAAAAGCGAAGCACCTACTGTCATTGTTAGTTTTTTTCAGTTGATTGAAACTCAATTTGGCAAGGTCATAAAACAGTTGCGATCTGATATTGCCAAGGAACTAGCACTCACACAATTTCTACAAAATAAGGGTGTTCTACATCAGTTCTCTTGTGCTTACAGACCTGAGCAGAATGCTGTTGTTGAAAGAAAACATCAGCATTTGCTAAACATAGCCAGAGCGATCTTCTTTCAGTCCAAAGCGCCTATTTTTATGTGGGGGGAATGTATTAATACTGCCACTTTTCTACTGAACCGTATCCCAACTCCACTACTTAAGCATAAATCACCTTATGAGGCATTGTACAATAAGCCACCAGATTATCATTCCCTTAGAACCTTCGGATGCCTTTGTTATGCCTCTACTATACCTACCTTCAGACACAAGTTTAGCCCGAGAGCAATTCCTTCCGTTTTTGTTGGGTATCCGATTGGTTACAAAGGATACAAACTTTATGATTTGCAATCCAAACAGTTTTTCATTAGCCGTGACGTTCAATTTCATGAGCACATATTTCCCTTTCACCTTGTGACTTCTTCAGCACCTATTTTGGATCCTTTTGCTGACATTGTCCTCCCTTTGCCTCAGCCTGATGTGAAATCTCCATTAGTTGAGTCCCCTTTACCCATTACTGATTCTGGTTCTGCTACACCAGCACCTCATGGTGATAATAATGCTGCTAGTTTGGTCCCTTTGAGAAGGTCCTCTCGGGTCAGACAACCTCCATCTTACCTTCAGCAGTATGAATGTGATTATCCCATCAGCAATCATGTCAGCTATAACCGATTGAATGCACCATACAAGCAATTTGTGCTTCAGGTCTCTGCTGAGTTTGAACCTTCATTTTATCATCAAGCAGTTCGTTTTCCTCACTGGCGACAGGCTATGGATGAGGGACTTAAGGCCATGGATGATAATCTGACTTGGACAGTGACGCCTCTTCCATCCAACAAGCATACAATAGGGTGTCGTTGGGTCTATAAGGTCAAGTACAAGGCTAATGGTGAGGTAGATCGTTATAAAGCCCGGCTTGTTGCTAAGGGGTATACACAACAGGCTGGGGTCGATTTCTTGGACACCTTTTCTCCAGTTGCAAAGCTCACTACCGTACGTGTTCTCCTTAGTATTGCAGCTGCAAAAGGATGGAGCTTGTTACAATTAAATGTTAACAACGCCTTTCTAAATGGCGACCTATTTGAAGAAGTATATATGGACATTCCTTTAGGATATCACATTCAGGGGGAGGGATTGGCTTGCAAACTTAATAAATCCATTTATGGTTTGCGGCAAGCATCAAGACAATGGTTTTGCAAGTTTTCCACTGCCCTCACCAATCTTGGTTTCACTCAGTCCAAAAGCGACTATTCCCTCTTCCACGTTGGCTTTGGACACTCATTGGTGGTACTGTTAGTATATGTAGTTGACATCATTGTTGCGGGTCCTAATGCTGATATGGTACATAAAGTGCAGCTGCAGTTACAAAACCTTTTCAAACTTAAGGTCCTTGGTGATTTGAAATATTTTTTGGGTCTTGAAATTGCCCGTTCCAGCAAAGGCATTTGCCTCTCTCAAAGGAAGTACACCTTGACGTTATTAGAAGACACTGGTTTCATAGATTCAAAGCCAGCATCTCTTCCTATGGAGTCCAACTTGAAATTAAGTGCTACATAAGGTGATCCTTTGGAAGATGGTTCCTTATATAGAAGACTTATTGGTCACCGCATGTACTTAACTATTTCTCGGCCAGATATCGCGTATTCAGTTCATAAACTGAGTCAATTCATGTCCAACCCTTGCACCTCTCATCTTGATGTTGTTCATCACTTACTGAGGTATTTGAAATCGTCCCCTGGTTAGGGACTTCTCTTTCCGTCTAATTCTGATTTTCATTTGAAACCTATGCTGATGTGGATTGGGGTAATTGTTTGGACACATGTCGGTCGACTACTGGTTTTTGTGTCTTCCTTGGTGGTTCTCTGATTTCTTGGAAGTCAAAGAAACAGGCTACCGTATCTCGTTCTTCCGCAGAGGCAGAATATCGTGCACTAGCAGCAGTGGCAAGTGAAGTGACTTGGCTGGTTGCTCTATTCAGGGATTTTGAGGTAATTGTTGAGTCAGCTTTGGTCTTTTGTGATAACCAAGCTGCCATTCATCTTTCTACCAACCCCACATTTCATGAGCGCTCCAAACATGTGGAGATTGGCTGTCATTTTATCCGTGACAAGGTGAATTCTGGGCTCCTACGGCTTATTCATGTTCAGACGCAACATCAATTGGCTGATGTTCTCACCAAACCAGTTTCCTTGCCTTAATTCAAGAACTTATTATCCAAGATGGGAACCATAGACATCTACTTCCCACCTTGAGGGGGAGTATTACGCTATGTAACTATTTATAGTAGAGTTGGTTAGTCTGTTATTGGAATTGGGCTGATCTGTTAGAATTGGTCTGTTAGTTAGTTTTGTTTAGTTTTGTCCAATATACATATATACCAGATTGTACACATCTGCACATCTGTCTGAAAACAGAATGAGATTCTCAGCAGTTTGTGAAAGTCATTTTTCTCTCTTCCTTTCAATCTTCTCTCCTCTGCATACTGGTTTCTGGCTGTAATACTCTTGACCGGCAGAAAATTGATGCATACATAGATTATAATCTAAGGAAAGGAGAAAAGGTTTGGCCCAAACTTGCCAAAGCCATCGAGGGCTCACTTATGTCCATCGTGGTTTTCTCTAGAAACTATGCTTCTTCAAAATGGTGCCTGGAAGAGCTGGCCAAGATAATGAAATGCAAGAAACAACAAGGGACAGGTCGTTATACCCATGTTCTATGAGACAGATCCGTCAAACGTAAGGAAGCGGAAAGGAAGTTACGAGAAAGCATTCGCGAGACATGAGCGAGATCTTGGGATCGCCGACCGCAGCAAGTTGTCTGAGTGGAAGGCAGCTCTCACTGAAGCTGCCAGTATATGTGGATGGGACTCTGGTACCTACAGGCAACTGTTAGCTGTTTTCCTTTTCTTTTTACATTTAATCAAATTTGTAAACAGTATGTATATGGTTATATTTTATAGTGGTTTCTCTGGTATTTTTACTTTTTAAGAATACTGAATCAGTGGCTAGTTTTTTGACTTTTTCAATATGTATCCTTAACTTAAAATGTAAATTTTATTTTTTAAAAAAAGATTATAATTTTAGATACGTGTAAGATCATAGATGTGGTTCATTATAATCACAAACTAGCGAACGATACTGGCACCTTTCTCAAAACAAGGATACTGAAGGAATTTCCGTATTCTAATAATTCTTTTAGCTGACTTTATGAGTATTTTGGGTGATAGTATGGTTAATTACATATGCTAGGTACTAACTAGATTAATTGATGTGTTGTTTAGGGTTGTTCAAATCCAATCCAATCTAATCCAATCAAAACTGTTAAACCAATTCAATTCAAACCGAAAATCGATCAACCGCAAAAGTTTGGATTGGATTGGATCTTATTTTTCACAAACTGCTTGGATCATATTAGATTTTGGATTTAATTTTTAAAATTAATCCAATCCAATCCAAACCGAATAATACCATCTAATATAATTTTTTATTATTAATTTTATACTTTTTACTTATAATAATTTTAATTTATCTCATAATTTTCTATATTTGTATATCATTTTCATTTAAATATCATGTTATGTATATTACATGAGTTATTTTTATTTTTATTTTTATTGATTTATTTTACTAATTCAAGTTACTTTTTATTTATAATATTTTATACTTAACATCTTCTTTTATAAAAAAACCGATCCAATCCAAACTGCAAAAGATTGGTTCGGATTGGATTGAATTTAAAATCTAAAGTAAACTAATCCAATCCAAACCGTTATATATTTTATTATTTGGATCAGATGAATTTTTTACTCAAAACCGATTCAAACCGCACCGCAAACATCCCTAGTGCTGTTAGTGATGTAAAATGATTTACGATCTCCAATTCACTTAATTTTGCTCTTACATGCTTTAAAATCTTTATAGTTAAGTAATTAGAATTCCTTAAAAAAGAATGGCACAGCAATGTCTTTTATACTGTGTTTTGTTGAACTTACAAAGGGTCGTCAAAGTGAAGCGAATTTAGATTAAGTGGTTGATGGATCTTTCGAGTGTTAGGGGTTTGAGGGGTAGCCTCTATACTTCAAGACTTAGTCATATACCTTAATGTGAGAAAAAGTATATTGTCAACTGAATGATAGAGTGAGAAGCAATTTTCATTATTTGGATGCAAGAGAGATAGAGTGGTTAGAATTACCACACCAATGGTATATAAAAGCATATAAGCTTTTCCATCCCACTATTGCTAAAATCATTCCATCCCATTATTTGTTACATTCCTCCATGAGACAAATATTTAATACTAAGAAAAAATATCAAGGAATCCAGCAATTTTACAAGTAGTCTCGTTTTCTTTTTCTTCAAAAAAATAATGATAGAGATTTGGATTGAAGATGTTCAAGTTTATTCTCAATGTGAATGATTTCCTCGAAAACAGTAAGCTCAACCTTTTAAACAATGATATAACCAGTGTATTCAGAAAATAACATAACTGTAATGTAAATTTCAAAATAACGAGGTCAGACAATAAAACTATCATGACAGTTGAATAATCCAAGAAAATAAGTCAAATGTGAGGAAAGGCAGAGTAAAGGCAGAGAGGCAAGATAGACTACAGAGGAGAGGCATGAATGAAAGCAGATAGGCTCCCTACGGCATTTTCAGGTTTGCGCCAGGATAGTATACTAGCTTGAAACAATGTAGAAAAAGAAAATACTCTAGGCGCTATAGCAGCCCAGAGCTTCCAAACCTATTCCAATTCCTTGCCTACTTCTCTCTTTGGTTCCTCCCTCTCAATTAACTATAGAATCATCTAGAATCTCCTTCCCCCACTATCTCACTGCTGACTCAGCAATCAGCAGTTAGTTACACCCATAGGGCCCCCCACTCACATTTTTCTACTCCTTCATTATTATTTCCCTTTCTACTCTTCCTTCTATAACTTCTAGGAAATCTTGGATGCTTATGACATTGAAATTTACTTTCTAACATATAAAATGAAGTTGCAATATTTTTCCAGTCATTAGCTGAAAAAAAGAAAATTGATGAAATATAAGCTGCACTAACTTACATTGTAATATGCCTATCATAAGCACACGTTATGATGTATTGATGCATCTTATTTATATTTTATCATTGATTTATTCATTCTTTTAAATCTGGTCATCAAGTAGTGCATATTTAATAGTTTATTTACTTGTCATATTTGAATCTTTCTTTTTGTTTTGTTTATTCTTTTATATGCTAGGGACGATTCTCAACTCATCGAGAACATTGTAAACGATGTTTTGCAAAAGTTGTACTTGAGATGCCCTCATGAGCTAGAAGGCCTCGTTGGAAACGATAAAGCCTGCAGAGACATTGAGTCATTACTAAAAAATGTTCGAGTAATTGGAATTTGGGGCATGGGTGGAATAGGTAAGACGACCGTTGCTAAAGTTATGTTCGCAAAACACTTTCCTCAATATGACAGTTCATGCTTCTTAGCAAATGTAAGAGAAGAATAAACGAAGCTTGGACTAACATATTCACGTGATAAGCTTCTCTTCGACCTACTAAAGCAACAAATTGCCTCATCCAATGCTGTAGGATCTACATTTATCAAGAGGAGGGTCAGTAGTAAAAAAGTTTTCATTGTACTTGATGATGTTGATAGTTTTGAGCAATTAGAATATTTGTGTGGAGAGCATGGTGATATAGGACCAGATAGCAGACTCATTATAACAACAAGAGATAAGCAAATGCTTATAGGAAGAGTTGATGAAATATATGAGCTCACGAAATGGAACTTTGAAGAATATCTAATTCTTTTTAGCTTAAATGCCTTCAAGAAAAAGCATCCTAAAAAGGGATATGAACATCTGTCAAAGAGGGCAGTTGATTATGCTAGTGGAGTTCCATTAGCTTTAAAAGTTTTGGGTTCATATCTTTATAAAAAAAAATAGTGAGTTTTGGGAAAGTGCATTGAGAAAACACAAGGAGTATCCCAATGAGAAAATTCAAAGTGTGTTAAAGGTGAGCTATGATGGATTAGACAAGTTAGAGAAGGACATATTTCTAGAGTATTCTTTTTCAAGGAAGAAGATAAAGATTATGTCATAAAGATACTAAACACATGTGGTTTCTACGGAGCACTCGGAATAGATATCCTTGTAAATACATCTCTTATAACAATATCATATAACAATAGAATACAAATGCATGACTTGCTAGAGGAAATAGGTTTGGATATAGTTCGTCAAGATTGTAGAAATGACTCTGGAAAATGTAGCCGACTGAGGGATATTGAAGAAGTTTGTGATGTCCTTAAAAATAAAAAGGTAAGGAAAAGGTATAATATTTTTCTAGACATGTTTTTAGACCAAAATTGTGGAAAATTTAATGCTGTTTACTTTCATGTTTTATTAGGGGACTGACAGAGTTGAAGGCATAACATTAGATTTATCTGAAATTGAAGATTTGCACTTCAGTGCTGATACATTCAACATGATGATCAATTTAAGATTTCTTAGATTCCATCTTCCTTTTGGTAGCAGATCAGGTAACGTGTTCCATCCTAGAGTCCTCAAGCCATTTTCTAATAAATTGAGGTACTTTGAGTGGCATGAATACCCTTTGAAGTCTCTTCCACCAAATTTTTGTGCCAAGTTGCTTGTTGAGATTCACATGCCACGTAGCGATGTTAAAGAACTTTGGCAGGGAATGCAGGTAAAGATGTGTGTGTGTGTGTTTGTGTGCAAGCGCGCTTTTATTTTGGGCATAATTTAATTACAACGGTTTTCCATTGTGAAGTTGTCTCATTTTTAATTGTTACAGGATCTTGTGAATTTAGAGAGAATTGACTTAAGTGAATGCAAACAGTTGATGAAGCTTCCAGATTTATCTAGGGCATCAAAACTCAAATGGGTGTATCTCTCTGGTTGTGAAAGTTTGTGTGTTGTTCATCCGTCTGTTTTCTCTGTGGATACACTTGTTACTTTGATACTGGATGGGTGCAAAAAACTGAAGAGCCTTAAAAGTGACAGGCATTTACCATCTCTGGAGAATATCAGTGTTGATGGTTGCTCAGGTCTCAAGGAATTTTCTGTGTCATCAGATTTGATTGAAAGATTGGATTTAAGCAATACAGGAATCCAGATATTGCATTCATCAATCGGGCATCTACACAAGCTTATGTGGCTCAATCTAGAAGGTTTAAGACTTAGGAGACTTCCAGATGAGTTATCTTTCCTGAGATCTCTTGAGGAGCTTAGGATTTCTGATTGCATAGGAGTAATTAACAGACAAAAGCTGCATGTTCTATGTGATGGCTTACGATCTTTAAAAGTACTACATTTGAGGGATTGTAATAACTTGTCTGAACTCCCTGACAACATCGAAGTCTTATCGCGATTAAATGAATTAAGGCTAGATGGAAGCGGTGTGGAGGGGTTGCCCGCAAGCATCAAGCATCTTCAAGAGTTGAAGATTCTGTCCTTAAAGAGTTGTCGGAGGCTTCGGTTTCTAGCGGAGCTTCCACCATTCACCGAAGAGTTTTGTGCCAATGATTGCACATCATTGGTGACAGTATCCGCTTTGATGATTTTTGCAGCAAAAATGAAAGGAAAGGAGAAATTCATTTCATTCAAGAATTGCATGAAACTGGATGGACATTCACTCCAGTGCATTATGGAAGCCGCTTGGTTAATAATGACGAGTGCTGCATTTGACAATGTATTAGTAAGATGGTACAGTGTGGATGCACACAGCTACAATTATAACTGTGTTGAGGTTTGCTTAAGAGGAAGCAGAATCCCAAGGCAATTCACATTTCGAGAAACATCCTCCTCCATTACCATTCAACTTCCTAAGGATTCCAACTTGCTGCGCTTCATTTACTGTGTGGCTCTTTCTCCATCCAGTGGATTGAAGAAACATGGAGCTAAAATCCAATGTCAGTGCTACTTGGAAGATGGTAAGCAAGTGGGGAACACGAGTACATGGCGGCATTACAATGCCATCAGGGATTTGAATTCAGACCACGTATATGCATGGTATGATCCATTCCATTGTGACACCATTAGCAAACGTCGTGGGCAACGAGTGCGTTTTGAATTCAGTGCCAGAACTGATAACGGGGATGAACATGATGGACTAATCAGTTTGAAAGAGTGTGGGGTCCACCTAATATTTGTCTCGGACTTTGAAAGTCTTTTACTGGGATTGGAATTAGACTTGGAGTTGAAAGTGGACTTAGGGGTGAATTGGCAATTGGCATTGGAAATCATGAACGGAGTGAAATTGGATGGACTGGGGAAATTAAATAATAGATCAAGACGTGCAGCGATATTAAAGTTAATTGAGAGGGAAAGCAATGGCATAGGAACTCAGATATGCAATCAAGAAAGGGAAACGAGGGAAAGCAATGGCATAGGAACTCAGATATGCAATCAAGAAAGGGAAGCGAGTGAAAATTGTTCATGTTCATGTGATTGCTTAAACGGTATGCAAATACTCACCTTCACCATCCTCGCATTCTTCTTTTGTTTTTCCTTATTTTCCATCATAAATTAAATACATGTATTTTTGTAAAATGAAGAGAGGGTGTTTTTGGTTGGGGGGGGTGGGGGGGACAAGTAAACAAGATTGACTATAAAGGAACAAATAAAGAATAAACACACTATTTTACACAGAATCATCGGTTCTTACTCTTCTATGGTGAAACACTTTTTATTGAGAGTTAACATTTCTTAATATTCTCTTTCTGTTTTATAGTAAAACACCTGCACTTTTGCTAACTTGACTTGGCCCAAATAAAAGACATGACGGTTTGGATGAAAAAGATATTTAAAAAGGTAAAAAAAAAAAAAAAAAAAGGAAAGGAAAGAAAGAAAGAAAGAAAAAAAGAAATGCTCTGCTCATATCATTCACAGTTTTACAAATTTCCATATTGACAAAAAGGAATAACATTGTTCTGCAACAACTTTCTGTTTGAGCAGACCTCTTAAGCTACTTATGGGGATTAATCAGCACTTAGAAAGGGTGACAAAGCAGTAATCGAACTCAGAAATATCTGCTGTAGTGGCTTTAATTTTGTGCCACTTCTAAAGAAGAGAATCCAGGTTAAAAGAGAAAGCAGCTTTAGTAACCAAGTAGCTTGAAGATGAACAGGTATTGGTGTTTTTTTGTTTTCAGGCTCTAGTTGTGCATCTGACTTTTGTTTTGCTTGCTTTGTAGTGTAGTTGTACTCGGCCATTGTTGTCTCTCAATTTATAGTTCACAGGGAAAACAAATTATTTTGTTTATAGTGAATCTGCAAGTACCTTATTTTGATAGAAGATATAAAAATTATCAACTGAACTAGTAAGCTCGGTGTTAATGTGTAGGGAAAATCGTTAACAAATCTAGACAAAAATTGAGATGATAAGCCTCGAGATCTAGGCTTGATTATTTGTCCTTCCTGAATGGACACATGTCTCTTCATAACTAAGAGCAGAACTCATTTTCTTGTCATTTTCTTTTCCTTCTTTTCTTTCTTCCGTCCAAGTTCCATTTTAGTTAATTCATATAATTATAAAGACATGTTTTTGGCAGCCAAATATATTTTGCATTACCAATCCTGGGAGAAAGTGGCTTTGGCGACGTCTACAAGATTATTCTGATCCCATACCTGCTGGTTGCTGACTTTTTAAGGCATTGAAACAAATATAGTTATAAACTATGGATTAATTGTTCATGGAAGACTAATTGCAGTTGAATTTTACTGCAATGGTTTCCTTCAGGATGACTACAATTGTGGCCATGAGAGTTTTATAATTTGGGTGAAATCCTTCCAAGGCAAAATGGGTTTCTTTCTTATCTCATGCATGAAAATCTAGTCAGACTTCAAGGCTGTTACGTGGAAGGAGCTCAAGATATTTGGTCTACACTACACGGAGAAGATTAGTCTTTTAGTCTTGACCGCAACTTTCTTAAGTATTTTGGTATTTCAATGCCTTTGAAATTGAATTTAAGGAAGTGAATGCATTACATGAAAGACCACCCTACAAGTAATTCTTTATACTTTTGATTTGTGGTTGATAGGTACAGAACAAAGCAAGGAAGGAGCTGAGATTCAACTGCAAAGGAAGTAGCAGCTGTGTATTGGTTAGTGTGGCTAGTGGGTTTTGTCAGGTTTCTACAAGCTCAAAGAAATAGCAAGTTCGAAGCTGGTTAGTTCAAGTAATATAACACTTATTTTCCTAATAGTGCCCAACACTCCACACACACCATACACTCCAGCCGATGTGAGTGAGAGTGTCTCCATATGTCGATAAGCAGGTTTTAAAATAACAGTTTTCTTTATGGACAAACCATATTTGTAAGATTGCAGTCTGATCCCATTCCTGATGGTTACTGACTTTTTTATGGCATTGAAACAAAATGCCAATTACCTCGTTGTCTTAAGTATATTGGTATTTCAATTTTTTCAAGGCCTTTAAATTGAATTTAAGGAAGTGAATGCATTGCATGAAAGAAGACAACCCCTTTCTATCAAAAAAAAAAAATGAAAGACGACAACCCCGAAAGTAATTCTTTTTGCTTTTGACTTTTGGTTGATAGGTACAGAACAAACCAAGGAAGGATCTGAGATTCAACTGCAAAGGAAGGAGCTGGGGTGTATTGATTACTGTAGCTAGTGGGTTTGTCAAGTCTCCTTGAGATCAACCAAATAGCAAGTTCAACACTTTGTTGATTAAGTTGTTTGAAACTTGTTTTTCTTGTGTAAGACTTTGGATTTGAGCCATGTAAATGAAAAAAGAGAAATAATATCGAGAGATTTACCTCATTGCGGGTCAACTCAATTTGATTAAATAAGATTTAGATATTAGTGATTTAGACAACCCTAAGCCAGTTACTTACAGATGAAAAAGGTTACTTAAAGGGTCTCTCTCTATCCAGCTTACTTAGATTGTTTGGTTCAATCTTAATTTGATCTTCCGGTTTGTTTGCCTGCACCGAAAACTCGCATCTCAATTATAGCACTTAAATCCAATACTGATTATCAATGTTTCTTTCCTCATCAAGTTCTAGAGCAAATAGTTTGTTTTACTAACATTGTTCACATGAGCTCTGGATTGATTGTACACTTGAACAGGCTTGTCTGAGTACATTAAGGGAGGACATTGGTTCCATAAGGTATAAAATACTTCATTTAACCTTTGTATTGTATAATTGAGATGAACATTATCCTTGAGTATCTGATTTTGCAGAGGTGCAGGAACATCCTTGTGCGCTGTTAAAATGTCCTGGACAGTCGTAAATTTATGTTAACGTTAGGGCCATTTTCTTGTATATTATGCCTAAGATAAATATGCAAAATTATCCTGAAATCGTAACCATATTTATACAGACTCGAACAGTAAACTCTGCGGAGCCAAAACTTTACGGTAACTTGAGAATCGTAATATCTAGCATGTTTATTTATTTTCTCATGATTTACTTAGGAATTAGGATCAATAACTTCTTTCCTGCATTCAACAAATAATAATACTGATACAATACAAGTGTAGGAAAACCCTTGTCAACGGAATGGTATGATATGATACTCCCTCTTAAGTTCGAATTAAAGGATAAAACAACTCTCATAATAATAAGCATAATAAACTACTCAAATACAAGTAACTCATTTCAGTGCATTCAATCATTTTAAAAGAGTTCTTGTCAAATGTTCTCTGGCTGTAGCCCATGCTTGAGTTAGCGTCTGCAAAATCAGAAACTCACTGTCAAATTGAAAGATCAAATAATCCGCCGTTGTTATTCAAAAATTTAGTCCATCAAAAATCAAGACCGATTTATACACAATGAAATTGGGGTGTGCATAAAAATGTGACTTAGAAGATAATTTAAGTTTTGTGTTTAGAGGTCCAAAAAGTAATGTAGGTTTTGAGGACAAATCTTGCAACCTTTGGTCTATATAGCAAACTTTGTGCGTTTATAATGTAAAGTCAAATAGAAAGCACAATTTGGTAACAAAAACTGAGCTGAAATAGAGATGCGTTACCTGCTCAGACAAGGGGGCATCAGCATCCAGGCTACTGGAAGTCACTTTTTCAGCAATAAGAGGTCCATTTGTTTCAAGTATCATCCTTCAAGGGGAAAAAAATATAACTATAAAAAATCTATATTACTAAGGGCCTCATTGGTTTAAGAAAATATGTTCTGTTTTCATTTCCTGTTTTCACTTTTAATTACAAAAATGAGACCTTGTTTTCACTTTGTTTTCTGTTTTAGGACTTTGCAAAGGAAACCGCAAAAACACAAAAAGTTGTTTTCACTATTTCCTTTGTAAAATCCTGAAAACAGGAAACAAAGTGAAAATGATCAGCATATTTGTAGCTAAAAATGAGAACACGAGATGAAAATAGAAAATGTTTCTTAAACCAAACATGTTCTAAACTTTATGGGAAAGAAAATTTGTGGCTAAGAAACATATGCACACCCTCCATCAACAATCTCGTCAAGACATAAAAGAATAAGATCCAAGTTCTCAAGTGCCTCTCTTTTATCGACATTGTTCCTGGAAAACACATACAAAAGGATAAACAAAAGAGAGCATGGTAAGTAAAGTCACATCCTTTGTTTCAATTTATATTGCGAAAATACAACAAAAAATACCTTAGCAGAAGGGTAACTGCATCAAAGAAACCCTGAAGAACTGATGCTAGAATGAGCTCATTTTCATCATCACCACCAGTGACAAAGAAATGCAGATCTTGTACAAATTTGTAGATAATGATATTGTTCTCAAGTAATGTTACGTCAGCTGCAGACAATTGTAAACAATGTATCAGTTTCTAATTACATGCCAAAAGTTAGTTGGTCCACAATAATAATGGATACCAATAATTGGTGTGGTATGTTGAAAAATGCTTTTGTTGGCTGCATGTGGATTGTCCAAAAGGCTTACATTCAAACAAAACTAAGGTCATTACTCATTAGGGATTTTCCCATCATATTTGGAAGTCAGTATAACATAAACTGGTACCGCCACTAGTGACAGCCTAATCAACCTTTAAACCATATTGTTTGTCAACTAATATAAATCAAAGGGACAAACCAAAATATTACATATCTTGTAGTGTGGTTTACCAGTACAAAATGATATATTCAAACAAAAAGGCTTTTTTTTTCCCCCTAATATACTAGCAATTAGCAAGGATGTTGAAAATTTATAATTAACTACTTAAGCACTTGAAACTTTTGGGCATTTGTGCTTAACTACTTAAGCACTTGATGCTTTCAGTCGACTCCAAGGTCCAACATTATGAGACAATTTCTAGTGAGCATAAGAAATTATTCTGATGTGGAAGTAAACAAAATCATTAAGCATAAATACTACTAACAAAAGATTTTTGAAGACCAACATGCATAACTGAAAAACCTCTTGGAAAAATTACATATCTGTTGCATCAAGAATCATGTTAGAATTAGATTGATATAGCCATACCTAAGGCACTAGCACCCAACAAAAATTAAGTGACTTCATACTATGATGAGCGTTTGTCAAGTTCTGCTGCTTACCTTCTGTCCGAGCATTTGTCTTAACAGTCTTACTGAATACAAACTTCTCGAAAGCTAACTTTGCATTGTTTGTTGGCCAGTCATCTGAGTAATACTTGACTGCCACACGCTTCCCTTCAGAGTCTAGAAGAAGAATGTTTTTTACTGAAGGACACAAGGCCTATATATGAAACAATATAGCAACAAGTTATAAAGGAAAGCAAAAAGAGGCAAAATTGATAAACATAAAAGCAAAAAGCAAGTAGAAAGGGATCTGCAATACAACTTATTCAGTTTCATACACCATTCATAGAAAAACAAAATTTTATGACCAACATTTTCCTTTTATTAGTTCCCAGTACCTACTACCACTAAGTTACAATGTCAGAAACAAGTGTTGATTATGGCATTTGATATTGGAAAACCCAGGTAAAAATCCCCAAAGTCGATAACAGAATTTCAATCCAGGGAACCACAGGGCATATATAGAGTATTTAATTCATACAGTAGAGTTAAAATATGATTTCAAACGCATTCAATTATTAGTATAATCATCAGACTTTAGTGCTGATCTAGACAAAAATGAATCCCTCCCAGTATCAGGGCTCATGCTTCCACAAATTGATGGAGACCCACTTACACATTTACACACTGGTGCCACATAAGTTTATTAGCCAAAGCATCACAAATAAGCACTCGTGATAATTGTTCTAAACGGATCTGAAATGGAAATAAACAGAAATCTAAGACTTGAACACCCATTTACAGGTGCATAAATATTCAAACCCCAAATCACTTGATGATCCAACCAACCATAACAAAATAGGAACTTTCTAGAAACCCAAATCCCAGACTCGTGGGAACAAGCTGAACTAGGATTCATGTGATTTATGCGCACAGCATGATATGATATGATATGATATGTGATAAAGCTGAAGGTGAATACTAGATTTTGTGCGCACAGAGAGAGAGAGAGAGAGAGGCTTACATTAGACGCCATATCTGAGAAGAGAAGAGAAGAGAAGGAGCTACAGTGCCTGCACTTTGAAGATCTGTAATAAGTAAGGGGAAACTGAGGGATCGCTCATTTCCTTGTTCAGGGAGAAGGGTAATTTGGTAAACAGCGACAATGCTACGATCTACCTACATATGCATGTTTACATTTCTCGATTGGGATTAATTTCGATGTATTTTCGGTTTAAGCTAATATATGTGATTGATTAAATAATTAAAATATGAAATAGATTTATGTGATTGATATATTGATTCAATTTGTCATTATCTTGCAATATTTATAAATGTTTTGAAAACATCTTTTAAAATTACTTATTATTTGCATCTTTGAGCCATTAAATTTATGAATTTTTTGTTAATTAAAGAATAAATGAGATTGTTTTTTAAAATATTTAATAAATATAACTATAATACATAGATGTACAATTACACTTTCGTAAGATCAAAAATAAAAATTTAATTAATAATAATTAAAACTATTTATATTTTATTATTAATATTTAGAAATTATTTAAATTGATAATAATTATTGAATTCAACAATATATATAAATATTAAAATTAATTGCACTTTACCTCCTATATTATAAGTTATGTATACTTTATCCTTATATTTTAAAAATATGTAAATCGACCACTTTACATTTTCCTGAATGTGCATTTTATCCAAATTGTTAATTTTTCTATCATTTTAAGAGTATAGGGTATTGGATTGCATATTTAGAAAAGTTCAGGGGTTTAATTTTCATATGACCCAAAGTTTAGGAAGTATAATACACTTATTTTGGGTAAAATACACATTCAGGAAATGTACGGGGTCAGTTTGCACATTTTTAAAATATAAAAATTAAAATACACATAACCTATAATACAGATAATAAAATATAATTAACCCTAAATATTAATTGCAAAATCAATAAATTTAATCTAAATTTAATAGCAATTGATTAAATCTGTGTAACATTCTCGTTTCCATCCTTGCACCATGTAAAGTATTTAACGTTCCTACACTTCATCCCCGCTCTATACAGGGAAAATTACATTTTATACCTCCGAACTAGCCTATGTGTATTTTAGCCTTTGTATTTTAAATAAATACAAATTGATCCCCTAGAATTTTTTGGATGTGTATTTTAGCCAAAATAAGTATATTACATCCCTGAATTTTGGATCACGTGTAAATCGACCCCTTGAATTTTCTTAAATATGCAATCCGATACCCTAAAGTGTCTCAAATATGTAATATTTTTATTAATAATTGATGAAAAATTAACACAAGGACCAATTTGTATATTTAGGATAGTTTAAAGAGTCAATTTATATATTTTTAAAATACAAAAGTTAAAGTGATTACGAGTTATAGTCCAGAGAGACAAAAGTGCAATTCTCCCCTTATAATATCTAATATAATAAATATAATTTATTAATTTTAATTTTACGATAAATATTCATAATTAATGAGAATTGAGACACTCTTATGCCCTCCAAATTATTTGGAGCAAAGAAAATGTCTAATTTTCGAATTCTTATTCATTATAGCAAGGTCTATTATATGCTTAATCATATAACAATCAAGAAAATCAATGGGACAAAAAGATCTCCAGCACACAACGAAAGTTCATTTTTAATTCAAATAAGCAAAATCAACTTACTCTATTTTCTTTTTATATTCAAGAAATTGCTTACATAATTTTAGGTTGTGCGGTAATTATTATTTGAAGTGAGGCTCCTGAGCCAAATCTCATATGCAGCAACTTTATTTTTTATTTTAATGTATTGTTAATGAAATATGATACATGTGATAAAATTGAATAACATTTTGGTTTGAAAAATGATTCACATTACACTAATCAACTGGAACTTTTTCTCCCAACAAAATCAAAGTCAGGCTTTTATATTTTCTTAACAAATTTAAGAAAAAGATGCTTCTAATAAGATTAAAGATATATAAATCTAATTTATTAATTTTTATTTATTATAAATTTATAATAACTAAAAGATAGGTAAACTATTACTAGTATAGTAAACATCTTTGACATTTACTGTGCAACTTATATATTCAATATCATCGAATTTAGATATCAATTATTTTATCATGCAACCATCCTTCTCTTAAATAAGATTTTAGTATAAATGTGTAGCATGAGATGTATTAAGAAGTATACAGTATCGTCTAAAATGCAATGGAGTAATAAGGGTAAGTTTGAAAAATGAAAATCCTCCCCCATTCTCCATCAATTTTCCGCCCAAATTTTTGGAGGGGGGGAATTTTTTCACTGATCATATAGATTCCACTTATTATTGTACACCGTTTATTTTTCTTTCGTATTTTTTTTCTCATCTAAACAAAAGAAATATCCCACCTTTTTTTCCTATTTTTTTCCCTTTCCTCTCCTTCCTCTCAAAACTCTCCCAACCAAGCGCAGTGGTAATGTTTGACCTGAGACGTATTTTGACCCACGGCTTTATATGCTATGTTCACATTAATCGAAATGGCCAGCTTAACTTGGTAAGATTCAGCTTTGGTTCTGGTGCATAGGTTTAGGTGGTAACACTATTGGACTCTTGGCTATGAACCTAGATACAATAGCATATTAGGACCATCCTTTCTACTCAGGAGCAGAATGAAATCAAGGCGCTAAGCTTTCATGGAATTTGCCTCTTTACCAAAATGGTCAATGTGAGAAGGAGCCAAAATATAGAAGAATTCCTAACGAATGTGGCAGAGAGAATATTGAACTACGGCTAAAGCAACCCAAAATAGTGAAATATGACTCATTAAGGACCGTGCCATTTGTGTGTGCTCTGGTGCTAAAGGTTTGCTTTGTTTAGTTTAGGGTGCTTTGGACATATTCTAAACTTTTTTAATAGTGCTTTATTTTTGGGAAAAAAATTACTTTATATTTAAATAGACTATTTAAGAAGTATTTAATTATTAAAAATATTTATAAATCTATTTAAATAAAAGTACTTTATTTATAATCAAATTAAAAAAAAGATATTTAAAAAAAAGAAAAAATATGATTTGATAAGAAATAAAAAAAGAATATAAATTATAATTATTAATAAAAAATAAAAAATATTTTTATAATTTTCCTTCTATTTTTTTAGAAATCTGATATTACTAACTTTAAGTTGTATTCAAGTATTTTTAAAAACTTATAAAGTATTTATTTTTGTAAAGAAAAGAAGTATTTTTTTCTATCCAAGCACACTCTTGCTTGGGATAAAATCTTACCTAACTTTTTTTTTTTTCGCTTTTTTGATACAAAATCTTGCCTAACTATGGAAGCCCTGGAGTGGGTAAAATTCTCATATAGCTAGTTAAGTGTGTGCTTTAAGCCATTCAGTTACAAGTGACTAACGTGCTCACAAGTCACAACAGCTGACTAACGTCATCACAATTCACTAACCTTTGTTAAGGTAACAATTTTTACGATGAACTTCTAACGTTTCAAAAGTTTGTTTTCTGTGCAGCCCATATGTTCCCAAAAGAAAAAATTGTCCTTTTTACTGTTTTTAGGCAAAAAGAATGGAAAATAAGCATTGTTTATACAGTATGTACTGTAAGCAACCGTGATGCATACGTCATGAAAATGTAATATGGCTAAGTTGGAAAACATGCATTGTGTCTATTTTTTTTTTTTTTTTCCTTTTTCCTTTTACCAAAGTAGGGCTAATCTGATCTCATTCAAGCTCCAATTTGTGTTTTTTAGACTAGTTATTCTGTTTGAGCTTAGGCTCGTAAGACTTTAAAACGTGCTTATCTCATTTGTGGGTGAAGATTGAGGAGTGCAAAGATTGGAACCGCAAATATGTAGCTCCTATCCCAAGAAACTTTTTCTAAATGAAGATAAGCACGTTGAGGCCAAGCAAACCAAATGGTTCAGACCTTATGCATGTAACTTCAGATTTTGCAGCAAATATATAAGATTTATCTAACCAGTATCCTTAGAGCACTGGTTAAGATTTCAAAAAAGGTAAGTTGGTATTGAAAAAGTAAAAAGTTAAATTTTTCAATACATTGAAAACAGTAAAAATTTGAAATTTTTCCTTTTTAGGAATCCTTATATATATATATATATATATATACATTTTCACTTTTGTCTTGTGTTATTGTCCAGTTTCCAAAAAGACCTTATGTCAAATGAAGGCTAAATTTGAGGATAACATGGTTATGAAAAGTGTATAGATATAAATGAATTTTTTTTTAAATATTCAATATTCAAGAAAAGAAAAGGAATAAATGGAGGAAGAAATGCTATTCAACTATTCAAATAAGGAAAATATTATTTTTCTATCCTCTGATGTATAGATATGGTAATATGGTATAAGACACCGTATCCTAGTGTGAGTATAAGTGAACATTGAAATACAAGTGTACTATTTGAGACTGCTATATTAGAGACATATGTGAGAAAAATATTGTATTTGAAGTCAAATCTTGTTGTAAAGTGATAGTACTTGTTCAGGTAACCTTATCAAATGCTGCCCTTAATGCAGAACGTGTCTCAGATTATGTGTTCAGATGGTTGAAGTACGTTGTCCTGATTGTAATCACAAGGACGATTCACTAAACTTCTTTGAATATGAGGTTTGTACAAAATACAAACTACTAAAAAGTAACATTCACTATGAACTTGAGAGTGAGTATCAAACCAACAATATTCAATTGGTATGAACAAGGTTCATCATGGACTGTAGAAGGAAGGACCACACTTGCATTTCCAGCTCTCAGGCTCATAATTTGCATACTGGATCCCCAAATGGCTGCGCCTGCTGCTAGTGTTAGGGACTTGGATGGCTTCACATGGAACACAACCATAACACTTGTTCTCACAGCTTGGTGGACTTGACCCTATTTTGCTCACACCTCTATCATATGCTTCTTGCCTTGTCTCTTCTATGCCCAATAAACCCTTTAAAATAAAGGGGAAATAGACACAATGCAACAATGTATTAGTCACTAGGAGATCAAAGAGACCCTCCCAGCTCCAAACATAAAGAGAAGGATAACACACCTTTTTTGAACCTATAGTGTATGGATGTGAAGACTGTACAACCTCTTCTTGTGCTGATAATTAAGGGTGAGAAGAGTTAACATAGGAGAGAGAATGAAACCTACCAGCTAAAGCAGAACAAGGTGTTGAGAAACAATGTTTTGCTGAGCTAAAAGGCTCTGATGGCACGCACTTTAGATGCCATTTTCTTATTATAACAGAAGTTTGAGAAGTTTTAGAGGAATGTCACTGCCAAAATTTAAGTTTAAGAAGCTGAGGTATGATAAATCCGTGATTGCAAGTAGGTTTTAGCAAATAACAGAAAGAAGTCAATTTTCAGAGTTGTTTTGCTTTGTGTAACTAACCTGGATGTGAAATGCCAACAGTTGGAAGAAAAGGCCTCCTTGCTACAGCAACCAAGTTCACAACCTGCAGAGTTAGTAGGAAACAGAAGAATCTTCCCTTCATCTTTCTTTTTACCAAAGGAAATGATGAATGTGATGATGTTTGTTGATAATGGTAATCTTTGTGAGAGAAGGTGCAGATTTTGAATGAGTCACAATAAGAGGGTAGGCATGATTGCTGGAATATATGAAGGGGTTAAAAGGCTACCAAAGGAGCTTGCAACTCCCAAAAAGCATGCCAGGACCTCCAAACATTCTAGTGTCACTCTTTAAAACCTTTGCATTGGCCAAGAGATTTTGCTTCACAAGCAAGTGATTCTGGTTTCTTATCAAACAGTTAAAAACCTCAGCAATTTTTTTCACCTTCATTTGACAACTCACTCGGAGCTCCTAAGATTAGTCTTTTTTCCACTGTCTTTCTGCCTCTAACCTTCGATAACTTGCCTTTCAATACAAGCCAAAGCCTTCTCCTCTCTCTCAAATCAATCTAAAATAGTAGTACTATTTAAGGTGGTCCACAAATTCAGAATAACAGCACCCTTTTTGGGTCTGAACTTCCTGCAAGACCCTTATAATTATCTGATATTTCAGATTTTTTTAATATATATAAAAAAATTTGACACCTAGACTACAGAGCCTTTCCCTTTTCTTGATACTTTCACTGCTATATAGGGAAGAAAGAAATCAATGGCAGAGTGCCAGTTATATTATATGAGGTGGATAAAAGCATCAGTGTCTGATACACTCAGTTCTGCAGGGAAAAAAATTTAATGAGTTAGTTAATGAATTAAATAAGGTACTATTCTCAACTTTCTAAAGGGTTGGTTGTTGGAGAACATACATGTCTCCTCTCACCAATATCCAATCTCGGCTATTCCTTTACTAGTTGGCATTGAATTTGGGTGTCCCTTCTCACCTGCTGGATATTTTCCCACTTTCAATGAAAAAGCATATTCCAGTTACATCATTTATTATTGTTCAAAATTGCATTGATGAAAGAGCAACTAGGAAGGAATGCGCAATATGAGGCTATTAACCATAGAGAGCACAATTTAGTATAGGTGAAAATTGCCATTAAGTTGCTCTCTTTTTTCTGGTTCTGCTAAGCATGTTAGGCATTCTTTGACTTTAATTGACTCAGGGCACTCCATTTTGTGTGATAAAAAGCCTTTGACATTGATAAAAATAGATAAAACTGGTGATGTTATGTAAAGGTTAGTCAAAATGACAAGAATAGGTCATCAATCAATCATGTTAAAGGGTAACCAGTGGTTGGAACAGCTAAACAACAAATGCACCTCAGCACCTATATATATACCTTTCTGTAATGTGGGTGTACACTATTGTCTGGGAATTATTACTTGTAGGGCAGCAGTGTGATTTGAGTAAAAGGATCTTTCACATATGTTGATGTGCTATATGGTCAAGGAAGATGATGTTTTCTACCTACTACAAAACAGTGTGCCAAGAAAGTGACAGAAAAGGGCCCTAGTAATAGTGTAGAGTTTAGGGCCGCTGCAAAGGAGATAAGAAAAGAATTTGGGAGAGGAAAAAAAGAAAAACAAAAAGAGAGGTGTTATGGGTTGGATCGCGTGCATCAATGTTTGGATAATATGGTGACGTTAAGTGGGAAAGGAAAGCATTAGTGCAGCATTTTGAATAAATTTCAGTCTTAAAGAGTAGAGACAGATAAATAGTATATCTGGTTATATTTTTGTAAAATTGATTTTAGATAGAATTAATTTTGTTGAAATTAATTTGGTTAGAATTGATTTTAAAGTAAATAAAAATGATTATGATAGAAAATAAAAAAAATTTCATTTTTCCTAAAATCAAATTTAAAAACAAAAATTGATTCTAAATAAGAGAAACCAAACAATACAAAATTTGATTCTAGCGCTACTATCAGTGCTTCCAAACATGCTGAAACTCTGCTTCGTTACCCGTGTGCTCCTTTTCCAATAATAATAATAATAATAACAACAACAACAATACCGTTGCTAAGCTTATAAGCATGGCAAAAGAACTAAAGAAAGCAAGGGAAGATTGTGGAGATTCACTTTTCTATCATTCAGCATGAAAATTAATTGGTGTGTGTTTAGTGTAGTATTGGAGAATTTAAACAATAGTTTGAGAGATAGACAACTCCAAGATATTTAATGCACCATGATTAACATGATGCATTAGGAATAACGCTTCAACTTATATTAACATATTTAGCAAAATCACAATAAGTTATATTTGGAGACAAATTTTAGCCTTAGCCCATGATTTGGGCAAAAGAAAAAGAAATCTGTTGGACCAAACCTTAGTCCACTAAGTAGAAACCAAACACAGCCATAGGATTGCGTTGATTTTTCATTAAAAATTATCGTAACTTGCCTGTTTTAATTGATGGCCAATAAGTTGCTCACAAGATGTGCATAAACGAGTAAATAATCGTACCAGATAATTAGACCAAAAACATCTTACCTGATAATTAGGAGACAGCAAATTAGTCACTGCATCATCAAGGAAGCTTGTAAGAACTACAAGACTCATCATATATACTACATCTCAAGGCAAAGCATAACAGCTCAAGAACCCATATATACTCCTGAACGCCAACCACCAGAACTCAAACCAAACTTCCTTGCACCAACCAGCCAATAATCAGAGCCATTAATATCCGAAACTTAGGATATAGAATGCAGCTGCTCCACCAATTATACCAAATTCGAACACATAATCCAAAGTCAAGCAAACTTTTCTGAGCCTCGAGGTAGTTTTGGATTGAAAAATTGATGACAACTGAGAAGGAATTGCTAGAAAGCTGAATTTAACCAAGCGAGTTGAATGTAATTTAACAAGGACATTAGTACGATGTGAATCCAAATTTTATCCCATTTACAGGTATGAACCTATATAGATAAATGTGATGCTCCTGCAAATTTTGCTGAAATACCAGATTTACGGACAAGAGTCTACAATGGAACTTTCACATCAATACAATGTAGTAATTTACTTTTCATATCTAAAGGAAACAACAACAACAGAGAAAAATAGTAGGCAAAACACACATATAGTAATTTTGGTGGTTTACACCAAGCAACATTGAGACAAATCTTCACACACTCAATTACAAAACAAAAGGGGCATTCCACTTCCACCTCTCTCTCTCTCACTTTGATGATGAGTCATGAGTGTGAGACTCTTTCTTCGGATGAATGGCTTCAACTACAGCTTCAATCTCCTCCACCACCCGCCCAAACACACCGGGGGCTTTGACCTCACCAACTGGAGTTCCCTCATCAATGTCATCATTTCTCCCATGAGTTTCCTTGTGATGTTGTGGCGTTTTGTCATGGTGGAAAACTGCCTCTATCTCTTCCTTGGCTCGCTCAAGAATGTTTGGAGCTTTGACATCTTTTTCTTTCAAGATGCAAGAACAAATAAATAAATAAACAAATGAATTCAATTGAAATTTAAACTGTACAGGCATTAGTCAATTGGTGTGTTTAGATTAGTTTATTTTGAATTCAGAACAGCATATAATCAAAACCTTGCTACACAACATTTCCATTGTATCCCATAATTAATCATTTTCCAAACATGCTGCACATATATAACAAGAACCTTGAACCAATAATTACATCATGTTCTTCAAAAAGAAAAGGTACAAAAGAAATTAAAAAAAAAAACCTCCACGTATTCCTCACAACCAAAAGAAAGGAAACATTTAGCAACGAGAAAGTGGAAGAAACTCGACAAGATTCAGAAACAAGACCCATAAATGGATTTTTTGTCTAACGCTATAGCCTAAAGGGTATCACTAAATCCATAAATTTAACAAGAACTTCTAACAGATCCAAAAGGCCATAATTTTGAAACCAAGGTCACAAAATGGAATATTAAGGTGAAACATCAGCATCCGTGATAGCACCAATTTGAAATTGCAAGTAACGAAAGGCATGAAAAAAGATGAAAGGTTTTGATAATGTTACCTGAATGCGAGTCTTTTGGCCCTGGTTCCTTTTCCGCCATTGAGGTGAGTCACGAGTTTCGATACGCCTGAGCTAAGGCTATTCATAAATAAAAATTAAAAACCACGTATTTTTGGTATTTTCGTCTTCCAAAAACCATGTACCCTTCTCCCTTTTTTTTTTTTTTTTTGCCAATCTAAAGCCATGTAACTTTTTTTAGCCAAGAAAACCATGTTCCTGTTTCACATTTTTAGGTAAATTTTCAAATGGACTAGCAAACTGGGCCAACTTCAGTTTTGATTTGGGCTTTTTCAACGAACCCAATATGCATTATTTATGAGGTTGGGTTATGAAGGCTTCAAGGCTTCAGCTGCTCATTGTTTGTGTGTGTGTGTGTGTGTGCGTGCGTGTGTGTGTGTGTGTGTGTGTGTGTGAGAGAGAGAGAGAGAGAGAGAGAGAGAGAGTGTTGTTCTTAGTCCCGCAAACTTGAAAACAAGTAGCGTGTAGAATAAGGTAAGATATTAGTTGTATAGACTTCGCTATGCTTTTCATGAATATTTTGTCGTACCGTCTAGCATTACTGTAAAAGTATATTTCTTAGTGTCGAGAGTGTAATTCCACCCCAGAAATGCCGTCAAGATCGGACAATGCTATTTCAAAATTGTAAGTTTAATTCTATCTCACAAGTTGATGGAGTGTTTGGCTTGGTATTTCACAGTTCAAACCTTCGTTGATTTCTTTTCTAACATGATTTTTGAAGAAGAAAATTTGTTTGGCTATATAATTCCGAAATCAATTATGACTAAAAACCATGATTGAAGTGAAGCAACATGGAGTTCCTTCTCCATTAGTATTTTCGCATTCTAATATTTACAAATATTTTGGTAGAATTATATTTTCAATTCTCTCCGTCAAATAATTATGACAAATCCTACTTTACATTGCAATATATATCTATTTTAGTTATTATATAAGAAAAAGTAATTCTGAACATTATGGTTTGAATAACAATTACTCTATCAAACTCACTTTTGAGATGAAATTTTTTATATATAAACTACGTTATAATAAACTCACTTTTAATTAATATCAATTTTATAAAATCAAGTTTACTTAATATTAAGTTTTTGAACTCCAATCTAAACTATACTAAGTCAAAGGGGAAAGATCGCTCAAGCTATACTATAAAGACTTTTCTAGTCCTATGCTAAGTTGCTGATTGATGTAAGGCATAATACGATTAACATCAGGAGCAAATTGAAAAAAAAATAAAATAAAATGTGTAAAAATTCATGAGATCTAAACACTCTATCCCCCCAGTTTTCATATGTATCATTACTCATTTTCCTGCAAGTAACATATTTTATTTATTATTATTATTACTTTATGGATGGGGAATGAAGGCTTGGGCACCACAGGGAACAACACGGAATGCACGAAACAGTGCATCTTCAAAGTAAAACATGATTCACGGCAGCGATTCATAGAAAAATGGACGGTGTGCAACATAGTCAAGGTCGGAGTCACGCAGTTGAACGTTTTGTGCGAGAAAGCTTATTTATGGCGAACAAGTACAAGACGCAGTGAACATTCCATGGGGACCATGAGCATGAACCGCGTTGAACTTGAAAAACTCAGTTCAACCAAAGCAAAACTGAGAAGAAATAAAAAAAAATGGCCCATTTTCAAACTGGGTGTTGTTGCGTCCTTTTAAAACATTTTCGGACTTCGACCATAGACCAAAAAATCATTTTTTTTTTCAGACCTTTTAAAAAAAAAATTATTCTCTTAATATTGGATAAATACATGCATGAAATGCAAGAAATATACATATTATTATATGAGTTTTGTAATTTGTTTTTCAAGTACTTCAGGATTTATTCTATTAGTTTGAGTCTTTTAAAAAGAAAAAACTCTTGAGTTGATGCAAGAATTGACTGATTTAATCGAATTTCAACTCATATATTGGTTTGATTTTAGATTCTCCTATTAGTCAATGATATGTAAGTATTTCTGGAATTGCTTGACAAGTTTAAAGGCATGTTTTGATTTTGAATTGCGGTAAATTTTTCCCTCAACCTAAATTTTTTGAGTTGAAAAAAAAAACTCTTAATAGAAGAGTTTTACCGTATAATGAGCCGATTATATTCAAACCAAGAATTAAAATATAGTAATCTTTAAATATTGGTAATTTATATAGTGAAAAATCCTAATATCTAATAAAAAATTTTAAATAAAAAAATGAATACATTTCATATCTTATATATAAAAGACAACTTCTTTATTTAGTAATTAAGAAAATTATTAAAAGAATTAGTTAACAATTTAAAATTATTCATTTAATATCTCGAGAATATAAAAATATTCCACAATTTCTTTACTTAATAATTAGAGAATTATTAGGAAAATATATTGGAAGGATATAGAATTCTTCTTTCAACTTTCATGACTTCCACAAAAATCAAATCCTAAAACGATATGTTTGAAATATGAAAAGGATGTGCTGCAGCATGCGTCGGTCCCAGGAAACACAATGTTTGATGTTTCATGCTGTTTGGATTTTATTGTCTGATTCGTATCCATATGTTTGATTTTATCACTCTTTCTTCATATTGAGGTTTCTATGAAGTTTGGCTTACTTAAACTTTCTTATTGAACCATAGTAAGATAATTATTTTTGAGAAAAGTAAATTTTAGTTCCTTCTTTCTTATCCAACATTTAATTTTTTAAAGGCGAACACAAATATTTTACTTCTTTGAACATAGGTCATGTGCATAGTATATTTTACCTTAATATTTTTGAAAGATACAAATCGAACCCTATTTTCTGAACTAGTATTTTGAATCCATGCAATGTACAGAATAAAAAAAATTAAAATATAAAAGTAGGTTTACTTAACTATTTTTTCTTTTTATTAAGCTATTACTTATCCCTAACCACCCAAAAAACACATCTCAAAAAAGAGACATAGTGATATGAACATCTAGGCTTCTAAATCTAAACATAAACTAATAAAAACAATACTCTTATGTCAAGATAACATAACCATCACTGTAAATTACATAAAGATTATAAATTTAATCCACATATCTAAAGCTCAAACAAAAACTATAACTCACACACTAATCATTTGTAAACTACTTAAATATAATAACATGTATTTACAATGATTTTCACAGAGGTATTCAATTATTTTGGGTAATTATCTATATCAATTATCAATATGTATTTTAAATTATTCCTATATTTTGAATATTAAAGTAAAATATTAATTATAATACTTACTATTAATTACAATATATCATGCTCTGGATGAACAAAATAATAAAACAACCACGTTCAATTAATATTAATTATTTATAGTTACAAATATTTAAATTATTACTAATTAAATCTTTTTTTCACAAATTTGTAATTTTTAGGCTCAATCTAATATTTTAAGCTCAACTCACCAAACCGTCCATGTTGATAACTATCACTAAATGACATTTAATTAATTTAATTTTTTACTTTTGGTTCATGGCAATGATTTGGAGAAGGTGGGAGTAAAAGAGTGCATTGAAACCGTAAGTAGAAATAACTGACATGTATTTAAGTAGGGATAAAGACTCAGTTTGATTAAATAGTGCTGGGATATATAATGGGCAGTAATTAAATTTTCACATTGAAATTTGAATTTTAAATTTTCTTTTTACATTATCCTAGATGAAAAATTTCTATTATTAGTAACTCACAAAAAAAACAAATTTTGTTCAATTCCCTAATTGATTGACACGTACATGGCAAAAATTTCTGGTTGATAACTCTACTTTATTATATGTATAGATAGATGTGCATTTTAATATTTCTGTTAAAATTTTGTCTATTATTAACAAAAAATAAGTGTATTATATCTCCTAAATTTTACCTCATATGCACTTTAGTCTTTCAAATAAAACAATACATAACTTGATACCTTGAATTTTCATGAATATGTGTTATTTTCATTAATAGTAGATGAAAAAATTAACAGAATGGCCGATTTGCATAATTAGAAAATGTTGGAGGTTGATTTATATCTTTTTAAAATGCTGAGAGTAAAGTATATATAACCTATAATTCAGAAAATAAAGTACTTTTTTTCCTATTTTTAATTTCAAATTGATTTTTTTGAAGAGTATGAAAAGTAAATCTTAACTATTAAGTTTGACATAAATAATCAAGATTAAAGCATAGAATATTAGAAATAGTATGAAGATGATAAGTATATAATAATTTTATGTGATAGATTAAACATAAAAGTTCACAAATAATTTACAAACTTAAGTAATTTTATGTAGATATCATTAAAACTTTTATTTCTTTAAAAAAGTTCCAAGTAGAATTTAATATTTAATTTAAATTTTATTATGACTTTTAAATTTAAGCAAATAGTTTGATCATGTTACCACACATTATATATTTCAAAATTTAAATTTGATATATTAATATAATATTTTATGTTATTATCTATTTATATATTATTAAATTATTTAAAAATTTTATCATCATTTAAAAAAAATTCTAACTTTTTGAATGATATATTGATGGTAATAGTAAAAAAAAAAAAAAAAACCTTTACACTAATAAACTGTTTTCAATAAAAGGATTGTAATAGGCGGAGTGAAAACTTAGTAAGAGAAAGTTTTTTGATAGAGTACGCATTTTAATTAGACATGTAAACTTAATTTTTACATGTGTAAAATCATGTCGGTTATACTAAAAATTTATCATTTTTTATGAGAAATTTTAGGTGCTCTTAGGGGAAAAAAATTGATTCGTATTATTAAACACTTAGTGCATGTTTGGGAATGCTTGATTATTTTCCAAAACAGTTTTCCCCCCTTTAAAAGCTGTTTTCAACATAAGTTGATTTGTTTAGTAATTATAGATAAAACTAACTATAATCTTTAGCTTATTTTATTTATACTGGAAACAGAATTTTTTTTTCAAAAAAGCATTATTTTTTAGCATTTTGATTATAAACAAAAGCTACATCAGAGTTATAATACTTTTACCATATTAACCTAAAATATCAAATATTATATAATATAACAAAATTATTTTATACCCATTTTAATAATTTACGGTACATAAGCAATTTTTTCGTACAAATCAAATAATAGTGTACCTGGTTGTAAGTAGAACAAGGCAAAAGTGTTATTGCAAACTCAAACGAGATTTCGCTTTAAAATGAGTAAGTTTGATTTTTGGTTGAACCATATTTTCGAAATCACTTTTAGCTCTAGGCTAACTTTTAGTTTGAAGTAAAAAAAAAAACTTACTTTTACCTTTACAAAATCTCATTTACAACGACAGAATATTTTCATTCCCTTTTTATCCTTGTTTTCAAGTTCTTGTTTGCCCAACTACTACAATAACAAAATTTTTCATAAACAAAATGTCCCATGAAAGGATGAAAAATAACTTACTGAGTTTTTAGTATAATACTTTTGAAGTACAATAACTCAGATAAAAAAGTTAAAAGATCATTCATATTTTATATTTTCATATGATAAACTATTTTAATCATTAAAGAAACTTCACATTAACAAATTTTAAAATTTTTAATCTTAATACTAAAACCAAAAGTAAAAAAAAATTAATTATATAATTTTGTTCATATACATAAAAAAAGGAAATAAAATAAGAGTGAGTACAACACATAATTATCCCTTTTCAGTACATGTGAAAGTAACTTTAGTTAATGTTATTAAAATATTATTTATTTTATCAAAATCACTTTTATATTAAACTATCAAACATAGATTATTTTACTTTAAAATTATTTTTAACTAAAATTAATTTCATCAAAAATCAATTTCATAGAAGTAAAACCAAACATACATTACCTTAAAATTGCTTTTCACTTAATATAACCAAACATGGAAGTGATTTTATCATAATTGATTATATAAAAACTTAATTTATTTACAATTAATTGTTGAAATAATCTTATTTTTTTTCACAGCTAACAACCCTTCACTTTTTTCTATTAAAAATGTAATTAAAACTAGAGAACAGAATAATTTATAAAACTAGAGTGTTAAGTCTTAAATAAAATGAGATAAAATTTTTATATCAATCTAAAAGTATCAATTTGTTTCTACTAACACAACTTCGCGTATATCAAAGATTAATTTATAATAAATAGTTAAGTTAAGGTGAGAATTTCGATCCCAATAACGTTTTAATTGGAGTAATACCTAACATAGAAGCACTTGTCGGTGACAAGGAGAACAAAACCCAATGAACGCGTAATATATTGCAATACAAATTAACTCATTGGTTCCCTCTCCTTAACTTTCTTAAAATTAAGCACACAAGTCAGTGTTCAATCAACATCTTTCTTTCTCCATCAATGCCCAATTCTTGTTTGTGAATGAAATGTAAAAACAAAGTTACTATTCATTTATTTTTTTTCTAAGCTCGAGTTTGACTGATTCTGTTACTTTCACATCTCCGCGTACAACATAACCTTTTCACATACTTATCTAACACTTTCTGCAAGTCACAATATATTTTTTTTATTTTTTTAAAAAATTTCCCTATTCAAAACAACCCATTTTAAGGGACTTGAGAACGTCACACAAAATTTCCCAATTTTTCTATTCAAACTAAAACCTGTTCGTTGGTGGCCAAAATTCCATAGGGCCACGATTTTCTGCAATCTCTATCTCTTACGTATTTGAAACTACCTACTGAAGAAGTGAACAAACTCGTGCAATATAAAAGAGGAGTAAAGTGCTCATTTCAAAAGACTAAAAAAACTAAGGTGCTATCTTTGCACAGATCAAGGAATCATATATAGAATCTGACTTCGTACACTCTAAAGGTGACCCTCTCTTTCCGGCACTTCATTATTCAGTTTCTGTCATTTTTTCATTTTTGTGATTTGCAAAGCTCAAAATGACTTGTAAGTGTCACGTTGAAAACGATGTAAGTTTCCAAAGGTTGGGATATATGCAGATATATTAGTCCATAATTGAAGCTAAGGGAAGCGTGCTTGTATTAAAGTTGTGTTATGTGTTAAACGGCATCAACATTTCCATGCTGCTATTTCAAGTAATTTATTAGAGAATTAAATTGTAGGGGTGAAGAGGTAGGAATTGCTTTCAATTTAGGACGTTGGTCGAATGCCATTAATGTTTTTTATTTTTTTTAATGATTGACTTGGCCATGATTGATTTTTCCTAATGGTACTTTACTCTTGTGGGGTGGTGAATGGTTTTTTATTTTCTGAGAATTGCGTGTTTCATAATTTGACAATTCTGGAACTGTCATGTAAATAATGCTATTCTCAGTCTTCCTCCTTCAATTTGGTGCATTAAATGAGTCACTGCTAAACAATCAATGAGGATAGGTCTTTCTTCTCCTTAAATTGCCACCATTGCTTGAAAATTCTAAAGCACAGTGTGTGTCTTGCTTTTCTCTGCAGAGGAATGGAAATGGTGACGATGAGACCTGTAGGCTATGAGTCCAAGGAAGGAGAGATCACATTGAGAACAATGAGCTTCAAGAAGAGAACAAATTTTGATGACTTCCATAAGCCTAATGAGTTGGATGAGGTTATTACTGAGGAATCTACATGCTCAAAGAGGAGGAAGGTGGGGAACCTGAAGCTCCAAACCACATTCTCATTCAAGTATCTGCTCTTGGAGAATTGTGGTTCAAAGGAGCAAGTTGATGGCATGTTCAATGATAAACAAAGCTCCACAATTGATTTGCTTCCAAAACCAGAAATCTGGTTCTCACCAAAGCCCATTGGGGAGCTTGATGTAGCTGCAATAAAGCTGCAGAAATTTTACAAGGGCTACCGAACTAGAAGGAATCTGGCAGATTGTGCAGTTATTTGCGAGGAGCTATGGTTTGTTCAATATCCAACTTTATGATATCCTTTAAAGTTTGTTTTTGGTACACTTTCAATGTAAATATATGTGTTTTTAAAGTTATTATTATAAGAGTCAGTGTCAATATATTATTAGATGCTTATATAATAAATTCAGTGTATCAAAATTAAATTTAATTTTTATAACTAAAAAATTTTGTGTTCATATAGAATTTAGTGATCGGTACTAAAAATAAATTTCTCAAAATAATCATCTTAGTGTTTTCTTTTAATTTTTGCAGGTGGAAGGCTTTAGACTTTGCTGCTCTTAGCCGATGCTCAATATCATATTTTGACTCTGATAAATCAGAACCTGCTGTTTCAAAATGGGCAAGGGCTAGGACGATGGCTGCTAAGGTAGCCCTCCGTATCTTTGAATAAATTTTTGAAGACCGGAATATATTATCTTTTATATGTTGTTTGCATCAAATGTGGGCCCAGATTGGCTTCCTTTAAACCATATTATAATTTGGCATTCCAATTGTGTATTTGACTGGGACCACAGAGACGAATTCAAAGTTTTCATTCTCTTTCCGACGGAATTTCCTTTTGGGATTTTTGTTATCAATATAATTTTTCTTTGTTTGCCGTTGGTAGGTGGGAAAAGGTTTATGCAAAGATGATAAGGCGCAGAAATTAGCTCTAAGACACTGGCTTGAAGCTGTAAGCTCATTCGTCCACATTTTGACCTATGTCAGAGTTTTTAATTCACTCTCCCAGATATTCTA
This sequence comes from Pterocarpus macrocarpus, assembly GCA_031439585.1. Classification (NCBI taxonomy): domain Eukaryota; kingdom Viridiplantae; phylum Streptophyta; class Magnoliopsida; order Fabales; family Fabaceae; genus Pterocarpus; species Pterocarpus macrocarpus. The sequence continues at coordinate 6,928,994 of CM062516.1, read as the reverse complement.
TTTTGGTTTTGGTCATTTATTAGCTTAAGCCTTAAGATTTAAGTTCAAGGAAGTATACTATTAAGTTAAAAAATACTTTAAAGTCAAAATTTTTGTGAGAATTTATTTGTTAAAATAATGAGATATATTTATCAATCTTTAAATAAAAAAAAAGTAGGTCATATTATTCTATTCTCTAATGATTATCCTTATTTTATATCAAAAGTGTGTCACATTTTTTTTTTGTCAATAAAACACTGCTTTAATCAAGCTAATATTTCCCTGTGTTTTGCAGATTGATCCCCGTCATCGTTATGGACACAACCTACACTTGTATTATGACGTCTGGTTTCGTAGCCAGAGTTCAGAGCCTTTTTTCTACTGGTAAAATTATCTACAGGGAAATTAATAGAATAGATTCTTGCGGAAGTTAAATGCCTAAGTAAATTTTTGATCGCTAAATTTCTAATTTTATAATTGCATATTGGTGACATGAAGGCTGGATGTTGGAGGTGGAAAAGAAGTAAATCTTGAGAAGTGCCCAAGAAGTGAACTACAGAGGCAGTGCATAAAGTACCTTGGACCAGTAAGTTATTTCACTTCATGACATTGACAATGCCACATTATATACATTCTACAAGTCACATGTAATCACATGTGTGATTTTAACTTTATTTTTATATTATTAACTAATTATATTATTATATCGATACACATGTGATTTTTGAAATAATTATTATAATAGTAAAATATTTTTAATATTATGATAATATACGATTGAATAGTATAAAATTTTTACATTAATAATTCCTCAAAATTAAATTGATGATGGTTATGTGATTTTTATATTGATGGAAGTGAGGCCGTGTACTATGTAATGCTTGGTCAATTCTAGAGTGCCATTGGTGCTTCGGGACATGCCTAGCTTTGTTGACTACTCAATTAAATTTAGGTACGAAATCCATTGAGTAGTAAACTAAAAACAGGACATTTTTATCATCAGTGCATTCAAGGCATTCACTATTTTTTTGTTATGCACCTCACTTTCGAGCAAATGATTATTTTTCTTTAATGCTTTTCAAACGTTCTGACTTTAAATAATATTGCGCAGCCACCAAAATATTATTTATTTTAGGAGTTTGAATTTTATTGCTTGAAATTGCAGAAAGAGAGGGAAGCATATGAAGTAACTGTGGAGAGAGGCAAGCTTATTTATAGAAAAAGCCAGGACCTTGTCCACACTACTGAGGGATCAAAGTGGATTTTTGTTCTTAGCTCATCCAGACTTTTGTATGTTGGGGAGAAGAAGAAAGGCCAATTTCAGCACTCAAGTTTCTTAGCTGGGGTGCTACCATTGCATCTGGAAGATTGGTTGTCCACCATGGATTTCTCAAAGTATGGTACATATTTATGTGTACATGTTTTATACATGCATACCATATCAATTGATAATTTTCATGATACCATAAAGTGAAATTATTTTCAATTACTAGTACAATTTTGTAATTCTATGACGATAGGAAAGATTCTGAAATAGGAAATGTAGGGAATCCTTAGCACCGAAAGAGAAATTAAGTAGAATGTTGAAAAAGCATTTCACTTACTTTATTTGCAAATTGATGTTCATAATTCTTATGCAGGCTATTTGGCCTTATAGCGGTCATTACCGACCCACAGAGAAGAATTTCATGGAATTCGTTGGATTCTTGATGGAACATAATGTGGACATGACAAATGTAAAGGTGAATCACTTTAAGTTGTACAGATTGGTTTTATTTGGTCTGGATTTGAGGTCACCAAGTACAAACTTCTCGAACTTATCTATAATAACATTTTTGTAATTTCATGGTTTTTGCAGAGGTATGCAGTTGATGATGATGTTCCACCTTCTAAGCTTGTTGACGTGGAGCTTCAGTTTGAGTCCAAAGAAGGAAATGTTGACTCCAATGACTCAGCCACTGCCAATGGTTGTAGTCAAGAAACTGTGGGCCATTTTGGTAACAATGTGGAAGTTTCACAACCTAAAGAGAGTAAGCATTTGTTAGGCAAATGGACTTCTGGAGCTGGTCCTAGAATTAATTGTGTTAGAGAGTACCCTACAAAACTCCAAGTTAAGGCACTTGAACAGCTCAATTTGTCTCCAAGAGTCAACCATGGAAAATTTGCCATTAAGGCACCCATCCCCTCGCCAAGACCTAGTCCAAAAATTCACCTTTCCCCTAGGCTTGTACAAATGGGACTTCCTAGCCCAACAGTACAAGTAAATCCCACAAATTAGTTCTGCACTGAAGTCACATGCCTATTCAAGGTCTCACATTATGTGGTTCAATATTTGACCCATAATGTGTTGAAAAGGCACTCATTGCTTCAGCTTTTGAATTTGGACCATTAGATTTAGTACATAGAGTATATAGGATCATAAAGGTCACAACACAAAGGATCTAACCCAAGATTTATTTTTTCATTTAGTTTTTTTCTTGACCAATTCTTTTGGTCATTCAGCCTCTAATGTATCATTTTTCCCCCTCCCCTCACATGTTTACCCATCTGTATTTTGGGAGTTGGGTCAATCTTCCATGCTTGTAAGTCAAATATTATCAAATATACATTTTTTTCTTCATATCTCAATTATTTCTTTCTTACGAAGTATTCCCAGCCACTAACTAGTCATTATGGTGTGGAGATGAGGCATTGCGTCAGTGTTGAGCAAAATTCGCATCATATTCCACATACAGATAATATGGACATATAGAGACCAACCCATGCTATGCTCTGTTTATTGTGACATGTAATGCTTAATGTTCATTGGTAAGAGTAATGTACCTATGCATTTGATTCGCTGAAGCATATCGAAGTCAAGATTCGGCTCGTGTTGCCAAAAGACAGAACAAAAAGATAAAAATGGATCGAGAAATTCTTACATAGTCCGGGAGCACCACGTAGCTGTGCTCTCGGTCAATCATGTAAGTGCACTTTTATGAAATTATATATTAATGATGAGTCCCATATAAAATACACTTATATAATTGGTTAGAGAATACGGCTATATGGTGCTCCCAGACCATGTAAGTATTTCTCACCTGGATCAAGATTTTGTTCGGTTCAATAACATAAACGCTACTGAGTCGTGAGCTGAATTGACTAAATGCTCATTATGGTGGGATTCTAAACTATTTATACTTTGAAGATTAAAATATTCTCCGTTAATGGCTAACTGATGGGAAATTTACCTTGGACCATTGCTTATGCACTATTCCCAGTTCTGGGAGATAAAGCCGAGTGAACCAAACAAAAATCACCATGACTTTCAGCTCTCTTATGGCCCCATAGAAAAGGATTTTAAATTCACGAGTGTGTTCTGTATTTCTCCTAAAAAATAGACCAATTTTGGCTTTTAGAGAGCCATTCAACAATAAAATTATGTGATAAAGCAAACAAAATATTTCCGATTAAAAAACATAAGTTCAAGGGAAAATTACATTGAACTTTTCTAAGAATAGTTGATATTACATTTACGCTCCTTAAATTTTAGAATTATCTCCCTTAAGATTAACAATGGTAAACTCTGTTAACTTAATTTAAAAAATTTCTTGATTACCCTTCCAAGAAGAAGCCCTAACAATTTCATCTTCCCCTCTCTCCCTTATCTTCACCGCCCCCATTCCCTTGTCCTCCCATAAAGAAAAAACCCCTATTTCATAATAAAACCCCCTGTCATCTTTCCCTATCTTCTCTCCCATATTAAAAATCTCTCCTTTCTCTTCACCGCCTCATTTCCCCATCCCCACATGACATCGCCGTACCTCGTGCACCATTGGAGCCTTGAGGACATGCGGCTCATCGTAGAATTGAAGGCGCGATTTATTACGACGGTTAGGGTTAAGGTTTGCTGCCACTGTCTAATTGTTGCGCCACTAGTGTCACCGCTAGAGTTTGTAGAGATCACAGAGCAAAATGGGACTTTGCCACTCGTTGCTGCTGAAGTTGCAGGTTGAAGTGGCAAATCCATTTGAGAGGAAGTAGGCTGTTGTTTTGTCACCCTTGTTGTCATCCTCACTGCGCCTCGCCATGATTGCTGCTGGTCAATGGTCGTCCTTGTTGGATGTGCTTCAGCAGTGGTTCTTGGCCTTTTGGATGTGTTGGATGTGTAGCTTAAATATTTTTCCAAGTTTTGAGTTTTGATTTACTTGATTTTGGTTGTTGATTGGTTGAAAGAAGGGAAGGAAGGATTGGATTTGTACTGGTTGTATAAGAGTGGCATTTTATACGAAATTGATGAAAGAATTAAGGGCATAAAAGATATTTCGTGTGTTTTTTTGGGCTTCAGATGCTGTGCTACTAATGGAGCCAATGGTCAGTTATAGAGAAGAGAGGTTATTGTATGGTCATTTAAAAAAGTAAGGGAATCGAGTGTAATACTGAAAACTAGAGGGGGTAAGCGTAATTTTAAAGGATCTCAAGGGAGGTCCCTATAATTTGCCATAAGCTCAATTATTTCTTTGCCAATGTGATAGTTAATCTATCTATTATCTATAAATAAATGGACTATTTCTAAAAGCCATACGATAACTCCTAATTACAATTAATAAAAAATCATCACAGCCTAAAATTTTCACTCTTTCCCCTCTTTCTAGAAACTTTTCTCTCTTCTCTATTATCTATTATCTATTATATATTATCTATAACTAAGTGGACTTCCTCTAGGTGCTATATGGCAACTCCTAATTACAATTAAATAAAAAGTATTCCCCCAAAATTTTCACACCCTTCTTCTTCGTCTAAAAACTTCCATCTATTCTATATTATCTATTGTCTATAATAAAGTGGACAAACATGTAAGTGCCACGTGACAACTCCTAATTATAATTAAAGAAAAATTATTCTTGCCTAAAATTTTTCACCCTTTTTCCTCTTTTCTAGAAATTTTTCTCTCTTCTCTATTATCATACCTAAATAAACTACCTCTAAGTGATACATGGTAACTCCTAATTATAATTAGAAAAAAATTATTCCTGCCTAAAATTTTCACTCTCTTCTTTTCTTTCTGGAAGCCTTCCTTTCTTCTCTCGCCTATCTCAATGCTCCCTATCGATCCCTTGCCTTCTCCTCCGCTGCCATTGCCCAATCCCTCCGCCACCAGCTCCCTCTACTCCTCTTTAGTTCATAGCCACCGCCTCATCCTTTGTTATGACATAGTGCCCCTCACTTGTCCTACTAAGAGGAGAGTTGAGCCATGGATGGCTCTTTTGGTATTGTTGATCATTGATGTCATTGTTTTTAGCTATAGTTGTGACTTAAAAAAAAAAAAAATCTTCTTCCATCATTGTAATTTTTACAATTAAAAGCGTAAAGTCCCTCATATCAAAATCCTTCTTTTGCTTCATACAAAATTCCACTTCTTTTTAATTCTCTTCAATAAACCATTCAATGGCTTGTTTAATTCCGAATTTGCTATCAAGAGGTTGTGATATGTTTCAATGCAAAAAGCTTATTTTGGTTTCAAAATAAATGAAATAACATATACTTTATTTAAAAAATAAACAAAAATAATGGAAAAAATATAAAATAAAATAGGTTAAAATAAACTTGTGAAATCACATATATAAATACAAATTTGGTATAAAATTATAAATTAGAATAAACTGTAGAATTTCAATTGGATACGTGTTTGAAGTTGATCTTCAGACTTGTTGTACAAACTTTGGCCTCTCCTCAATTGCCTACAATTCTCCTAAAAGCTACTTGGAGCATGCAAAGTTCACAAACTTTGCAAAATATTTGCTGATATATGATATTTATTAAGGAACTATGTAATAATTTTTGGAAATTTTAGTATATTTATTCGAGACATGTAATTATTGGTGATCATATCATCAGAATTTAGAAATAATTTTAAATTGTTAAATAAAATTATAATATGTGATGTTAAAATTTATGTTATTTATGTTCTTTTATAAGTTTTAAATCTTATTTTAAATTATGAACTATTTACAAATATCCAACTACCCACATTACCCATGGAGGTCATAGATGGATACTCACAATAAACATGGAGTATAGGTGGGGAAAGCATTATTGCTAGGGGTGTTCAAGTGCCAAACCCAACTTGATAACCCGTCCTATCCTAAAAGTTCTCAGTTTTTAAAATTTTGACCTAGTACATTTTGGGTTAGATCCAAGTCATATTTTGAGTTGGCCTAACCTAATCTAAAGTCATTCAATTTCTTAAAGTTATATTTTAAAAATAGCTTAGTGATAAATTATAAAATTTTTATACTTTAATTAATATATTTTACATAATATAATATTATTTTGTATTAATATAATTTTTGAAATATTTATTATAAAATATATCTTGAACTTTGTGTGTTACTTCTAAAATTTTGAGTTTATTATGCCTAATGTCCAAGGATTTGGCTCCTAAGGGTATATTTTAGAAGGTAAAGTGCATCATTTGAGTTGTAGATGAGAAAATTAACGACTTAAGATTTTATAAGATACAAACACATGCATGATAAATCATACATGTATGATAATCTATGTTGTGAATATTAATTCTCTCATCAACGATTCAAATGTTGCATTTTATCCTTCATCGTGTACTTTAAAAGAGCCAAATCCAATGCAGAAATCTACATGTTACTTAAATGTTGGGTTGACTTATTTGAATTGATCATTAAACATTTCATTATTAGGTTGGATTTAGGTTCAACGAAATGACTTGGTTAAAAAATGAGGTTAGATTTGGGTCCAATTAAATTGAACTCAACCTGCCAGTACACCCCTAACTTACACCATATGTCCCATTATCATTCTTAGTTCTATTCTTAGAGTCATGACTCACCCTACATTGCCCTGTTTGAAATTACATATTATCTAATAATTTTGATCATAAAGGTAATTTAGATTGCTTCTAAAGTGACAATCAATATAGCCCTCATCGGGCAATCCTTACATTTTATAATAATAATACTTAATATCATAATTAATATTATAGTAAAAAATATATATTATCTAGTTATCATTTTGATATATTGAATATGGTAATATGAATTATCAGATAGATATCTGTGTATATCAAATATTACATTGTAATATTACCAATAATCTAAAAATTAACAATCTTTTTTGAATGGTGATATGAATTACTAGCAATCTTGTTAAATAATATGCTAAATGCTATCTTAATTCCTTTATTTACTTTTTATTTTTTTAAGTCTGTCATTCTTTTTCCCACCTCTTTTGGGATAGAATGTCATTCTTAGTTTTATTTTGGAGGCTTTTTTTTTTCTTGAGAGGAGAGAGAGAAAGGGTAATCCCCTTGCCGCAATCCCAAGTTTTTGACCAATATAATGTTGTTTTACAAAGTATTTATCAAACTAGTGTTATTTGGAAATAATCTACATATTTGGGGTGGTTTTGGCCATGTGTATCCGGCACTCCTTGTTTTATTTTTTTCCTTGCATTAAGTGAAAGGCATTGTGTCAAAAAATGCTTTGTAAAGTGTTGGAACAAGTACCACTTTTAATTGAAAACAATAAAAAATATAAAAAGTTGAAGCCATTAAGTCTCCTAGCACCTTTCACCAAGAGTTGCCACATGACAACATAATGTGACAGATGTTAAGTTTCCTAGCACCTTTTATTGCAAACTGCCACATGCCAAAATAATCACAAACATTTTAATTATAGCAAACATATATTTTTAAATTATTTTTATAATTATTAAATAATTGTTCCAATAATTTATAAATTATTTATTATAAATAAATTATTTTTTATGTATCTTTATCAATAAATTGTTTTGAAATAATATAAATAAAAATATATAATTTTATAGAATTCAATCCATTCATTATAAAAAAATATTTTCATGAAGAAGATGACAAATAAAAAATTTAAAATAGCAAAACAGAAGACAAAATAAATCATCAAATAAATTATTATCTCTCAAGTCCTACTAAACATATTATCAAATGAATAATAATAGTAAAATTTTAAACTAGCAAAATAGAAAATAAATAAATAAATAAATTATCACTTATCAAGTTCTACTAAACATATTATTAAATAAATAACAAGAATAAATATATTTATTTTACATCACAAAATATTAACATACAACAAAAATGTAAAGTTATACTTTCAAAATGATATAAAATTAAACTCTAGAATTAAATTAAACAAAATAAACTCATAATAACTTTATTATAGTTCAATTTTATATTATTTTAAAATTATAACTTTACACTTTTGTAATATTTTGTGATTATTTTGCAACGTGGCAGCTCATATTGAAAGGCACTAGGAGACTCAACACCTTTTAGATGATCTTGCCATGTAACAACTTCTGATAAAAGGTGCTAGGAGATTTAATGTAGCTTTTTACAAAGTATTGGTTCAGAAAATACCTTTGACCAACAATATTTTGTATTTTTTTGTTGTTTCTAGTAAAAAATGCTACCTATTTTAACACTTTGCAAAGCATTTTCTAACGGTTTTTTAATTTTATTATGGGAAGAGTAAGTTTAAAATACCATAATATGGGATTAAGAACAAAAATGCGAGATTGTGGGATAGTAACACAAGTTTTGCCTTACAATAAGTAGTATTTATATTTTATTAACTTTTTACCTAAATTCTACATGCTGTAGGGCAAAATTTGAGACAACATGCAATGCAAGCATTTCGTCCTGTAGCAGGGCGAAATCTGACACAAGAAAGGCAATGAACAGTAGACGCATGCACACAAATAGTACACGCGTGGGTTGAAATAGGAATCAGGTGTGTTGTTGTAGGCAGCAAAAAAAATAGTGTTGGTCATGCTTTTTGCAAAGAGGCTGGACAGGAGCTGACATATATAAGGTGCATAGTAAAAGAATATTGACTAATGTTAGTAGTTGAATAGGAGTCGGGTGTGTTGTTGTAGGCAGGAAAAAAAGTGATGTTGGTCATGCTTTTTGCAATGGACAGGAGCTGACATGTGTAAGGATATACAGTAAACGAATATTGACTACTATTGATAGTTGGACTGGAAGCTCTATAAGTAAAGGGAGGGTGTTACTGATACGAAGTTCATTTGATGAAGAGAGGTGTTGTGAGATTTTTCTTTAACGAGAGTAAAAAAGAAAGATTTTGAAGTGTTTTTTGCGCTTTTATTTAATCTTTCATTTTGTGTTTTTGACATGTTTCAATTTTGAGGGTGGTGCCAGAGTGAAAAAAATGATTTTGAATGTGTGATCTAATTTGGTGTGTGATCAAGAAGGACAGAATGAGATAGCAAGAATGAGTCGATGCAATCGACACCGTGATTCAACAGTGGATTCAAGCAGATATATTGCAGTGCAAGTTCCTGAGGTAATATATTTATTTTCAGAAATTATGTTTAAAAATTTATACTGATATTATATTTAAAATTAATTTTAGTTTGTTAGGATCCTATATATATCAAAGTAGATTGATCATAAGATGAATATCGTAAGAGGTATTCTAATTTTGTGGTAATATTATGTTTGAAATTAATTTTAGCACGTTATTTGTTTTAAAATATTAGACAATTATTAAAAAATGGTTATATATGTTTTTTATAATATGTTAATATATTAGTCATTAGTATTAATTTTGTCCAGTGTTTTGTAATATTTACTATTACATTATTTAGAAAATTATTACGTTGAGAAAAAATTTTAATAATTGTGTTAAATAAAGGAAATTCATTGCGAATAAAATTTAAAAATTGATAATATTAAATATAAAAATTAATTTAATTGTTAATTACATTAACAATAGAAATATTCAATAAATATTTAAGAGATGGCAGTAGCTAATAGAATATAAATTTAAATTAATAAATCAGTGATAGAAGTTTAATTTATTTTTTGGTGGTACTATTATTATTATTATTATTATTCTTTGTTGCAACAAAGAATAAATAACATAAAAGTAACATAGGATTTAAATAGTTAAATTAAATTAAAATGACATTTAATTTTAAAAAAAAGTAGAATAGAAATAATGATACTTATTTTTATTTTTGGTTTAGAGCAATTTGTTATTTTCTACTGTTATTTACAATAATAATGCGATAATTTTTATTATAAATTTATCTAATTTATTAATTTATGATAATATTATAGGATGGTAGACAGATATGCATGCGATTTAGAAACATGGAGCCATCACATCATATGATAGAAGGGTACTTACAAAGGGCAAGACTGAATGAAGTTGTTAGTATCAAGAAATTTCATCTACTTTCAAATCTAATTAGTGTATTGGTGGAACGATGGAGGCCGGAGTGTCACACATCTCATTTTCCTTGTGAGGAGTGTATCGTGACGCTGGAAGACGTTGCACTCCACCTTAGGCTGCCCATCAATGGGCTAGTTGTTACTGGAACAACCGATCTAAATGTACAATTAATTCAGGATATGTGTGAGGCATGCCTTGGTGAATGACGTGAAGTCAATGACTTTATTAGTTGCGCAATCAGATTGTCTTGGCTGGAGCGTCTTAATTCGACACTCGTAGAGGATGCCGACCAGCAGACAATAGAACGCTTTGCGCGTGTTTATATGCTGTGCTTATTGGATTGTAAAATAATGCCGGACAAGACGTCGTCCAACATCCATGGAAAGTATCTTCCATTGCTCTTATAGTTGGACCAGATTGGCCAGTATAGCTGGCGTTCGCATGCCTTACTATGCTATATCGAGGTTTATGTCGTGCCTCAAGAAAAGGTACAAAGGAGGTCAGCGGCTACCTCATACTGCTGCAATCATGGGCATGGCATCGGCTTCCATTTTTATGTCTGGTGGATAGACCAATTACATTTCCCTTATGTACGAGGTAAACTAATTTAACTCAATTACTTATTAATTAAAACGATAACCTAATAAAAAATAATTCATAGCATTGCATTGAAAATAGTAATTTTAATATTACACAAAATGGGCTGGTGCTGAATATCCTCGGAAATTTAACTATACGACTATCGCCAATATAAGGGAGGCTTTGGATCGCATTGGCTTATAGAATCAGGTAGTGAATAGAATACTATAGCAATTCGTATAATTTGATTATCAAATTATATATATATCTCATGTTATGTCTTTTTTATTTTATAATGCAACTGCAGTTTTTATGGTGTTCATATAAGATTCCTACTATTATTTCATGTGCTCCATCGCATGTGGGTGATGAACGTTCAGTTTGCTCAGTCGTCACCGCACTTTTGTGCTTTGAGGCGGTTGAGTGGCACCCGAGCAACCGCGTGACGCGTCAATTTGGCATATATCAGCTTATTCCGCCTGATCTTACGAACTTAGGGGAATCTCATAACCAAGATTTGAGGGAAAAAATAGATTGGAACTAGATACAGACACATCAACACTGGATTAATATGTGGCATAGCTGATCTGAGTGTGTGCTACATGGTCATCCCATTATTGATTACACGTCATCCCTTGAATATTGGCACTGGTATCAAGAGCACGCAATGATTACTTGTGCCCAATTGTGGCTGTCTCCAGAATTTCACTTGCAAGATCCACGACATTATGGCCATATGCCGTCCCCCCAGTAGCATTTCCGCACGCCCTCGCCACCCCCTTAGCAATCGTCCCATAAGTCAGGCCCCAGACAGCACATCCATATGGATCCCCCATGAATGTCCATTGATCCTGAGGCATTCCATGCCGATACTGGTCATAGTTTGGCAAGATTATTTCACCAAGGCATATGCTCGGTAGATTCATCGAAAGAAGAGTAAAGAGCCAAATTTAAATAATTTTTGCCCTATATATGATGCTGATGAACCCGACTGTACTCGTACTTCTCCTTGTCTGATACATGTTGATCTAAATGCTCCTATTGAAGATGTGCATATCCCAACCATGGATGAGTTACTGCAGACGTCACCTCCGGATTCTGAACTTGCAACTGCGATTGCACTTGTAAATTGGAATTTCAATTGGAATTAGGCAGCACTTTATGAACCCTGGTTCCACCGCCATGGTGATCCATCTACTCAAGGTGAGGTAGTGGCAGCAGCAGGTGAGGTGGGCGTGGGGGGTGAGGGGTGAGGGGAGTGAGGTAGGTGAGGGTGGTGAGGGAAGAAGGATGTGACTTGCCGGATGTGATCTATGAATAGTGTTGTCATGCTATCTTGCCGGATAGGAGCTACGACTAGTTTTAGCAACATGATATTCATGCTGAATTATTAACAAGAATCAATTGAATTAAGACAAGTATTATATTAATTAACATACAAATTTTATTCCACAAAACTATTAAAGAGATTAATTCATAATTAGTAAATAAATTGCACTATAATCAAGAAATTAGTTACATAACTAACTTTGAAATAAAAAATTTAATAAATTATTACATGACTCACTTGATATAAATTGGGGACAGTATTTTCATGTCGCATAGCTGGATATGCACTTTGAACATTTTCTTTGTGATGCAAACTTGCTCTACCAGCTTCAGCAACAATTTCTTCAAAGTCGACGTATAGTTCAATGGCAGTAATGTATTGTAGGTGCTGTCTATATGTCCTAAATATTATTTGCATCTCTCTATCGCTGCTTATTTTGACTGGTTGAAATTGTATTTTGACATTAACATTTGAGACCGGACACCTATATCTAATTCTCACCACTCTCTTTGGTGTATTTATATTTATGTCTTGACAAAGTACAATATTTAGCTCCTTAAAGGACAAAGTTTGAGGAACGAAAATAATAAGCGATTTGTCAGACATAAATATCACACTTTTCTCTGTATTTTTAATAACAGAGCCATTAAAATGTGCAATAACAGTAACATTTAAACTGTTATCCATAATTTTTCTCACTTTTCTTGTATTATTTTTCACTCTCATAACTGAAAGCGGAATAATATAGCAACAATTGAATGGGAGAATGGTAAGAATGGAGTGAGGAAAAACAACAGAAATGAAGAAAAATTGGGAGTAATTGTGAAATGAGAAAGATATATATAATTGAAATTGAGAGCCATTAAGTTTTGACTGTTAAATATTTCGACCATTGAACTTCGACCATTGTTTTATGTCAGGAGAAACAGTTTTTCTCAAATTCCTACACCTACTGGGGCGAAATGTGTGCAGGCATTTTGCTCTCACATTTCGCCCCATCAAAGTAGAAATCTATGTTAAAATAGTTTTTTAATTTATCACATTTCTACTTGTGCTAAAGCGAAATGTGTAACAACATTTTTCATCCCGTAGCACGGCGAATTATGAAACACAATTCCCATACCTATGTAATTAAATTTCAAACCCAATATTTCAGTAATATCCAAACACTATTCCCATACTTAAATAACAAAGCCCTTTCTAACACAACGACTTCCATTGAATGCGAGAAAAATGAAAAAAGCGGTGGCCGCTATATATTTGGCAAAACCACCCCAAACATGTAAATTGTTTACAAACAATACAAATTTGATAAATATTTTATAAAACAATGCTATATTGATCAAAAACCCTCACTCCCACCTCCCTCCCTGACCCAAAAAAAAAAAGGAGAAAAAAAATCTGAGAATGACCTCTAACCAAAGGAAAAAAAGCCAATTAGAACTAACTCAGGTGTAACTCAAAAGCCTACACCATAATACCGGGATAAGTCGGTTTGTGCTGGATCCTTCAAAAAGGCTTGTATTCGTTATTTTGTTTTTCACCATTGGATCAGTTATTTTTTTCTCAATCCAAAAATGTAAAGGACCATTACCAGTATTATACTCTTTTTGAAGTATATAGCACAAGCAGAACAAGGGGTTCGTGAGCCGTAATCTGTTTACTCATCTATTTTATTTTTTTCTCCTTTTGTATACTTTTCTCATCTACTGCAGGTGAGAGTTCGGGCTTTGTTCATTGGGCCACAGCATGTCAAGTGACAAGATGGGTGTGGGATATTCCCATATCATACGGCACCGTTTTCCATGTATTCAGTGGTCGCATTCATGAAAGGTCAAACTCAGAGCGGTGAGCGAAGAAAAACAAAAAGAAAAGTCTTCGTAGCCGTTATGTTTTCCTTTCCGTTCCTTTGGACACTTTTTCTTTCCCACACACATTTCAAATTTCAAAAACTTTTTCTTCTCTTCACTCTTAATTAAGCCAACCAACATAGCACACAACACCGAATCCACATCAAACTTGCTCTTTCCATTAGTCACATTCTCACAAACCATTAAAAATCTGATCTTTGTCCTTTGCTCTTCATAAACAAGATCTTTTTCTCAAATGGGTGGTTCAGGAAGGTGGTTTAAGTCACTTATTTCTCACAGAAAGCCCTCCACAAACGATCAAGTTTGCAACTTTATCACAATTTCTTTTTTCCTTTGTTTTTCTTTGGTGTGTGTTTGGCTATGGTTTGGTGATATTATTTAGCATTTTTCTGTGATTTCAGGAGAAGGGTGGTGATAAGAGTAAAAAGAAGTGGAAGCTATGGAGGAGTGCTTCAGAAGGCTTTGGTTTCGGATCCTCCATGAAGAAGGGTCATGGTTCTCACAAGCATTGTTCTTCGTTTATGGTGGATGATGAAGAAGCATTTAATGCTGCAGTGGCCACTGTTGTAAGAGCTCCACACAAAGATTTCATGGTGATCAAGCAGGAATGGGCTGCAATCCGCATTCAGGCTGTGTTTCGAGGCTTCTTGGTAAGTGGGGTTCCTTGCTTCTTAGCTAATTTCAAACCTTTTGCATAATCATGATCATGATTCATGATAACCGTTTCTGTCTTCAAGGGATTTATTTATTTATTTTTCAGTTATTACATGTTTCTAATTTTGTATTCTTCAAGAAGCAGATGCAACATATCAAACACCTTAAAATGGGTAATCTTTAATTCGGCCTTAGATCTATTAAGGCATGGAATTCTGGAATGGACAAAAAAAAAAAAAAAGACCAAAAGAGAGAGAGAGAGAGAGAGAAGGCAAGGCCTTTAAATTACATGACTTGGAATTTAGTTGCTTTGTAATTCTAAGATCAATTTAGGATCAGGACCTCCTAAAATCATAGCATGATCTTTTGCAGAAGAATTTCGAATAGGTTTTGAATGGTGCTTTTTGTTTTGGTAATTTATCTAATTTGAAATTTGAAATGAGCTCAATCAAGGTAAAACTTCAATCTTTTTCAGTCCATAGTAGGAGATCAACCTGCAATTTTTTAGTTTTCTGAAATGCTCTAGCACCGTGTAGGTGGGGTTTGAATTTGATCACAGAAAGGTTTGATTACTATATTAAAAACTTGTGTTTCATGTGATTGCATATTTTTTTGTTGAGGTTTTACCTTTTCTTGTTTATTTTGAGTTTTTGACCTTGCTTATCTGATGAATGTTGCAGGCAAGACGAGCTTTGAGGGCCTTGAGGGCAGTGGTGAGGCTGCAAGCTATATTTCGTGGAAGGCTAGTGAGGAAGCAAGCTGCTGTTACCCTAAGGTGCTTGCAGGCTCTTGTTCGAGTTCAAGCACATGTCAGGGCAAGTAATGTGAGGAATTCTCCAGAAGGGAAAGCTGTGCAGAAACTATTAGATGAGAGTCGCAACCAAGCTGATCCTGTTAAGCTCGCTGAGGTATCATAAGCTTTTTACAATTTAACTCAAGATTATGTAACATTCTCCAATGGAATAAACATTCAATATAGTCCTCCGAAGATATATGTGACATCAAGTTAGTCCTTCAACACTTTGGACATCAATGTAGTCCCTTAGTATTTAAAATAGACATCAATTTAGTCCTCTAATTTTTATTTAGACATAAATTTGATCCTTAAATTGATAGTTATTTTATATTACGAAGGACCAAATTGATGTGAAAAATATTTGACGAACTAATTTGATGTCTTACATATCTTATGAGACCATTTTGAGCATTTCTTCTTCTTTCTTGAATGTTTGATGCCAAGTTGATAATGAGATGTTAATATATAACTAATTTTGCCATATTGTTGTTATTTATCAGCAAGGGTGGTGCGACATTCCGGGAACAGCAGAACAAGTTAAAGCAAAACTACAAATGAGGCAAGAAGGCGCAATCAAGAGGGATAGAGCAACGGCATACTCTATGTATACCAAGGTAATTGAGCTAAGAAGATCAAATATATATGTGATGAGATTCAACAGTTAAATGATGAGTAAAATATGGATAATTCAATTAACTCTTCTTGCTTTCAGCAATCAACATTGTGTGCTAGTCCACACTCAAGAGCTGCTAAGCCAGTGACTCCTCTCAAGCACTGCAGCCTAGACAATAAGAGCTCCGGAGGGAGCATGTTAGAAAGATGGATGGCATCAAAGCCATGGGAGAGCAGGTTGATGGAAGAGATCGGCTTCGACTCGCCGGACATGACTCCAGTGTCCAGGAAATGTGATGATCTTGTCCTCCCCTTCAATTCATATCAGCAAAGAGGCTTAGCCAAAGCAAGAAGCAATGTTGTGACAACCAGGATTTCTGCTAAATCTCACACAACTAGTCAATCAACTCCATCATCTTCGGCCGCTAGCTCCGAATGCATGTATGATGATAGCCCTGCATCAACTTCATGTACATCTGGATCACTGCCATCTAACAACACTGCTATGGAGGAAGCAACAGAGGAAACAAATGTTCCCAAACCAAGCTACATGAATCTGACAGAATCAACCAAAGCTAAACTGAAAACTTGCAGGTGTTCTTCTCAGAATTCGAAGAGACTCTTAATGGATGATTGTCTGTCTCATAGCTCAAAAACAGATTTTCTAAGTGGAGATACTAGAAGCAGTTCTGGTTCCTATCCTTCAGTTAATTCTTGGAAGGATCTCAATGCAACACCTCTAAGGGCAAGTTATCAGAAACGATTAATTTCGGGAGATAAGTAATTGCATACAAATGGCTGGCTATAAATAGGATGTTTGGTTCAGCTTTTAGAAAGCTCCAAAGTATGATTTGGGGCAAGAGATTGTCTCTTGTAACATTTGTTCAAACCATAGTTTTGGAGTTCGAAAAGCTAAACCAAACATGCCATTAAGCCTGATGTTTCTGCTTTTGATGAGTCCAACAGCTTGTTGTCCATTGTTACCTTGAGATGAACGTGTGCACAAGTTCACAGATATTGGCTAATTGTTTAGTGTAGATAAAACAAGTGGGTTTGTGTGAAGATAAAATAGCATACTGTTTCATTTTTTAAGGTGTTTTACGCCTGTGTTTGTTTGCACTACAACAAAAAAACTGAAAGATGAGACATATTTTTGACTTGAAGCATTTGTTTGAATGCATGTCGATGCATCTTTGTATGTTGAGTGATGATATTGTAGTCGTTGAAGAATGAAATACCACATTATTTTCTTTACTACGGTGTTTTTAACACTCGTTTATACATGGTACATTCATGCCTGTTTTATTAAAAATCGCAATAGAACAGCTAAGGTGGACATCATGCTCTTGATTCTGTTTCTAAGAAAAGATTTGCCTGTGATAGGGATGCATTGGACTAATACGGTAGCATAGTAGATGCGTTAATCAGGACTTCTGTATTTTCATTGAGTGTTCAATGTAGAAGCAATAACAAGTATAAATATCTGTTTTCACAAAAAGAAAATAAGAAAACTAGTAACAGTTTGTTGTACTGATCAATACTTCAATATCAGAAAATAATGCTCGTAAAATCCAACCAATCCATTTCATAATTTTGAAGTGCTTTGTCTAATTAATTAGAACTTCTGTAACATTCTTGTCAAGCTCTGGCTAAATATTAAAAGTTAAATTAATGATTTTATCTTTATAACTGCATTTAAAATCTAATTTACTCCTTAGAGTGTGTTTGATATAGCAGTAAAAATAGAGGCAAAAATTTTATTGATGAGCTCCAGGTGTAATATTTTTCATAAGTTGAAGAGAATAACTTTTTTAAAAAATTATAAAGAAAAACTATATCATAAATAATCATAATCATACATTTAAATAGAAACTAGGTATAATACCCGTGCATTGCACAGGAAAATAATTTTGATAGCAGGTAAAAATTTACATATGATATAATACATTAAGATTCATTTTAATCATTTTATAAAGTAAAATAGATCTGAATTCATTAAATATTTAATTACAAGCAACATTTTTAGTAGAATTTATGTATTTCTTATTCTTATTAACTATAATAACATATAACTCTTTTGGTGAGATCACTTTTGTCAATACAATATATAATAATGCATAACAAAATATAGGTCAAATATAATCTGATATAGTTCAATGATTGATGTTGACTTCAATTTATTATTATTGCATAATATATCTTTATTAAGAATTATTTTTTTTTCTCAAAACAAAATGCCACTTTGACTCTTTTGTTGACAAATCCATGACAAAATTTTTAATATAATGGTATAGATTAAAAAAAAAAGTTAACTAATAGTTAATAAATAATAATGCAATATTTTCTATTCTCAAAAGTAATTTAATTTTGTTATCATGTTGTATTAATTTTTTTGTGACATAAAAAACATATATATTTTTTCACCTTTGATTAATAATTTTTTAACTCAATTTTATATTTTGTCAACTATTCTCTTAACATTTACACAAATCTTGCTCAAAATTATACACCACAGATTATATATAAATTATTTTATCTTAAATACATTAAAAAAACTTGATGATTAACTATATAATATATCCAAGTGAACAATTTTATGCATTTTATTTACACAATAAATTACACTTTTGATAGTTAATATAAAACAACACAATATTTTATGTTCTCAAACGTAATTTTAATTTTTTTTTGTTTGTTGCATAATTTTTTTAACATAAAAGAACTTAAATAATTTTTAATTTTACTTTTCATTACTAAGTTTCTGAAACAATATATTTTAATTTTTTTTTCACTATAGTTTACTAAATAGCCTTGACTTCTGTTTATTATCATTAAATATTTTTATCAAGAATTTTTTTCTTCTCAAATAAAATGCATCATTTTGAGCTTTTTATTGACAAATTTCTAATAAATAAAATGACAAATTTTCTAATGTAATGGTATAGATTAAAAAAAAAGGGTTATATGTCTAGTAGTTAATATATAATAATGCAATATTCTCTATGCTAAAAAGTAATTTAATTTTGCTATTATGTTGTATTAGTTTTTTATTACATAAAAGAATATATATATATATATATATATATATATATATATATATTTGATAAATGATTTTTTTTACTCATTTTTAAACTTTGACAATAATTCTTTTAACATTTACACAAAACTCACTTGAAATTATATATACACATGTCATATACAAATCATTTTTTCTCAATATATTCAAACTTCGATAATTAACTAAATAATGTATCTTAGTGAAATTTTTATACATTTTATTTGCATAAGAAATTACACAATTTAGAGTTAATATAAAATAATATAATATTTTAGATTCTAAGAAGTAATTTAATTTTTTATATAAAAAACTTATACAGTTTTTTCATCTGTGATTACTAAGTTTTTAAAATAATATATCTTAATTTTTTTTTACTATTTGATTAGTATCTTTTTTAGTCAATTAATATATTAATATATTTTTTACATTTAATTTCACAAAAATTTACTTGTTAGCATTTTTCTATATGTGTAGTAATTACAATCTACTTACAATGAATATTATGATGCAAGTGAATTTTACTCTATATATATAGATAAGAAATAAAAATAAAAATAAAAATAGAAAAATTATGATTGATTAAGATGGGGAGCTAAAATTTGGATGGAAAAATGAAAATATAGTATTCTGTCACATATATTTCTTTAGTTTCCATAAATCCTCTTTTATATAATATAATAATATAATAACAGATTAATAATAATTTCATGATAAGTTTAATATTGTAATGAGTTTAGGTTAGAAGACAAATGTCAAAATGGGAAAAGAAATACATGGCATAGAATGGTGAAAGAAGCATAAAATTGTTTAATTTTTTTGGAAAAAAAAATAGAAAAGTGTTGAGTATATCATTTTGATGATGAGTAATAAGTGCTGATTTCTAGTTTCCATTAAAGGAAGATGTTATATTTAAGAATTTCCTTTCTTATTCTAGTAAATGATTCCCTTATTTAAGTCTAAATATAATATTGAAACATCTGATTTGAAATTATTATATGGCCTATTTTTACTCAGAATATTCATATTCAATGGATGAAATCATGCAACAAACGTTCAAATGAATGAAATGTGGCATGGTTGTAAAAGCAGAGAGAAACAGCAACTAAAGCAGCAACTACGAGTCAAGATCCAGCAACTACTAACCAGTTACAGCAGTTACGCGAGATTGAAATCTTTTGCCCAAACTCTAGCCACAATTCTCTTCAACGGCTAGTAAGCTTCAATAGTATATTATTTATAAAAAGCCTTCAAGGTTGTAGTAGAATAGAAGACCTTCCATCAACAGAAATTAGAGATTAAGGGTTCTATTCTTACACTTGTTCATTCTACTTTTAGAGAGAGTTGTCTTTTCTTGTAGCTCATATTCAAGAGCAACACTTTGCTTTCATCATTGAATTGTTCATTTTCTAGAGAGGAGGGAAGAGTGTGGATAGCATTCTAGGAGTCCTTTCTATCTAGAATTACTCTACTTGGAAGATAGGTAGAGGAAGGTTGGTTGAAACCCTTATAAGCCAAAATTCAACTAGTGAAGAAAATCCCAAGCAATTGGAAACTAGACGTAGGTTGTGAATTGTAACCGAACCAGTTTAAATCATTGTGCCTTTCTCTTCACCCTTATCTTATTTAATTTTCTGCTATATTATTTTTAACTATTCAAGGCTTAATTCTAAATTATTTTTTGTTTATGTTTTGCTTAAGTTTGTAAATTTCTATTAGTGAACCAATTCACCCCTCTCTTGGTTCTATCAAAAAGAAATAAATTGGAAAAGCAAATAAGAACTACACCTAAAATTATCCATGAGAAAGAGAACATGAAACTTTTTGGAAGACTTATTTTTACTTTGATAATATGTTATTATTTTGAAGATTTAAGGGCATCATCACATCTCTAATTAATTTGCTGACACTACCGGCCATTTCTAGTGTAGGTTGGGTAGTGAAAGGGAAATAATAATAAAAAGAGAAGAAACAATGAAGAAAGAGAAGATTATAAAATTGTAAGAAAAGAACAAAGAGATAGACAGAGATAGAGAGAAGGACAGAGATGTAAAGATGAGTAACTAAGAAAAGAGATATGAAAGGCACATTGTGTATAATCTGTAAACCCAAAAGAAATAATAATTAAAAGACGAACCATATCAACAAAAATAAAAAGATATAAATTGAAAGTTCAATAAAAACTAAAGGGTGATTAACTAAAAAAGTTGGGGAAAAAAACACCAAAAAGGGTTACTATTTATGAACAGTAAATAAAACACTCTTATAACTATTAGATAAATAAAAGTATCCGCTTAAGATAATCGCATTTTATGGAATGATTAGGATTGAAATATAATTAATTAATTGGGTACACGAATGGAAATGTTCCAGAAGTTATTTGAAATTAGATTGAAGAAAAAAATGCTGAAAAAAGAGTAAAATAAGTTTTACAGAATGTGTCCTATTTACTGTTTATTTTACTGTTTATGAATAGTAAAATGAACAATAAATAAGACATTGTTGATTGAGTTATGATATTTGTATGTATGATTTTTTGGCCGTTGTACTGATGCACTTTTATTTATAATTGGATGAGTTGTAAGACCTAAATTAAGTGGGATCCATACCCCATCTAGCTGTGGATGAAAGTGCATCGGCATGGAGGCCGAAAAATTATATGTACAAATATCATTTCTCTTGTTTATTAGATAGATAGAAGATAAATATTACAATTAAACTTCAAGATTTCTTACTCCAAATCAGAGGCTATAATCAAGTCCAATTGAGGTCCCCACAGATGTCTTACTGGAGCATTGAATCATGATAGAAAGCACAATTAAACCCTTATAACATTGGTCACACCTTAATTTGGTCACTAGCTTAACTATTGAGATTTTATATTTTTGTTTGGATGTCATATGAAGAAGATTTTTCTAAAGAGAGGAGCAGGTCGTTAGTTTTAGATTTTCCTTGACTTTAACTTATCATTTTCTGGGGAAAAAAAAGAAAAAGAAAGGATGTGAGTCTTACTATCATTTGCTTTAAATCTCTCAAACAAGGGGACGCTACCTATGGACCTTAATTGTCCAGGTGAATCACAAGTCCCCTCATCTAATGATGCTGATCCTGTAGACTATCTATGCTCCTATATTTTAAGGGTTTACTCTAGCAGCTCCTTAACTCTCATCCTTCACCTCGGTTCTCTCACACCCACCGCTGCAACCTCCTCTCTCTTCACTGCAACATCACTGCGGCGACATACCACAACTGCACAACCATCATGGTTTAGCAACAAATCTACTCTCTTCCATTGAATGCTGGCTTCCCAATACTTACCATCATACGACGCACAAATCTCATTCAAAAAGACAACCCCACTGCTACCGTGAACCACATATCCAAAAGCAAAACGAAATTTCCTTTGCAAACACTAATAAATTATGGCTTCCCAGGGGCAACAATGAAAGAGAGTGTTTATTATTTATTATTATAATAATAATAATAATAATACCAATGTTGCACTTGGTTCTAATGGCGAGGACAATGGCCAAGTGCTTGGAAGAGCCACGCTTCTTGAGATTGACTCACGTGGAAAGCTTGCTGGCCGGCGGTGAAAGATGGTGACGGCGCGCCACGATTCTACCGGCGCTCAGTCCGACATTGTTTTCTGGATGCCTTGATGCTCTTCTCCAGCATGAAAGTTAGTGAAGGGGGAGCTCGTGAAACATGTCAGCGACTGGAGGATGAGAGGCGACTTCCACGGTGGTTGGTCCGACTGAGGCGCGGTGGGCTTTTCGAGTACGTCTGTGGAACGGTGTGCCAATGAAGAAGGTGGTAGGTAGGGAAGGGACAAGGAGCCACCATTGAAGATAGCTGAAACGAGAGAGAGGGGGAAGAGAAATTATCAGAGTTTTTTAATATGAGCTGTGTTATTTGAATGCAAAATATCGGAGCCATTCGATATATTATCAATTTTTTTTTAGTTATCAATTTTTTAAATTAAATTTATCAATTTATTTGGCTAAATTATCAGTCAGTTATAATATAATATTATAGGATATTTTGCATTCAACTAGTTGATAATTCAGTCGAATAAATTGGTAACTTTAGTTTAAAAAGTTGATAATTGAGAAAAAAATTGGTATTTATACGCTGTAATTGGTTGATAACTCAATAAAAAAAATTGATAATTTTAGTTCAAAAAATTAATAACTAAAAAAAATATTAATAATATATCATAAATGTATCCCAAATACATATATAAATAACATTATTATTTTAGTATATAACATATTTATGACATATCTATAGAATATCATATCTATATCATTAGATAAAAGAGATGTGTGGTGCACCTTGGCAATTTAGGTGTACAGGACCGTCGCCCTCAAATTAAAGATCATGAGAGTCCTAATGTAATAAGAAAAAGAGGATTTTTTTCTCCTTTCCCATAACGGAGATACACCTACCAAATTAAAGTGATTGATAGCCGTAATTAAAAAAATATAAATTTTAATTATATAAATATTAAATATAATATTAATTAAAAATTGATTTATATTGATAATAAAGATAATATATCAATCCGATATTTATATAATTAAAATTCACACTCATTTAAACATATATCAATCAATAGGCCTAAATGAATATGTAAAAATTACATGTGTACTAGCAAAAATAATAGCATATTCTTTATGTCATTAACTCTCCGTATCTTATAAGACATAGGTCTCATATATCACGTCAAAAAAAGGACTTATTTATTCTTTCATAGTTCGCTTCTGAATTCTGACACAAATTTGGGTTTATATTTAGGAGAAATGATTTTTATGCACACTATCTTTTGATATTTTTAAACATTTTCTCTTTATCTTTCTTTTCTCTTCACTTATTTTTTCACTTTTTTATTTTCTTTCATAATTTTTTTTCTAAGTTTGAAAGTAGATGTCTAAATGTCCACATTAAAATATGATATAAATAACACTCTTCTACATTTAATTCTCGTTTTCCTAGTTGCTTCTCTCACATTTATCTTTGAATTTTCTTCAACAATCCTATATGACTATATCTATTGAAAAGATCACCCGGTTTGCCCCGTGAATTCCATCATTTTCCATTGGCAAATTGTTCACCACAACCAGCATTATTCACTCTTTAAATAGATAGCTGACCACTTGCTTCCCTCCACAACACATAGCCACCATGATAATCTCTCCAATTTGGATTTTGGCACTTTTTTCTATCGTTTATGCTTATGGTGTTCTTCCTATTGAAGCCACCCATCATGTTTACAGAAATCTTCAAAGCCTATCTTCTGATTCCTCCAATCAACCTTACAGAACTGGTTATCGCTTCCAACCTCCCAAGAATTGGATAAATGGTATATAGTATACTATATTTCCTTCGACTGTGTTCTTAAATATTCTATAGTATTCTTATTTCCTTCCTTAATTTTTCTTCATTTTTTTTTGGAAATATTTTATACCTCTAACAGTTTGTTCTTTTGCCTTTTGTTTCGATGATTTGACATTGACGCTAAAATGGATATGGATGCTTTGTTTGGACTTGCAGATCCTAACGGTTAGTTATGTTCTCTTTTTGGACGCTCCTTGTACTACTTTATTTGCAGTTTCTTGCAATCCACCATATTATTATGATTGAGGGTTGAGGATTTAAGGACACCTTACTTGCAAGGGATACTATGCATCTTGTGAAGGTATAACATGATGTGTGGGTGAGATTTAAAGGTGTATCCATGTACCAAATATTTATAATGCATCATAGTAATTCTTTAATTTTATTTAAATTTTAGAATTGTAATTAAATTTATCTGCGTGATCCTAAAATAACTCTAGAAATATATGTTTAATTTTCAGACCATACCAATAAAATTTTATTTAGTTTTATGATCACACATATAAAATTAAAAATTACTATAGTACATTACATATATTTTAAAAATAATTAAAATTTATTTACATAATCCTAAAATATTCTTCAAAAATTTTATTTAATTTTAAGATTATGCAGATAATATTTTATTTAATTTCATATCATACAAATAAATTTTAAAAATTATTATGATATAATATAGATAATTGATGTATCAAATGCTCCATCAAATCTCACCAATTAAATTGATAAGTTATATGGCAACTTGCAAGTATCCTGCACCAAAGACATTGCCTTATTGCCCCACTTCTTAGGTCTACGTCCACCTTCGAAAAAGAACAATATCATTTCAACGCATTTCCATAGAACTTGGTCAAAATGGTTGAATGTTTGAATGTAGGAATCAACAAGAGAAATGTAAGAAACGTAAGAAGAGAAAATAAGCATACGTTTGATTAAGAAGCTTCGTCCACTTGGTCCCCCTTCTCTCTTCCCTCTTTTTCTTTTCTTTTTTTTTTTTTTTCCAAATCATAAACATGATGCATGTAGATAATTTCACAAGTTAATTAATGGCTTGTCCTTTCCTGTCACGCACCCCGGAGTCGTGACCCGCTATTAGAGATAACAAATCTCTAGCAAACGTACCATGACTATTCCTACGAAAAAATGGATGGAGTTTCTCCTGTTTTTCCTTACTTCCCCTAATTAGCTAAGCCTATCCCAAACAATCAACCAACAAATACAAGTTTGAAGCTCTTACATCACTCTCCAGCAATTCACATTTATACATACAACACCCACTTATATGTTCCCCAATTATACTATTTATTTACATCCCATTCAATAAAAAAGCAAGTTTCAAAAAACCATAAGGCCTATATATAAATATCTCATAAAACAAATAAATTATTAGGTTGTAAGATCCTATCTGTGTATGGTGGAGCATTCTAAGAGGTTGGAGGAATCGAATCATGTGTTGTGCCAGAGTCTGAAATAGGAAAGGAAAAGAGGGGAGTGAGTTCAACTGACTTAGTAAGGAGTAATGAAACTATACCATATGAAGATAAATTCTAAGAATAAAGCAAACTACACATAAATAAAGGATTAATATCATGAACTAAATATAAGTAAGTAATTATTATTTAGAATAATATATAATCATTAAAATTTATGCATGTATATAAAGAATTAACATTGTTTCATAACTTGAAAATATACTTCTCAAATATAAATGGAATTAATGTTATCTCATAAACTTAAAAATATATTTCTCAAATGTAAACACAGAGGAGAGGAGGTTTCCAATTCTAAGATATTTCCAAATAAGGGATAACCCTTTTAAATTTGACTAAGTTGGCAATGTGTGTAGGCCTCACATACACACACACACACACACTGAGCTAGCAACACTGTTGTTAGCTAGGTTCGAACCAAGGTTAGCATCAGCAACTGCTAGCTACCAATTAACTAAGAATCGTCCCACAAAGTGTGTAGTAACTAAAGTAATAGATATTAATAAAATCTAAAAGGCTTAAATATGTTTTTAGTTTTTATAAAATTAGCGAATTTTGGTTTTGGTCATTAAGATTTTTTTTTCTTTTTTTAGTTTTGATACAAATATTTTGAAAAATTTTGGTTTTAATCTCTACTGTTAGTCAACTTTTATTAAGTGATAACTTAGGTGACGGATAGTTACATCACCTTTCCTATATCCAAGTAGGGACTGAAACTAAATTTTTTGGGAATATATGGATAAAAATCAAAATAAAAAAAATTAGAGACAAAAACCAAAATTTTTGAAATATTTGGATCAAGAATGAAAAAATAACTTTTTAGGGATTACCTATAAAATTAGCTAATTTTATAGGGACTAATAACATATTTAAGCTAATATAAAATAACAAATATCAACTCAAATTTTTGAAGAAACAAGTACTTATCAAATTTTGAAAATCCAAAATACAAGTTACTCAACAAATCAATTTAGTAATCCGAACAATAATTCTGAGCTTGTCCTTTCGTTTATTAAATCCATAATTTGTTTCTAGAAATCTTTCAAATCTTCAATAAATTTATACTGGTTTATTTTTCAAAATCCAATTAAAATAATTATTCATAAAAAGTTGAGCATACCAAATTATATAATAGTTATAAAATTAAACAAAGTATCTGTAATTGATCAAACCAAACCAATGCTAATGGCATAAATCGCATGTGCCATAGAAGCACTTTCCATTCACAAATTATTAAGGAATGCCCAATCTACGTCGTGGGCCTGCTAAACTGGCAAGTTGATCTCCTGAAAAATCTAAAAGCATATATACATAACGATTATTTTCAATTTAGACACAAATTTAATTTAGAATCTAGTCTTTGTCCTTTTTATCTAATCTTACAAATAAAATTTAATTAAAAATTACTATCGTATATACCATAATAAACTTTAAAGTGTATCAAATATATAACATAAGAATTTAAATTTAC
This sequence comes from Pterocarpus macrocarpus, assembly GCA_031439585.1. Lineage (NCBI taxonomy): Eukaryota > Viridiplantae > Streptophyta > Magnoliopsida > Fabales > Fabaceae > Pterocarpus > Pterocarpus macrocarpus. The sequence goes on along the minus strand of CM062516.1, from coordinate 6,901,507 downwards.
ATATTACTTTCTTAGTAAACAAAATATTCTAACCACTCTATACCACAACCTCAAATTTAACTTTAAGCATTTCTCTTAGAAGACCCAAAAAATCTAAATACCCATCAAATTCAATTCCATCAGTATATAGATAAAACCAGCATCTAGTTTCAAGAGGGAAATTCACCAATATAGGTTTTAAAAAGAAAGCAAGACAAGAACTCAGCCACCCACAAGAAGTAAAACGCAGATGGAAGGAGCATAATTGAGGGCGGAGAGAGACGCGGCTGAAGGGGGGGGGGGGAGGCTCCGCGGTGATGAAGGTGGCGGAGAGAGAGAAGCATGGCTGGTGGTTGATGGAGGTGAGGGAGAAAGTGAGTCCGAGAAAGAGAGGGAGGCAAGATCGAGAGAGAAGAGAACGAGACTGAGCGTAATGGAAAAAAGAAAGAAAGAGAAAGAAAGAATGGCGCGTCAGGGGAAGACCCTGACGTGAATATGAAGGAGGAGAGGAGTTTAGGATGTACTATATCATTTATGATGTACCATGGTCTCTCATATTATTTTTTTTCCCTTTAAAAATAACAAACACTTATAACAATTTTATCTAATTAATTCTTCTATCACTATATTCCAAAAAATAAATAAAGAAAATACCCAAAGTATGAGCTATGAAATTTTTAAAAATTTTCGATTACCAATATTTTATTCTAAATAAACATTTTATTTTTAATAGGGTATTACATTTTCTATCTTTTCCTTAATTTTGGTGTAAAAATACCTTTTTTTTTTTAAAAAAAAAGAGAGCAAAATACATTTAATATTCTTAAAGTATCAAAAAATAACACTCCACCTCATGTGTTCACAAAATATATACTCCATCCCAATCTACTAAGTTCATATTTGATTTCTGATCTCAAAATCAGTTATAATTTCAAAATTGATTTTAGGTAGAAATAAAAAAATTTTACTTCTCAATTCCACTAGAATTGATTTTGAGTATTTCTTTATAAATTATATATCTAAAAATAATTTTAATTAATACTATCAAAATATAAGTCACTTCTCAAATTAAATTACCAAATATAAATAATTTTTTCTCAAAATTAATTAAAAAAAAATCAATTCTATCTAAAATCAATTCTTAAAAAACAAAACCAAACATGCTATAAAAGTGTGTTTGGATTGATTGAAGTCTGTTCAGAAAAAAGTTCTTTTTTTTTTAAAAAGTACTTTTTATAAGTTTTTAGAGCCTTTTTGAATTGGCTTTTATCAAGAAAAAAGTATTTTCTTAAAAGAAATACTTTTATAAAAAGTACTTGTAATAAAAAAAAAGTCACTTTATCACTTTTAATATACAGTTTAGAAAAAAAAGCAACAACACAAGTAATTTTTAATAAAAATATCTTTTAAAAATATTCTTTATTTTTATTCAAAATTATAATATATATCATTCTCTTTTTATTCTTTACCAAACCTTAGTTCTCTATCCTCTTTTTAATGCCTTTTGTTTTTTTTTTGGTAATTTGACTATAAAGAAAGTACTTTTGCTCTTTTATATTCAAATAAATTGATACTTTTAATCATTAAAAGTACTTCTTATATAGTTTATCCAAAGTAAAATAACTTATCTTAAAAAAAAAAAACTTTACTAAAACAAAGTTTAGAGAAAAAATTTTTTATAGGCTTATTCAAACGCACCCTAAATGTGTATGGATACACAAAAAAAAAAAATGTGCTTGTGAATAATTTGCCACCTTTTTGTAAATTAATAATACCTAGCTTAAAAAAAATGAAAGGTAAAAGCAGTAATAATTTTTAATAAAGGATTTGTTTATTTAAAATTTTAGGGGAAGTATTTTTTTTAGAAACAAAAGTAGAATTAGAACTAGTAGCACAGGAAGAAAAATATTTTGCATTTAGATATATAATTGTACAAGTACTTTTTATTAAAATTAGAAGTTACTAAACTATTTAAATGTGATAAATATAGAAGTATTTTTCTGATAAAATTATAATTAAGGACATGAAGAGAGAGAGAGAGAGAGAGAGAGAGAGAGAGAGAGAGAGTGACATTTTTTAGTGAGACAGTAGTAGTTTTTAAATTCGAAATATAAAATTCTTTCTCTTTTATTGCTTCTTCTGGGAGATGTAGCTTTATATCTATTTTTTTAAAATGCTAAAAATTATTTATTTTTTTGGTTTTTTTTTAGAAGTACAAAAAATAATATTAAAAACTTTATAAGTAATTTTTTGATTTTTTTTTTAAAAAGCATACTTTTGTGCCAGAAGTACAAACAAATACATCAAAAATTATTCTTCAGAATCACATCTATTTTTTTTTTTAAGTTAGGTATTATTAACTTTTAAAAAAATAGTAAATTGATTTTTTTCTACAAGTAATTTTTTTTTCTAAAATTTTATCTAAATACACTTTTTAAAACATATTGAAACACTTTTTTGAAAATTTTTTTAAAATTATTTGTTTCTAAAATAATAAAAAAATAATCCAAACACATTCTTAATAAATTGGGATGAAATATATATTTTATAAACAAATAAAATTGAGTATTATTTTTTAATAGCTTAATTGCGTTTAGTGTATTTTATTTTATTCTACTTTTTCAGGTAAGGCCGAAAAACGTCTTTACATGTGGCATTTATACAGGACAATTGAGATAGAAGGGACTTTGCCATCTGTTCTATCAATACAATCCTAAAGGTGCAGTTTGGGAAGACATTATCTGGGCCCACTCTGTATTAATGGATCTTGTGAATTGGACCCGACTAGATCCTGCCACCTACCCATCTCAGCCGTCCGATATAAATGGTTGCTGGTCAGGATCAGCTACGATGCTTCCTGGGGGCAAACCTGCCATTTTATGCACAGGAGTTGACCCCAACAATTACCAAGTTCAAAACTCGGCCTTCCCCAAAAATTTTATCTGACCCATATCTTAGGGAATGGGTTAAGTCGCCAAAAAATCCTCTAATGGCACCTACTAGTGCTAATGATTAATCCAAGCTCATTTAGGGACCCTACCACTGCATGGCTGGGAGGGTCCTAGTTGGGAGCCAAAGAGGCACTAGGGGAATGGCAATTTTGTACAGGAGCAGAGATTTTGTCAATTGGGTTGAAGCCAAACACCCATTACATTCAGCCAAGGGCACTGGAATGTAGGAGAGCCCTGATTTCCTTCCTGTTTTGAATAAGGGCACATTTGGTCTGGACACATCTGTGAATAATGGTGATGTTAGGCATGTGCTCAAGGCTGCTTGAGTGGACATGATTACTATTTGATAGGGACTTATAATGCTGCCAAGGATATCTTTTTCCCCGATAAGGGATTTGAGGATATTGAAACGGTGTTAAGATATGATTATGGAAAATATTATGCGTCAAAAAACTTCTTTGGTAATGGGAAGAACAGAAGGGTGCTGCGTGGTTGGGTGAACGAATCCTCGGGTGTTGCGGATGATACCAAGAAAGGATGGTCCGGAATCCATGTGAGTTGGTTACAATTTTTAATTAATTGGTCACTGGTTTGTTCAATTTTCAAAATTCAAGACAAGACTTGATTATTTTTTTATTTTGACAACAATTGATTATTAAAAGTACTTGAATTAATAAGTTAGATTATATAATTGGGTATGGCTTATGATATATGGTTTAATATATTACGGCTTGGATTGGTATTGCTGTGGATTTTTAAAAGTTCTTTGAGAATTTCTCGCTTTTACAAAAGCTATTCTAAAAATCATAATAGTTTCGTTTGGTAAAATAATATAAAAATTGCTCTCAATTGGTAGAAGTCACAAAAGTAATATTTGATAAAATTGCTCTTAATATTTAAAATGACTACACTAGTTATAAATATTAAAAAGAATAATTTTTATTTTTAATGTCATTAAATAGAGTAAGGTTATATTAGTCTTTTAAATTTAGGAGAGCACAAAATAGCTCCGAAAAGTACCCTATGAGTTCTCTCAAAAGCTGGGGGCAAAAGCACACCAACTTTTCGATTTACCAAATAGAAAAAATTGACTTATACTTTTCATATGCTAGAGTACTTCTTTGGAGAGTACTACCAAACTAGACTTACATGTAATAGCTCAGTGTCAAACCATATCCTGAGGCGCTAGATCTAGGCTCCAAAAACAAAACGAAAAACTTAAATAGTTTTTTTTTGACGTGGAAAAACTTAAATAGTTGACTATAAACAATGGTGGAAAAATTTTTCAATAACGCACATGTTTTTGCAGGCAATTCCAAGGGCTATCTGGCTTCATGAATCTGGCAAACGGTTAATACAGTGGCCAGTGCTAGAAGTTGAGAAGCTACGTGCAAATTATGTCAACTGGCCCACCAAAGTGCTCAAGGGTGGTGAACTGCTTCAAGTTAATGGTGTCACAGCAGCACAGGTAAGTTTACTTGTTGCAGAACAGCAAGAATAATGGTCTTATATCCGTGATCTGCGCATTGTCATTGCACTAATGTTTGGGCACAACTTGAAGCCAGCTCTAAGTGTAGTGGAGGTTACTTGAACAATGATAGAACCGATTACATGCAAAATTACTGGTCCAGAAGTAGATTAAATTGCATTGTTTTCCATTATTGTTAAACTCTCATTTCAGAATTTAAAATTTTAAGATTTTATGGCACAAAAACTTGTTAGATGTAAGGTAAAATCTAATTTTGGTATTTGGTAAAATCCTTTCAAAAATCATTTTTAAGTGTTGTGTTAAAAAAACTTTTTGAAGAAATATTTTACATTCTCATGCATTTGAGTCATTAAATTGGATTGTTGTTAGTTTAATGTGTTTGGGATTTCAAAATTAGGATTTGGACATGTGTTAACCTATTCTATTATAGCAATAAAAAGAATTTTATTGTCAATTTTATCATAAAACACGGCACACTATTACTTTAATTGACTATTGTTGTTTGTCTCACACGATCACATTGTCGATTTGTTGCTCTGCAACCTCCATATAACCTATATTGCTCTGCACTTCTATTTTTATTTGCATTATATCATAAAAATTTATTAATTTAATACTTAAATTTGAGTTGAATTTATATATATGTTCTTAATAATATACAAAATGATTAAAATCTATATTTTTATGTTTTGCTTTTATTTTATCCTCTAACTATTTTTTAGTGAAAATTCGCTTTTAACAACCTTGTTATTTTCTCAATAACGTGTTCAAAACCTTGGGCTTTGATAACATGTTACCAGCCATGTCTTTCATATTATTGATCAGGGAAAAGTCTAAAAAATCCCCCTTCAACTATAAGTTATGTTTATTTTAATTTCTAACTTATAAAAATGTACAACTTGATTTCTTAAATTTTCATGTATATGTACTTTAGTTCTTATATTAGGGTTCCATCATATTGTTAATGAAAAACAAGCATTTTTTTTCCCCTAAATTTTGAATCGTGTGCATTTTAATTCCTAAACTAAAAATCAAATATAACCTTATCCTTTAAACTATCTTGAGCATGTACTGTTATTGTTAAAAATGAATGGAAGATTAATAGAAGGACTAAAATGGACAAACATAAAAGTTCACAGGATCACATTATTCTTTTTTTTTAGTTCAAAGAGTTGAGAGTTGTAAAGTGGAGTTTTCCTATTGATTATTAGGCTCTATATCAAAGTTCATTCAAACATCCTCATATATATTAATAATGGAGATTCCTAATCTTTATATTTTGTTTTAGGAAAAATGTTCTTATAAGTTTCTATTTTTATAAAAAAATAAATTTATTTACATTTTAGTTATTTACAAATTACTCATTTAATGAAAAAAAAATATATAAAAGATTAATTTTAACGAAAGAGAATATTTATATTTAATTCTAATAAAGAGAGTCTCCACATTTTTTTTACTAAATTTAATTTAATTTTTCAAATTTTATATGAATATGTGGTAATATTTAATATCTATGATATATTCATTAAACAAGAAACCACTACATATAAAATAAAAATATAATTCTAAATTAAAAATAATTAATACAAAATGTATGAGTTTGTAAATCACATATCGAGTTAAAAATGTTATATATTTTTTTCATATGAATTTGTTAAATAATAAATCATAAATTATGTACTCAATATTGTAAATTAAACTTTATATTTTTATTATTTCATATGGTGTATTTTTAACATTTCATTTTTTTTATTTGTTGAATACAATTATATATATTTAAATATTGATACAAGATTTTAATAAAAGTATAATCATCGAAGCTAAATAATAATGACAAACAAAGTTAATATATGAATCATTAATATAAGTAACCACAACTTTATGGGATGAGGACCAACGTTAAATTCTCATGGAAGAAGCTCTTATGGGGTAATCACATAACCCATGTGATCTTGCGGTGAAAATTTAGATGAGAATGATTTTCTTCATATTTAGATTAATTAATCGTTTGTTGCAGGCTGATGTTGAAATTTCATTTGAAGTGAATAAGTTTGGAGAGGCTGAAGCATTGGACTCTTGTATATACCCCCAAATTCTGTGTAGTCAAAATAGTTCAACCGTTAGAATTGGACTGGGACTTCAAAGGGATTGCAAGAGTACACATCAGTGTTCTTCAGAATATTCAGATACCAAAACAAAAATTTGGTGCTCTTGTGCAGTGACCAAAGCAGGTTTGTCCATGATGCCTAAATATTTCCATCAACTTCTCTCCAAACTTGAGGAGTTGCTGATATGCAAAAGCAATACTTTGACTGGTCTTCCTTGAACAAAGATAATGATCTCACCACTTATGGGACTTTTGTGGATGTGGACCCTTTTCGTGAGAAACTGTCATGGAGAAGCTTGGTGAGTTCCAATTTATGCAGCCATAAGACATTAAGGTGCACAAATTTATTTATTTACTTTTGTCGAAACAGATGCTCAAACTTTATTCAAACATAAAAAGTCAATTTTATGGATTGTAATGGCCTGCATGCAAAAGTTTCATTAAACTTGCAGCACATGCATGACCATATTAAAAAAATTAATCGCAGTTCTTAGATTAATGTAATAATTCATATCATTATACATATAAGTCACGGCTACAAAGAGTTTCAACTTTATTTTTTAATTTTTGGAAGAAAAAGAAGCCGCTCTTTAACCTTCCTATTAAATGGTTAACAATTACCATTATGAATGGTTTTCATGATAATGATGTATCAAATACCAATAGCAGCTCCTTGTCATGTGTTTACAGCTACATTTGGATTGCAGAGCATCCATCTAATTCAAGTGCCACCATGCATCAACAATCTAATGTCACTTACCTGCTTTGCTTTAGCTTCTTTTTCCTTTCCCTTGTTAGGATTTCAATTTCTTTATACTTGGATTCTTTGCATGATGCAAGTGGCTTGAACATGTTAGGATCATAGGTTGTGACTAAGAATTACCAGAGCACTTGATAATTTTTCCTTTATCCATTTCATCATCTTTGCCTTTAATCCTTCTAATGCATGAGTTTCTACCATCCACAGATTGACCACTCTATTGTGGAGAGTTTTGAAGGGGAAGGAAAGGATTGCATCACTGCCAGAGTCTATCCTACATTGGCAATCAATGATAAGGCACAACTATACGCTTTCAATAATGGAAGTGCTGATGTCAAGATCACAAGGTTGAGTGCTTGGAGCATGAACAAAGCACAAATAAATGGAAACTAAATAGAACCGGTGAGATGGATTGCTGGATTCGGAAGAATGAAAACTCATGATGACAATTCTTTTGCGTTGTATTATTACCTCCAAGTATCATTAATGTGACATTAATATGCAAGCCATTCATCTTATAATACACTTGATTAAAGATGACCCAAAGGTTTTGTGAACAATAAAACATTGTCTATATGTCCGTCATCAACATATTTTAACGTGTGTTCTCTTCAAGTTCAAGTGCGATTAAGGATGATCCACGCCTTGGCATATTTAATTGCTAGCTTAGCAAGGATTATATTTTTTTTTGTACATTGGAAGGTAATGAGGTTTAAATCTATGATCCTATATATATTAATCAAATTCTTCATCATAACCACTTCTAGCGGCTTAGCGAGGATTATATTTGATAAGATATAAACATAGCTTAGGTTGGACTTGGCTTTAAATTGATCTAATATTTTTCTTCTTTTCTTAGTATGAATCTCGTAAAGTTACAATCTCAGGTGGTTTTTATGTGTTATTTTGAGAAAAAAAAATTTAATCAATTTTATTGATTATTTTCATATATCAATAAAATATTTATTACTAATTTTTTAATTTTACCATTTATACAATTCTAAATATAATATTACTTAAGAAATATAGTATAAAATTAATAGAATAAATTAATTAGATATTAAAAATTAAATAATAACATTTTAGTGAATATATTTCATAATTAATCTTTAATTTTTGGTTTCCTAATTCCTGTCCTCTTCTCTACTAAAACAATCAAGGCACTATTTTTTCCCCTCTTTTTTTTTCCCCGCTCACCGATCCCCTTCTATATCAAAAGTGTGCGCTATCTTCTTTTCCTGCTTTTTATTTCTCCCGCGCCCGCTGCATATATCTTTTTTTGTTTTCTTTTCGGCGGTCCCATGCACTGCATAATTTTTGTCATTCCCACTGCATTTATCTATTTATTATTTGCACACTTTTCTTTTCTTTTCTTTTTAAGGTTAGAGGATTGAAATCCAAAAGACTGAAAAATACAAACAAAACTTTAGAATGCATGGAATATTAGGATAAAAAATGTTAATGTAGACTGAAGGTTATGCTGAATCTTACAAGAGGTAATATATCCATGGTGATTTATATAATATCTATATATTTATAATTGTAAATTAGATATTGAATGATTGATATATATAGCCATCTGCAGGGTCTATGGTGAACCTGAGACTATACTATATTTACTAAAAATTATTTTATTTTTATGCTTACTTTTTTCTATGTTTGTTTTTTGAATTTAACTTTTATGTTTTGATAATGTAAAAAAATTTTATTTTGTCGATCAATAAAAATTTAGCCACTATAATAATTATCCACCTTGATTTGTCACTTTCTTAAATTTTTATTGGTTGATAATAAAAAATTATTTTATACTGTTAATGCATAGAAATAATTTTCTTACTTTTTTTTTTCACTTTTTGCACGGTGGATATTGAGTTTCTTCATTTTTTTTTTCCCTTTTTTTTCCTCCACTTATAATATTCACTTCAAAAACAATCTGCCATATCTCCACTATAGTTTGATCCTATAAAGCTTATATAGTTTGCTAGAAGGACATGCTGAAGAAGAATAATAATGATAAAAATTAATTATTATTATTATTATAATAATAAAAAATACATTCTATTATAAAATACTAGTTATATTATTGTTCAATCATATATGTATAATTTTCTTTTTAGGAGATGATGATTAGATGCCTGAAGTTTTAATTAATATGGCCAAAGAAGTTAACAATAAAAAAGATTAAAGAAATACAAAAATAAATGAATATTGCTTATTACTCATTTTAACTGTTTTGTTATAATACATAGACAAAATTGATTGCTTGTGTTATGCCGATAATTAAAAAATTTAAATTTTGAGCTATTACTATATTAGCTTTTTTAAGTAAATCAATTTATTTAACAAGTTCTTTTCAAAATTACTCTCATATTATTAAATATATAATTATTACTTAATTTTATATGCGGAAGTCTATTCTTATCATAGTACTAGCCTAAAATACAAAGATGAAAGTAGTCCCTTGCAATCAGCACAGACTCTATGCTCGTGTATATTTAAAGTGATTGATATAACAAAACATAGTTCTATTTTAGGACTGGACTTGGTCTTTTTAAAAGTTAAACCCACCTTAAACCCAAGGGCATTGCATAGCCCAACTATTCTTCTTCTAATAAATTTAATCAACAAACTTATCTCTCATGAGCAGACCAAAGGGGAAAAAAAAAACGAAAAAATAAAATCAAAACAAAACTTACCTCTCATGAGCAAAAAAAAAAACAAAAACTTTCCTCTTAATAACCAGTGTCCCATTTCTTAAAGGGCATAAGATTTCACTGTGGAAGCCTCGACTGCAAGCCAACCGATTAAACCTTTTTAAGAATAAGTATTCTATACTTTTAACAAATTCAAATATGTTATATTTAAAAAAATATTATATTACTTATAAAATTATTTATATTATATAAATTAATAATATATATAATGATTAATCCTTAAAAAAATAATACATATTGTTTTTTTTTTTCAAAAACCCTTAACTTGACATTTTTGTTAGACATGTCAGGTATAGTTAAAGCTTTACGCTTTAAATAGGATCTCTATGCAACGCCTCTAAGGGCAAGTTATCAGAAACGATTAACTTCGGTAGATAAGTAATTGCCATACCAATGGCGAGCTAAAAGAGGATGTTTGGTTTAGTTTTTAGAAAGCTCTAAACCATGATTTGGATAAAAAGTTGTCTCTCGTAATTTTGTTTCAAACCATAGTTTTGAAGTTCTAAAAACTAAACCAAACATGCCATAAGTCTGATAAGTCTACTTTCGATGAGTCCAACAGCTTGTTGCCCATTGTCATCTTGAGATGAATGTGTGCTTGATATTGGCCAATTGTTAGTGTAGATAAATCAAGCGGATTTGTGTGAAGACGAAATAGCAAACTGTTTCATTTTTTAAGGTGTCTTTACGCTAGCATCAATTTAGTATTAGTATAAAGTAGTTTATATTATAATTTATAAATTAATTCTATACTATTATATATATATATATATATTTTAAATAATTATTATAAAAATAAATATCTTTAATATAATTATACATAAATAACAAAAATAATAATTAAGCCTTATCCCACTAAGTAGAATCAGTTACATAAATTAAACAATGCCAAAATATCCTATCATAAATTATGTTTATAATACATAATTAAATAGCAGTCTGAAAAATTTTAGAAAATACTAATCATCACAAATTGCATTTCAGAGTTCACGAACTCATTGTGACATGTATTCATTAGCTGCAGAAATTTTAAACCCCCTTTTCTTTTTCCCTTTTGGTTACTTTTTCTCTTTTAAAACTGATTGATTAACAGGATTTTGTACTATTTAACGTTAGAAGGGTTTTCCATTAATTTTATAATAGACTAATTGTTTTCGAGTTAAATTAATTAGGGTTTAATCAACTTCAAACATCGATACTTTAAATTAAAAATATTATATACTAATGATATAATAGAACTAAATCTTTAAAATAGTTATTCATCACTCAACTGTTGAGATAGAATATTTATAGACATAAATAATACTAAAAAGATATTGTCGGTACCAAGTGGACCACATAAGCGATGAAATGGTTCATAGGTCAAATTCAGAACCATGGACAAAATACTGATAAGGCTTTAGACAGTATCTCCAATCCGTTAAAGTTTGACTTCTCTCTACTGCATGGCCCACGTGCTCACGATGATTTGCTATTCGGTTCGCAGGATTCTCACGTGAGATTCTGCGCTAACAATGGTACAAAAATCAGGATGCTACCAAAAGTTACAGAATTTTGGAATGGATTCAGAATTGGAGGAAAGATCCAACTAAAATTTGTTCTAATATTAAGGGACTAGTCTGCTGTAATATAGTAAATTACAGTTTGAATTTCAATCAGAAGAGTTACCTATATTCAAGTGTCCCATAATATTTAAATAGAATTACTTTAATGGAAGGATATTTATCTTTGGAAAACCAAAAGAAAAGGATTGAAGGAAAAAATAAATAAATAAGAACCGTGGGAAGCTTTCTTTAATTTGGAGCAAGTATGCAAACTACTTTTCGTGGGGCGATTGCCATGAGTAGAAGGAACAAGTGGGGTCTTCTAGGATCCTATGGGAGGATTATTTTATTGGTTATCTCTTTTCTGTGGGGCAATTGTAGTTTTGTTTCATTGCCCTGCAAAGAATATTAGCTGTGTTTTCATTTGCCTTTACATTCCCATTATTTTGCACCAGCAACACTGATGAGACCAATGTGACCCTTGTGTTATGTTAGAGATTTTTTATAAAAATAAATATTTATTGTAAAACATATGAATGTGTTTGGAACACGGAAATGGTTTTTTCATTTTGGAATAACATTCTTGGCACGAGTTTTCGATGCACTCGATATCAATATAAATTGAATTTTTAGGAATCTTTTAAATTATATTTAAGAATAAATCATTTTTATGTTTAGTTGATAATTACATTTCTAAAAATATTATAGTGCATGTGTATGTGCGTGCAGGCACATTTTAAATACATTTAATATGCAGATTAAATTTCTAGAAATCTTGCAAATAATTCCAAAAAATGAACAATATCTATATTTGATTGATAATGATATTCCTAAAAATATTATAGTACATATGTATGTGTCTGTGATAACAATAACATTATGATGGTGGGGGATTTGATGGTGTATTGATATACCAATTATTTGTGATATATCATAATAATTTTTAAAATTTATCTGTAAGATCTGAAATTAAATAAAATTTTATCTATATAATTTTGAAATTAAACAGATTTTTTGAGGGATATTTCAGAATCATGTGGATAAATTTTAATTATTTTAAAATATCTGTGATGCACTGTAGTAATTCTTAATTTTATTTGTATGATCTTGAATTAAATAAAATTTTATTTGTATAATCCTAGAATTAAACAGATATTTTTGACAATATTTTAGAATTATATAAATAAATTTTGATTATTTTTAAAATATATTTAATTATAATTCTAAAATCTGTCTAAAATTTAAAAATTATTATAATATATTATAGATATTTAGTATATGAATACGTTTTTCAATCATACCCATTCATTACATTGTTGCCCCTTCCAAGTATGGGCCACCAAAGACGCCGCCGTAAAGTATAACGTACTCTGTGTACATATAATCTTTGGGCCGTGAAATGTGTGGGAGAAAGAGAGTCGCATCTCTTTCTTGGTGCAGAAATAGGGAGATGAATATTATCTCAACACGTCGTGGCCCACTACGGCATATAACATTAGTGCGCTTGCGGAAGAAAGAATTATCCTAAAGGAAGTGAAATATACGTCTTTGCCTAGTATCATGTTCATTAATATCTTAATAATAGTACTATTCTTTATATTTTTTGGAGAATTTTTGGGTACTCCAAAAAAAAAAAAATTGTGTTATGATCCTAGTTTAACACTTTAATTTGTAGGTTATTGCTATTTTCATTTTCTATATATTTTTAATGCAATAATTGAGGCGATAGATTGTTAACGAAATAGAGCATAATTTTTTTTTTCTAGATATATTTAAGAATTCCTAATATATATATATTAAAGTCCTACAGGTTCAAAACTTAAGCCTAGGTCAAATTAAACTACATTTTTTCTATCGGTTAATGAAGTTATTTACAATATTTATTTATTATTTAAGCCACAAGTTATCTCGCAAGTTTATCATCATGATATATTATCATGTTATTATTAAGGATTTTTTTTCTATTAATTTTTATCAAAGGAAACAAGAAATTACATATATCAGTTCCTATTATTGGTAGACTAATTAAAATTAAAACTTGAGGTTTTTTAGTTTCTACTTCTATGTTTAATGGAAGTGTGAACGTCAATGGGAAAACTTGTTTACAACGATTTCCTCATTTTCATCCTAGTGTCCAGTGTATATCAGCATGTGCGTCGGTGCATATTTTTAATTAAATTATAGTCACAGTCTGCAACTACTAGTACTTTTTTTTTTATTTTTTGGGTAGATTCCAAATTATAATTTGCGTAAAAGCTAATTTCTTTGCTTTTGTCTAAACATGCACTATAATTGCATTTGCATTTGAAAGTTACAAATAAAAATCTAAGCATGCATTACAATTGCATTTGCAGCGAACGTTGCAACTGTGTCATGACAGTAACTGCTATAGCTGCATAAATTGTATTTTCTTACAATTTTTCTGCAATTGTAGTAATAGCAAGGTAATTACAGTAGCCACGAAAAATGCAACTTCAAACGAGGATAAGCAAAGCAAGTATAAATGTGTAGCAAAACTCCGTGTCAATCAATATCGTCGTTGAACCTTTAGTTCCATGTTAATCTATATATTTTAAAAATCTCTAAAGCCGGTTCAGGTATACAAGATCTGGAGGACAACAAAGATACTCTATAGGGTTTTGCATTGGATAATTATTGCAGTGTTAATCCTCCCCACCTCTCTTTTGTTCAAGCCTGGAAAAATCATGTAGTCATTTATGAGTTCAATATTCGCTCAGCTCTTACTATTTCTTGGAAGGAAATACAGTGCATGCGGTTCGCAAGAAAATGCATTTCAACTATTAGGGACATAGTCTAGCAGAAGGGACTAATTCTGCACATCGTAACAATCCACGATTCAAATTCCAGGCACTCGCATCTAGTGTCTGATCGTGCCTCAAATATGATTATTTAAATAGAAGATACTTGTGAAAATCTAAAAATCCACGATTTAAATTTCAGTTGTGAGAGGCATTCACATTTAGTACCTCAAATATGATTGTCTAAATAGACGATACTTGTGAAAATCCAAAGAAAAAAGAAAAAGCATTTCAATTGTAGTTCTGCCATCCTAAAATATTCAAATCCACATCCTCTGGTGATTTACCATGGTACCATATGTGACTTAAAACTTAAGTTTAGATGAACAAGAAGCAACCTTTCTTTCCTGTTTTGGGTCTTCGTGGTATCTCAAGGGTCAATGCATCGTGATTTGTGTTATGTTAGGAAAAATTCCCCACCCTTTGAACAGGGAAAGCAACAAGAAGAAGAAGAAAAAGAGGCCGAGGAAATTAGTATTTAACTGAAAATGACGCATACCAAAGCCAATCTCGAATCAGGAGAGGACAAAAGAATTACATAGCATTCTTTCATGTACTTGTTATGATTTCTCCTTATGCTGGAAAAAAAAAACAGAAAACTCTGACAATTACAGTCCTTTGATGGCTCAACAAATAAAGAAAAAGAGCCTAGTAGCATTAAATGTTTGCATGTGCAGTAATTACGTACAAATTTTGTTTGGACTGCACTGCAAAAAATAAGGTTTTGTGTGACGACTTTAGACCGAGTTTCTTGTAGTGTAGCTAGCTGTGTTTCTTGTATCATAAGCATTCCAAGCCCCTACTTTTTTGCCCTCAACAACAAATTAAAGGACATCAACTTGCTTGGCAGCCTGTTTCACTGCAAGAGCGAATCCTCCTTTTATCTTATTTTACGAGATAAATCTTTTTTAATAAAAAAATATCCTAAAGTCAAATATATTCATTCTTTTTAGTGCTCAAAGGTCAAAAAGATCGGTTTCTTTATTATACTCTGGCATCAACCCACTGGATCCATTTATAATTATAAATTTCAAAAATAATAAGTTCTCTAAACTGTAAATTTAAAAGAATCCTGTTACGTGTAAATCATAATTTGAAATTAAATAAAATACTTCTCCTATATAAACATTTAAAATATTTATCTACCTAAGGGGACTGGGCTTAGTAAAAGAGGGTAGTCACCCATAATATAGTGAATCACAATTCAAAAATTCTAATTAATAGAAGTACTCATATTTAGTGCTTAGTTATGACTTGAATAATATTGTCTTTAATAAAAGATATTTATAATTAATAAAAGAATATAATATATTTATTTTTTAACAAAAATAATATATTTTTTTTATACACACATATCTTGTCAGTCGCCTATATTCACATTAGATATCTATACATCTCCGATTAAAAAATATTTTCCAACATGTCTATATACCTGACTTTGGGGCACATGCCCCCACTAAAATTTAAGAATTTTTAGAAATATATTTGCTCAAATTATTTATTAAATTTGATCTCATATTAAGATAAAAATTATGTAAAATTATCTTGTTATGCATATGCAGAGTACATCTCCAAAGTAGTCACTATCAATTTTCATACCGATCAAATTAGTTCCTAACAAAAATAAATTGATAAATTAATTTTTAATCTTTTAAAATATCAGATAAATTAGTCCCTAATAATAATAAACTGATAAATTGACTCCTAATCTTTTAAAATATTAGACAATTTAGTCTCTCCATCAAGCATTTTCATTAAATACTATGATATGACTTATTAAGTAGTTGATATGATATCGTTATCTCTCACCATATCATCTTAATCACTTTTGTTTATTAAAATGATGTCGTTTTTGCAAAACTCTTCCTATTTATATATCATATTAGAACATAAAATTCAGCATATTAGCTTATGAATTTGTCAAAAACAACATCATTTTAATAAACAAAAGTAATTAGGATGATAAGGTCGAAAACAACGGTACCATATCAACTACTTAATAGGTCATTTTATAGTATTTAATAAAAAAACTTAATAGATGAACTAAATTATCTGACGTTTTAAAATATTAAAAACTAATTTGTCAATTTATTTTTATTAGAGATCTATCAATTTATTTTTATTAGAAACCAATTTATCTTATGTAAAAATTGATAAGAACTACTTTAAAAATTTACTCATATATATATATATATATATATATATATATATTATCTTTTGCTCCTATTACCTAAAATTTCTAGATCCATGGCTGTTTTCCAATTCAAAATAATGAAACCAATAAAAGACAATAAATGGTCAATAAGCAATGAGTAAGCCTCGTGAGTGCTCGGAGGATGTTTCCCTTCAATTAATCTAAGTTTTATAATATATATTTGAAAAAAAAAATGCAATGACAAAATATTGAACAGTAGTATATCCATACAAGCATATATAGAATAATAAGGTCATCAATATCCTCACCGATAAAAATTCTCTACCGCCCAGTACCAAACTTATTGTAACACCGACCATGTTACAGCAAAGGTCCTCAACAATAAGTATACAACTATTGATAGCACTAGTTTATTAGTTTAGATGGAATCCCTAAATTGAGGATGCAAATTAAAAGCGTACTTTTCACCATTTGTTTTCCATTTATCAAAATGAAATGCAATACTGCGGAAAAACAAAGCTGCCGGCAATTAGATTCTTTTTCTCTTGTCTCCATCAGCTTATTTCCAGTGGTAGCTTTTTCAGGAACTCAGCTCAATTTTATTTTATTTTTTAAAATATATATGTATAGTTTTATGACTTTAAATTTGATGTGTTGGTATAGAATTTTCTACATTATTATTGAATAGAATTGTGTTAACAATTACCGTTAGAGTACTGATGAAGGAACTAAAAGTGGAATGATTTTTACTGAAAAATGATATTTTTAAGTTTTCACAATGTATTTAATACATTAGAAATTTCAAAAACTTTCCATTTTTAATTCTTTTTAACTGGTGTCTTGCACAGATTAAGAAAACCCTATTTAATAATGTGTTGGTACATGGTTAACGATAATTAAACTTTTAAATTGACAAGTTTATCAATATAACATTTTAAATGCTATACAAATATATAATTAAATAATATGTAGCGCTGTACTAATTGGATATTGAGCACGACATGATAAGGAAACGTAAGACACACTAAATTTTGAATGTTGTAAGACATAAACACTGCATATGCGTATAATTAATTTCTTTTAAAAAATTTCATAAGACTATATATATAAGCTCACTCCTGTCTATTTTTTTAATATCAAAATTTTTAAAAAAAATTTAAAATAAACTCAAAATTTGTGTGTTATTTTTTAAAATTCTAATTAGCCTTGTCCATGCTATGTCATGTCATGTCGAAGTAAAAGAAAAAAAATTAAATAGAACAAGTTATTTCATACATAGGACTCAAATTCGAGACAACTATTTAAGAGAAAGAAACATTTGTCACTCCATCTAGTCATATGTTGGTGTTGTCACTCTCACGATTAATTAAGTTCACCTTATTGTTGTTTCTGCAAATTAATGGCTTTTTAACATCAATGTTGATACTTTTGAATTTTTTTTCCCTAAGTTGTCAATTTGATATTTTACTTAACGAAATAAGTTATTATATTATTTTCAAAGTTGAGAAGTTGATTTGTGGCAAATTGGATTCGCAAGATCCAATTTAAATATTTTTCATAGTAGTAAATTAAAGTGTCTCGTGAAAATAAATTTCAACCAGTGATGAATTTAGAAAATTTTAGGTAATATGAGCAAAAATAATACATAAGTATAACAAAATTAAAAGTTTTAAACTTAATAAAATAATAGAAGCAAAATATGTATATATCTATATACTTCTAAATAAAGTTATTCTCAAATTTTGGTGGAAGCTTATGTGCTCAATACGTAGATCTATCCCTGGTATCAACATGTGTGACACCAAGTTTAAGTGAATGACAAAGATGAAGAAAAGGATATCATCAAGCTTAGCTAAGTGTGTCTAACTAGTATGCACAAAATAACCTTCATTATGCCAGCAGAGGTTGGCTTACCCAGTTAACCCTTTGTTCATAGATTGCAATAACTTAGGTTCGGTTCTTAGATTTTTTTATTGGTGGGTATTCTATAAGTACTCTAAAAATGCTTAATAAGCCCCAAGATACATGTTGACCCTAAAGTGGGGAGAGCCTTGCCCTCAATATAAAATTTTGACTATTTTTTTTTTCAAAAAATAACCTTCATTATAAAGAATTCATACGCATTTAGGAAAATAATGAGCTATGCATTTTTTATTAAATCTTTCTATATGTAAATAATATAAAATTAAATATAATAACACTATAATTTTATAATGATATATTTAAAATATCATGATATACTTAAAAAATAAATTTTATATTAAAAATATAATATAAGTTATTAAGATGTATGAATATTTTATAATGTATAATATAAAAGATATATAAAATGAATTGTAAATTGACTTTATAATTATTTTGAAAATAAGCAGTAGTTGTAAATATAATTAAATTTAGAAGTAACAATCTCGATGTAAAAAAGCCGCTAATTAATAGGTATAACCTTGATTTGAGTTTACATCTGATAAATTATTAGTGTAAATGATTGACGTAATCATTTAGCAATATATTAGCGTAGTAGACCTTTGGAACAGGATCAAATGAGAGAAGTGATTAATTGTGAGAGTAAAATAAGTAAATTTTAACTATTGAATTTTATATGAATATTCAAGATTAAAGCATATAATAAAATCACATAACTTTCTAAAATAATCATATAACTTTTAAATAATTTTTAATTATGATAATCTATATATAATTATACGGTTAAGATTTACTTCTTTCGTCTCTTATATAAAAACATTCATCTCACTTGATACCCTAAAAAAATACTCTATCTCTTACTTAACATGTTGTTTTAGAAATTTAATGATGAATAAATTATTTTATATTAATTTTAGTTTTGTTTCTAATTATTACTGTGTTACTGATTGGATTTATAAAATCTTTTAATATTTATTTATGTGACTTCGTTATCTCTCTTGTCAGTTGTCACTTTATTTATTGGTCCATCACAATTTTTTTCATAACTCAAACGATAATTCTATTTTTTAAATAAGACATATAAAAAAAATAGAGTATATATAGCATTTGCTATATTAGTAGTGGCAATATAATAGTCAAATTTGATAATAAATAATTAAATAGTAATATAAAAAATTATACTAACAATACATCGATACCATAAATCCTCTTTAGTTGAGTAACACTACAAACTTCAATGTTTTCTTCTTCTCAAAGATATGACCCCAAAGATGTTTGTCATAAATTTGGAACAATAGTACATTTTCATGTCACTTGTCACTGAAACTTGGTTAGGCTCATAAGAACAAGAATTATTGACCATCATTACTCAAGGAAATATTCACCTAAGAAGTTAGGCACGTTTTATGCGGGCTTGAAATCGCACACTAGGCGATTGTTAAAAAGAAAAGGCTTTGAAATGTGATTCTTGACGTATCTTGAAAGTATCATTTCTCAAGTTTGTAATTTTCACTTTAACAAAAGGTGAAAATCATTGTTAATATTCTTTTTCTTTTCTTTTTAATCATCATTCCAATAGGGTCATTAATTTTGTTTTGTACTGTGAGATATAAATTCTTTATAATATCATACTGACAATTAGATTAGATTAGATTTCCGCTATTATACAAGATTTCGGGGTCTGCTATAGAGTTGTAATATTTTGCCTAAAAGGGTTACACGTGCATAATTAAATGACCCAATGATCACTCCATTTGACGAGAAATACTTTGCGTAGTCAAAGACTTATATGATTGTCTTTCTGCAAACCAATCATATAAATGCATTTTATATGAATTTATTATTAACACACAATCCTATGAAAATACACTTACATGATTGGCTGAAAGTATAGCCACATGGTGCTATGAACCATGTAAGAATTTCTGACCATGTTTGGTGGCAATTTTCTAAAGTAAATGTATACTACTCTTTTGGACACATCTCAATAATCATTTAATCTTTCAAAAAAGACTGCTTTTGAGTTAGTTCTAGCTAGTCTTGATACCCTTTTTCCATTGGTACGTGAACTGACTAGTCGGCTACGTAATTCAATAATGTGAATGTCAACACCAATTTGAGTACAGAACCTTGAAGAAATATCTGTTCACCAAAATCTGTAGAACTGTACACCGGTTTTGTTTAAATGGGAAGGGAAAAATACTACAAAAAAAAGATCAGGGGTTTAAATATACTAAATTAACCTTGTAATGCATATAAATGTGTAAACTCAGTGCATTCGAGGAAGAAAGCACGTTGGATCTAATAGCTAGCTCACAAAATTTGAATTTAGATGCAAATTCGATTAGATAACTAGTTCATGAATTATTTTTGGCTGCTTCTTCTTTTTTGTTTTTGTTTACTATAAAATTATTGATAATAGATATTTATAATCCTAAATTGTGGCATTATTATTATTATTATTATTATTATTAAGACTAGGTTGCATTATTATTGTTGGTTTAAGGACTAGTTTGGATAATATCACTTATAATTTTTCTTTTTTTAACTTTTTGAAAGTCAATAGTTATATTTTTTATTTTTTGTCTAATTTGGCTGTATAGCTTATCACTTTCCAAAAAGTTATTTTTAGTACTTTTGAGAAGTTAAAATATTGAACTTCTCAATAAATACTTTTTCAAAACACTATAGATAAGCACTTTTATTAATGTATTTAATTATAAAATAACTTTTTATAAGTTATTTTTATATAAGTACTTCAATAAGTTATTTACTTAAATGGATCCTAATAAAAAAATGTTAAAACATATATGGTGCTGAAAAGTAGAAACTTCTTATGATCGTGTCAGATTAAATTGCATACATATAGCTTAAGGAGCACACTCGTATGGAGTGCCAACTGCCAAGTTAATGGAAGAGCATAAACTTTTGCAGTAAATTAAGATAACTAATCTAAATATCTAATCATGTCTGAGGCCTTGGACCCCCTTGTCTCCTTAATTCACCTTTAATTCGGAATGCTTTTCACGCAAGATTCTTTAAAACTTTATACATGCATGCAATCTTTCCAATAAAAGCCGACAATTTTTTTTTTGGGTAGGTAGCAGCTCATTAAATATTTTTTTTTTCTAAACAAAGAGGCCTACATAGCTTTTGGTTTGCCCTATTTAATTACTAGAGTTTTACATTATAGCGAGCTTCACAAGAGTTTAGTATAGAAGTAAGTGAGTTGCATTATTAAAAAGAGGACCAATGATCAAATTCTGAAAAAAACAAAATTATTAAGAGAACATTTTAATCACAACAGCACCCCAGAATCGAGATACCTCAAGGACAAAAACATTACACTTAAGAGAGCGATGCATATCAAGGCATTTTAATCACAATTAAAATGTTGATACCATTCTCTCTAAAAGTCAAAAGTGAAGAAGAAAACCATCGATTCTATTCTCACCAATTAGTTGAAAACTTTCTTCATTCCCCAAATGTCCAAGGTAGGACATGGGTCAGATGGGGCCCTACCACCGAGAAATACTTGCATATCCGGAAGTATCATATGACTCTACTCTCGAACCAATTATGTAAGCATATTTTATATAGGATTCACCACTAACACACAATTCCATATAAAATACACTTATATGATTGATCGGAAATACAGCTACGTGATACTCTTAGACCATCTACGTATTTCTCCCCACCACCTGCAAGCATGACATGCGTACAGCCAAGCCCATCCGCAGCGTCACCAAAGAAGGATCCTTTATAAGGCCTACAACTCTTGCAGGTTCACACCGCAGTTTTTAGCCCTTTCCGACAAAACCTTAACTAGGCCACCAAAGGTACATATTCCACATTAAATTCACCACCCCAATGAAATCAAAGTTCTGCATATCATCCACTTCTCTGTTCAGTTTGCAGACAGCATTCTTTGTTTAATGTGAAACCAGAGTTTCCTTTGTCCTCACTTTCACGTTTTAAAAATAACACCAATTTACCAAAGCTGATATTGTTGTCCATTGCATGAATTAGTACTTTGGGACTTTAGAGTAAGACAGGGAGAGAAAAAAAGAAAGAAAAAGAAGACATGGGGCATCACTTTTGCTGCAACAAGCAAAAGGTTAAAAGAGGGCTATGGTCACCAGAAGAAGATGAAAAGCTCATCAACTACATCACACATTATGGACATGGTTGCTGGAGCTCTCTCCCAAAACTTGCAGGTAAGAAAGAACTCTGCTACTACTCTTTATTCTTAGTTCTCATTATTTAAGTATAGTTCTCAAAACTTATGGTCATAATTTCATCGTGTGTAGGCTTGCAGAGGTGTGGAAAGAGTTGTAGATTAAGATGGATAAACTATCTAAGACCTGATTTGAAACGTGGAAGTTTCTCTCCTCAAGAAGCAGCGCTCATCATTGAACTCCACGGCATTCTAGGAAATAAGTAGATATTGCCATGCTCACTTTTTTTTTTTTTTTATAATTTCTTTTTCCCCATTATTGTTCTTTTCATGTTCATATCATAAGCATTATTATCAAAAGGTTAATTTGCTTTATTCACTTCTCTGAACAAGAGTACATTGTTTTGACAGGTGGGCTCAGATAGCCAAGCACCTACCTGGAAGAACAGATAATGAGGTGAAAAACTTTTGGAATTCGACCATAAAGAAGAAACTCATTTCTCATGAAGTTGTTCCTTCTTTAGCCAAATTTTCTGATATTCACAGCCTCAACAATGTTGGTAATTCTATGGAAAGTCTCTTCCCTTCATCTGCAAACCCTAGTGTGATCCTAAACTCTCAACACCATCAGCCAAACCAGCTTTACCTTCCCATCCCATCCCCAATCCTGCAAGTTTTTGATCGTAATGATATTAATGTAGACATTAACAATTATATTCCTATGCAGAATCCAATGCTAGAATCAGCACCATTCAATAATCTATCCTCTTATGAAGATACATGGTCATTGGGGTGTGTTGATCTTAATCCAAATCAAGAAAATGAAATTACCAAAAGTGATAGCACCCCATGTTATATTGTTGACAAAATCATCAACCCAACCACTACATTGCAGCAATATGAGTGTCAGTTGGTAGAACCAATTGTACCAAAAGTCAGTGAGAGCATTCATGATTATGTTTGTAGCATCCCTTATTCATATGCTTCCCGAGAACCTGAGGCTCCAGCAAAAATTCAGTGTTATCCATCTAGTATTTATCCACAGGATCGAATTGTTGCAGCCAATCAAATGGAGTACATTGATGCCACCATGTCATCGTTGCCAACATCAACTTCAGTGTCAAGCAGCCAAATAGTCACAAACCCTTATTACTCCTTCAAGTTTGGAGCCTTGAGTAGTGGCACTATGTAGACATGGGTTTAATTTATTTATTTATATTATATATAACTAAATGATGGGGGAATCTTATAATGATCAATGAGCTCAATTATTTCCATGCATTTATTTATCTCTTGAACCATTGTACAATAGGGTGTGGAACTCCTCCTATTCGTAAACCTGAACCTTTTTAGTTCAGGCTTCTCCTTTTAGTGATGCTTGCTGAAGTCTATGTTTTTTCACATGATTGTTGCGTAAAAGTATATATGATTAATTAATGACGTACGATGTCAAACAAAGACAAAAGGCGTACACACCATGGTTAACTCGTAGGGACTTGAGGCTAAAGTGTCCTAATAAATCTGACTTAGCTAGGGGGCTAACATGTGCATGTATATTCTGTATGATGTGAAAAGAATTCAAATGTTCAAGGGTAAGATGCAGAACGCTCGAGTGTGAGTGTTGCAGCGTTCCAACCTTTGGATGCATAATATTTTATCGAAACATGTAATTATATTTTGGGAAAAATGCACTTTTTTCTCCGAAATATAACCCATTTACACTTTATCCCTAATATTTAAAAATGTGTAATTCGATAACCTGATGTTTCCAAACTATGCAAATAAAACTTTTGTTAACTCTATTATTTTTTTTTCTGTTAATTCTGTTGTTAAATACTACTGTTAGTGATAATATTTTATTGAATTTGGAACTCCAAACTCATTTAAATGACCCAACAAATTTACAAATATAGAAACAGGGAAGAAGTGAACTCTATGTTATAATCGAAACTCAAAAATTGGGACAAAGAAAGAGTAACCCATCTCACATTAAGTGCCACACTAAACTCAGAGCTTGAAATTTAGAACTCACACTATTGGACTCAAAACTCGTATATAATAGCAGAGTTAACAGAAGGTCTTATTTGCACAGTTTAAAAATATTATAATATCAATTTGCACATTTTTAAATATTAGAGGGCAAAGTATATATAAGTTATTATTCAAATGGGTGATGTACAATTTTCCCTTATATTTTTAACAAATAAAAAAAATTTTCAAAAGAAAAAGACTCGACGTCGTAAGCGCTAGAGCTCATAATAGTACTATATCATGTTCAAAACATGCACCAATGTGAACAATCTTATGATTGAAAGTAGACTTTATAAAGACGTTGGTGCACTTAAGAGTTATTTATATAGTGAAATTGACTTGGCATGCGATTGTGAGCTAGATTAAGGAGGGAAAGAAATTAAGGAAAGGGGAAACTTTAGTATGAGCAGATAGCTATTTGATACGACAACAAAAATGACGAATTAAAGAAGAATGTGATATGTGATGGTGTTCTTGGATGCTCTCTCCGAGATTGATGGAAAATAGGAAAAGTAGATAAGAAAAATAGATATTCCACGTCTTTTGTATATTTTTTGCACAATATATTCTTGATCGTACCATAAAGGAAAAGATCGCTTATTTTTATTTGCTTTTTTAATTTAGTCTTTTATTTTTATTTTTATTTTTAATTTAGTTTCTTATATTTCAAATCATTTTCAATTTTGTTTTTAATTACTTTTCCTTTTCATAATTAACAAAAAATACTTATGTAACACAAACAGTGCTAACTTGGCACAAACATGAATTTAATGTGGACTATGTTGTGTCAATATTTTTTGTTAGTTATTTGATGAGAAAGTGATTAAAGATTAAATTGAAGATGATTTAAAATATAAGAAACCAAATTGCAAAAATTAAAGATAAGGAATCAAATTAAAAAAATAAATAAAAACAAGGGATAAAAAACCTATTTTACTGTTTATATAGGTGTTTTTCCTTTAATATATACCTTAATCTTATTTGAGAGTTCTGTAAAAGAAAGAGACCAAAATGACATTTTTTTTTTTTTTTTATAAATCTTCTAAAATTCTCAAAAGCTCCTCTGCTTAATCTTAGTTCCCCTAAAATGGGATCTCATAGACACTATTACCACTTCCTTATTTATTTTAAACTCTCAAATAATGATAAGCTTAAACCTCCTTTTATACCTTTCATTTCCTTTTATCTCGTAACTCCCAAACAAGCATCCTCCAATTGAAACAAAGACCCAAAAATATCACTGTCAATTTTCTCTTGCATCATACAGCCTTTTGCAAGAGTCTAATCTATCTTGACAATTGCTTTCTCTCTCAGGAAAAATTAGATCTTGCTTCTAAACTGGTTAAACTTTTGCACAGATTGATGAACACAAAGTCATTAATGTAATATCATAACACTGGTAATTCATCAAAAAATAAAGTAACAAGGATTGTTTTGTCTATACCTGTCCATCCGCATTTTATTAAAATTAGTAACGATTAATTTCCCTCTTTTATTTGGTATGTTCCAATTAACACATCATTTTTAGGATTATTAGGAATCTTTTTCTTTTTATGTATCAATGCCATTCATCACAAAGAAAAAGGCTTAAGATGTATCTTGAGAATTGAAAATATCTGTGTTGCTGATTGATGAGATCAAAGTGAATGAAGCGGTCTTATTCTCTGAAATCCACGTTGAAGTTGAACTCATACTCGAATGCTTCAATCATATTTCTCAGTATTCGCTTTCTTCACGTGGAATATATATGCTGCCATTTGATATAGTTATAATAGTAAAGACAGTTTAATGTACATATAGCGTTAAGTCGTCAAGCCAGTAACTTCAGAAATAATTTGGATCACTAATTTACATGTCATATTTAAGTTGTCTAACTTGAATGGATCATGGCAATTACATATAATTGAAACGCCTCGTATGGAGACCAACTAAAGCATTGATTGTTTGTTTATTAATTTACCAGACTTTTCCCTTTGGTTTATTTGAATTGGAAAATTGTCATATTCATCCTTACATTATTGGAAATGGGTGTCGACAGCTTGAGCTTTTCTACACTCCATAACTACAACCTTTAGATTAGATTAAAAAAACATGATGGGATATGTGCGTTCTTTATAAAATTTGAAAAGAAAGTTAAATTAAAGTATGATATTAATTTTTTCAGTATAAAAGAATTTTACACTATCATCTAGTTATATGTCACTATATTTGAGACTTGCAAGATAGTGGTTGTAAAAATCAAATTAACACTTTTGATGATGTGTTAATATATAATTAAATATTTGTATAAAATACTTTTATACTGACAATATATCAAAATTAAATTCTTAACTTATTTAGTAAATTAGAATTATAATATTTTTTTTAATTTAAAGGGGAATCAATCCTTACTTTTTCTTTAACTTTAAGGAGAAGCTCTTAAAGATGATTTGTCCAAGTTGACTTGGGTCTATTAGTATAAAATTGTTGGACAAGAATTAGATTGAATTTAACTTGAAACCAACCCAACTCATATGTGGCTATTATTGTAATTGCATAAACAAATGAAAAAAGAAAAAGGGTCTAATTTTTATGCATTATCAGCATAAAATAATTGTCATATATATGTTGTCCTCTAGCAAAAATTATGGGAATTATTATATTATAATAGATAGTTGCATAACAATAAACTATGTTGACAAATTATTTGATTTCTATTAAATAATAGTATAAAATTATTTTATAATTTTGGTCTACAAAAATTATTCTCAACAGAAAATTAGAGATGCAACTATATGAAGACAATTTTGCAAACTTGCATTATAGAAGAAGCAAGTAAGGATGGCAATGGGTAGGGTAGGGTAGGTTTTTGCCTACTTAGAACGACCCTGCACCCTAATATAACCCTCAAAAGTTGTCTCTAACACAACTTGGAAGCTTTAAAAACCACACTCTATCCATAGAAAAATTTTGGAACCCACTCCTACTAGCATCATTGCCAAAATAAAATGAAATAAACTATTTAACATAATTAGGACACAAGTCAACATTTCATAAAATAGTAAAACTAAATGAAGCAAGCTAAAAAAAAATCAATATATAGTAAACAAATATTGAAAAACATATCTCATATCCAACACATCATGATCTTACAGTACTCTCCATCATGAACTATTTCTTCATCATTATTAGGGGTGTAGGTAGGGTAGGGGTGGGTACACCCTAAACCCACACCAGTCACACCCTATAATACCTTTTCAATCTTCCTCAGTGTGCCCCTCTTTAGGTAAGATTTTAAACCCGCCCCACATGGATCGGGTAGGGCTGGGTACACGCGGGTAGAATAGATATTGCCGTCCGTACAAGTAAGGCTAGATCACAAATGGCTTTGAAAATTGGGATGAATAGAAGAGTTTAAAGATCGTTAGAATTAGCTGCCTGTTGTCTTTGTTATGCATGTCCCACATTAGTTAGGCAAGGAGGTCTTGGATGTTATATATATGGATTTGTAAACTTCCACTCCTAAGCTAGCTTTTATGGTGGAATTAGGTGGGTTCATATCATATAGTATTAGAGCCTATTTTTGCACTGGTTGGTGGGCCATCTTCACGGTTCTTTGTTCCATATATGCAGTCTAAAAAGGGTCGAGAATGGTTAGGAATGATGTTGGGTCCAGGTTCTCTGTTCAATATGTACATTTTAAAGGGGTCAGGAGCGGTCAGGAATAATGCTAGATCTCGATTCTCTGTACGTGGACGTACAATCTAAAGGGGTTGAGAATGATGTAAGTCCCATATCGGTTAGGCAAGGAGGTCTTGGATGCTATATATACATATATATAGATTTGCAAACATCCACTTTGAAGTTAGCTTTTGTGGTGGAGTTAGGTGGGTCCATATCACTTTATCTTGTGTATTTTCTAGGATTTAAATCTCCTATTTTTCTGTTCTTAATTTCTATCCTTTAACATAATCATGTCAAACTAAGGGGAAAAAATACTACCCTTTTATAGCAATGATCATTTTATTTGGTTTGGTGTGTTTGGTTGTTGTGTTTTTCTCCTCATCATGTTTGGTGGGTCAAGCTTGTCAATAAACTATAGAAAAAAAAAAAGAAACCTCTTTGTAAATTACATTTTTCTTAATTAGTGCGTTTTATTAAAGAAGTAAGATCAGATATAAGAAAACTGTAACACCCTCCTAAGTACAGTACTATGCTTAAGTCATAGTACCACACCTTGGAGTTGTTACGATTACCTGAACGGATCTTATTTGATAGCAACTTCCGCTGCGCCACTCTGATACCTCTTGAACTTTCTGGAGACAACACGGAAATTAGGAGTGAGAATTATAAATTCTCAATAGGATTCTCTATGATACACATGTGATGTCATCGTTGTCATCTCCAGTTTGCTTCGGTTTATTAGGAAAAAGGTGAACATGCTGCACAAACTGTTTAATTTTATAGTTCGAAAATATAATATCCGAAGCAA